>CM041777.1:349761816-350130119 GCA_023374045.1 Limonium bicolor
TCAGTGGCTCTTCAGTAGCCTTCTCCGTTCCCTCCTTCCCTTTTGGTTCTGGCTCTTCTGGGCTTGAGGCTGGTACTTTTGTTTCTTGTACCCACCTTGCCCTTGGGGTTCTGTACTCTTCCCAGCATTCTTTCTCTTGGCATTGTCCTCGTCCCTCAGCTGGACGGTTATATCAACCTTAGCAGCGGCATGATAGTACTCCTGCTTTCCAAAGTATTAGTTTCTCTTATTCTTCAAATCTCAATCTTATTCACCTTCTCATATTTAAATTATTCCCATTATCTGCAAGGTAGTATAACTCGTCGGCCCCATGCCGTAGCGGAGTCGATGGCTAAGCCTGCCATAGAAGCGGTCCACCAGTATGTGGTCTGAGTATCCAAGACCTGGCAGAAGACGAAGCAAGGCGGTAAACTCTGAGTAATACTCGTCTACCGTCATCTTGTCCGTCTTCTTAAGCGCATCCAACTGTAAGCGCTTCTTCGTCTGGACATGGGCGGGATAGTACTTTGCTCGTAGCAGTGCTGTGTACTAGTCCCAGCCGAAGTCTGGATTGGCCACATGCTCGGCCCTCACCAGCTTCCACCAATCGCCTGCTGCCCCCTTCAAGTAGAACACAGCTAGACGCACCTTGATCCCAACAGGGACGTCAAGGGTCTCGAAGGCAGTCTCCAGCTCGGAGATGTATGCCTCAAGCTTGGCGGGATCAGTCTCCCCCTTAAAGTGTGCGGGTCAAAGGTCGGCTAGACTCTTCACCCAATTCGGTTCCCGGGGTTGTGGCGGTGGAGGTGGTGCACCCACACCAGTCTGCCCTCCCGGTATCTCAGTATCGTCGCCTCTACCACGGCCTCGGCCTCTCCTTCCTGACATCTGAACAATCACAACTCTCATTAGATTCGTACCCACCACTGTTTCGGTTAACGAATTTATAACGTCCGTAGACGGTAAAGACGATCCACACTTAATAGTGGTCATCTGACTCTACTCACACTAACCTCTCACACCCTTAACCCATTTCTTATATCTTAACTCATAACCTAACTCGGTGGTTACTTATGTCCGGTATTTCTTGATCAGAGCGTAACTACGCTCTGATACCACTTTTTGTAACACCCCGTCCAAAGCCAATCGTGGTTATCGCAAATTAAGAAATAATACATAAATGTCACAGCGGAAATAAACTATCACTAGGATTTTGCCACGGTCTGATCAACAAGAAATACCGCTTCTTAAATATTTACAACCGTATATCCAAAATACATACACCAATCGAGTTTTAAGTATCTCCAAAACCACATAAATTTCTCAAGTTCAACTATCAACAGACGGGTGCACAGGCGCTACCCGTACTCAAAATAAAGTCCCACCTAGGGCTACCCGCTCCTACTCTCGTGGTGTGACTTCATGGGCCGCTTACCTGCAAGTGTAAAAACAGCCCCCAAAGGGGGTCAACACGAATGCTGGTACGACCCTCTCGTGGCCCCCAAGCTAACGGGGCTACGACGACTAATTGTCGATAGCATGGAAGTTAATTGGCATCACAATCATAATATGAAATACAATAAAACAACAACCACAATGAACATAAGTTTCTCACATACAAATGAACGACTCAGGCGTTCCCTTAACAAGTGAGTTAGTTCTTAACTCCTTAGATCCATATTCTCCTTAATCTTATAAATGCCAACCGTTCTACTATTAGACTGGTTAGCCCTTAATTGGTTGCTTATTTTGTTGAGCTTGGTTAACCCTAGCCGGTAGCAGTGCACTTACCAGCAACAAGCAACCTTTCTTAATTTGTTGGGGATGTAGGCTTGATCCCCCCACGCCATCCTTAAAGTGCCTCCCACCTCAAACAGTACTCCGGGTGGTCGGGTCGGTTTGTTGACCCTAGGAGACGAGTCCGAGGACAAGTCTTATTTGGAAGTCGGATCTGATTCAGATACCGACCTCCCCCAATTCACATGTGCCGGTACCATTCCGGATTCCTCACTCCCACCCCAAGTTACGGTTAGTGAAAGTCTTAAATATTATGTGTTAGTTAAACCTTGATGGGTATTAACCAACAATCACCAATGTACAAATCCTCTCCTTAAGTCAATAAGTACTAAGCTTAGTTAGTAACAAGTCTCAAGTTTCGTGGGTTAGTGTAAGAAGACACAAACACAACGAATCAAGTATATCCGGTTGCATCCTTTGTCTTGACTTAGTCATAGCAAGTAAACAGATAGCACACAAGCCGAGGGACACCTCGTTAGCAAGCAGGTCACAAGACAGACTGTACCGTTCACCGTCGATTGTCCCGTTGTTTAATTCTTCGGGTCCCAAACTTTCCAATCCTAAAATTCATCCAACTTAGATTATTAAGTGTTATACCTTACTCAACTTATTTAACTTACTTATCCCATAACGATCCCCATCTAACACTTCTTAAGTTTTACACTTAACCTTATAATCTTAGCTTTAAACATTAAAGTCTTTTCCTTACTTAATCCTCTAGGTCTTTATGTTCCTAATCATCATTGCCCCCTTAATGGTGTACCATTAATACCATTAAGTGTGGAGGGTGATTTTTCGGTGTGAGGGGGGTCTATCTAAATATGGTCTGACTGAAAAGCCGAGACCCTAGAATCTGCCATTCTGTGGAGGGTGAAAACCCATTATTCTGGCATCCCTCAAATACCTACTAAATCGTCCGTCTTTCCCAGAAAGCATATGGGGAGTGTAAGTGAACACTACACCCGCTCTCAATGGGCTCCACGTGGACTGATGCCTCTATAAGGTGGATTTGACTAGAGTCGCCACCTAGTTTAACCTAAGAATACTAGGAAGGAAGATTGGGTTCTAGGAACCGTTGGTTGACTCTAAAATTATTGCCTATGGATAGGGCTTATCTAGTCATTTACAGAGATTCTATTGTGGGTTCGCACTGGGTTACACCCCTTAGAAGTGGCAATGACCACGACTTCGGATTGGTGCCCGAGGAAATCTCGGTCTCCAATTGTCAGGATTGTCTTCTTTCAAAACCTTATTAGAGAGATTCATTTAAAAGCCAAGGATAGGATAGGATAGGATAGGAAGAAAGAATGAGTGTTGATGGGTGCCAAAAGGGCTTAACAAGTTTGAGAAAATTGATTAAACACGAAGGAGGTGTTAGACGAGCTTTTCTGCCAAGCTAGCGCCAAAGTGGGGATTGGTGGATAAAAGGAATGGAAGGAGAACAGGACGGGAGGGGGGAAACGGGGGTTTTGATCGGAATGGGGTCGCACCCTTGGTGGGCTGCCTACGTACTCAACTTCCTGTTGAGATCAGACCTTTGTAGTTCACGATTTAGGATTTTTTGGGGTTTTTGAAGAGTTTTGAGGGATTCGAGCTTTTGAGGAATTTGGAGTTCGAGAAGTTTTTGGGTTTCGAATGTTAGTCTGTGAGACACTCAGGCCTGTAAGACGTTTGAAACCCTGAGATGTCGAAGTCTGTGAGACGCTCGAGTCTGTGAGACGCTCGGGTCTGTGAGATGCTCAGGTCTGTGAGACATTCGAATTATTGGAATGACAAAGTCTGTGAGACGCTCGGGTCTGTGAGACAATACGGGGTTGTTTGGAGGTGAGATGGCTGAGTGAAAAATGACATTTTGATTGATGTGGGGTCGCACCCTGTGTGGGTTGCCTACGTACTCAACTCTCTGTTGAGATCAGACCTTACGTAGTTCAGAGTTATTTCGGGGATTTGGAAGTTTTGATGTTTGTGGAGCTTGGAGATATTTGAATGTTGTCTGAGATTTGAGAGTTTTTACGGGATGTTTGAATCCTAATGAGATGTTTGAAGTGTGGGATGTTGTAGTCTATGAGACGCTCTGGTCTGTGAGACATTTGAACCCTTGAGATGTCGAAGTCTGTGAGACGCTCGGGTCTGTGAGACGTTCGAATCACTGAGTTGACAAAGTCTGTGAGACACTCGGGTCTTTGAGACATTTGAATGCGGGGGGGTAATTGGATTTTAAGGAGTTTTGAAGCTTTCAAAGAGCTTGAAGTTGGAATTTGAGATTTACGGAGTTTAAAATTATTTACGATTGAAGTGAATTTTTGAATTGAATCAAAATTTGAAATGGGTTTTCAAAGTGAATGGATTTTCGGAGTGAGTTGGAATTGAATGAATTTTTGAATTGAATGAATTTTTGGACTTGAATTGAATTTGAATAAGTTTGGAATTGAATTGAATTTGAATTTGGATTTGGATTTGAATGAGTTTGGAATTGAATTTTTATTGAACTTGGAATTTATTTGCATTGGATCGATTTTCGGACTGGAGTTGAAATAGGATTGAATTGAAGTTGAAATTGGTTTTCTGAATTGTAATTGAATTGTTTTTTGGGCCTCAAAATTGGGCTGAAATGGGCCTCAAAATAAAGCCGAACACGAGCTTTGAGTTGGGCCGAAAATGAGCCTGGATTGTTGGGCTTGATTTGGATTTCAGGGCTAATTTGGATTTTCGGCCTAGGAATCGGGCCATATTTGAGCCTTAAAACGGGCCTCAAGTTTGGGCCTAGAAAAACGGGCTTCAGGTTTGGGCAGAGAAAAAATGGGCTTATAAAAATGCGCCAACTGAAATTGGGTTTATTAGGTTAGGCCCAAATGGGTCTATTGGATTGGGCCTTGAAATTGGATTTGATTTTGGGTTGCAACTGAATTTGATTTTGATTTTTGAAATAGAATTTGACCTTTGGATTTTGATTTCATTTTGAATTGAGTCATTGGTTGTGAATTTTATTCTTATGATTATGGATTGTTTGGAAAGTTTTTTTTTATTAGGAGAGAGATGTCCCCCACAAACAGGTACTACGACCCTCGGGTACTACGACCTTAATGTGAGCAACATCTATGAATAGTCCTATGGCTTTACTGAAAGACCCACAAAATGTTGCAGGCCTGAACCGATAATTCGGTTCTCAAGTGGGTGGGTAACCTATGGGGCTGTCTAAGGTTAGATATACTACCGAGTTGACTAACAACGAAATGAAACTGATATGAAATTTGCTTCGGACCAAGAGTAGTGGTACCCAAACAGATCAATCCATCGATTTTCAAGGCAGCAAAACACACAGTAACTATGCATATAAGGCTTAAAAAATGTAGAAAGGGGCACCCATACATGATAAAGTAATGAATACATGAAACGGTGATAAAAAACAAGCAAGTTTCAACTTGTCCTAATATTAGTAGTTGAAGACCACGAATCTGGATCACATACAAACTGTAAAAATATACAACAGCTGCTAAAATACTTGTCACCACCGAAAACCAGTCATCGGCAACACTTCAGAAGGAGTCTAATTACTTTCCTGTTAATGAATCCTGATTAGCTAGAATGTTATTCTATTTTCTGATTGTGGACTTGATTTATCCTATCAAGGCTAAACATTCTCTGAAGATTAAGGTGAAAAAACCTTTTATGCTGCTAAAGAGAAGTTAACGAGCCCACCGCATGCCTTCGGACAACAATATTACAAAGATCCCCATCAATTCGATAATACTACTAAGGGAAGCAAAACAATGTGCAGCTGCATCGAACATACTAAACATGATGATTACTACAGAGGCAAAAGGGGTAGAGGTTTACCGAGAGAAGATCAACGCAATTACCTGCACAGAGGAACAAATCAACACCAAACAGAAAACTGGGAATAGATCAGTTTGCCAATGTAATATACTAAATAAATGAAGCAAGCAGATGAGACCGGTGTTACAATAGATTCGCATAAACCAAATGGGACAACCCATTCGAACAGAAACGACGAGGAGACATAGTTGGTATTTCCAGATTGATATATTGACTTGCAAGAGTAAATATGGCCGGAAGATTATAGTTCTTTAATTACCTTCCGGTATGAGAACTATAATGATAGCAGAGATCAGGGTGTATAGATAAACAAAACAAAATACACAGGGATAACAGGAAACCGAAAAATTGCTCTAGAGGGATATAGGAATAATGCGCGAACATGACTGGTCTCAGCTTGAAACCCAGAAGTGCATATGGAACTCAAACCAAAATCGAATAGATCTTAACAGGACCAATGGAGACTTTAAATCCTTCACAAATTAAGACAAACGAGAATCAGAATCGAAGAGTAGTCTGAGAAAGAACCGCAAACAACACAACCAAGCACATTAAACCGTAAATACAATTGAATGAACAATAAAAGAGATGAAAAGTTGAATGCGAGCCAGGTCCGAGAACACTTGTAAGCATTATATCCACCACTAGTTACTCTCAAACAGAATATGAATACGACGGGGACGGTTGAACACAAAAGAAAACAGAAAACGACCAGGTGATCCGAAATCCGACTATAAACCCATTTCGAGTAGGGATTTGAATCTGCAGATGGATGGACCTTGAACACACGCCGGGTCCAGTCGATTTGGAAACGTGAGGGAACTGCAATTATTCCTCGGTCAAATTAGTGATTTCGGTGGTTTTTCTGAGTAGAGGAGCTGGTCATTCTCTGGTTCTAGTTGGAGAGTAAAAGCTTCTGGTGGAGCAAAACGTATGAGCAGGTGAACAAAGTGAGTTTTCGTTCGATGGTTTTCACGATGGACAGTGGTGAGAGTTCGAGGAAAAGGTCAGGGTTGGATTTAAGGGCGAATGAACGGTGCAGCAGCGTCCATCGATCTCTTCAGGCAACGGGCAGGTGTTTGTAGAACAACTGAAAAAGAAAAGGAACAGAAATGGAGCTTGCTGTGACTGATTTCTAGATTTCTCGAGGCAAATTGCAGTCACTGGGTTGAGGATAACAGCGTTTGAAGAAGATGGAAATAAGAAGTGTTAGGAGTGAGGGAATTTGGGTTTCTATCAGAAATGTGGATGTATTGAGAAAACAGAGGAATGTTTTCAATGAACAATGGCTGTGGATTGATGTTGTCGGCTGGTTTGTGTTTTTTGGGTTGAGGCTTATAGGTCGATGGGAAGTAGGGAAGAACAACAGAGTGAGGGAGGCGACTGGTGTGGGATTTTTCTGTTGGAGTGGTGTCGGCTGTGTCTTCTTCAGCTACAGTAGGGTTTTTTCTTTGCTCCTCTTATAACATGGGGGCAGATAATGATGGGCGCTTCAATTGGTGTGGTGGGCTAGGATTGGGTCGCGAGTGGACAGGGGTTGCTGGGACGCGGGGTGGATTTGGTCTGGACGAAAATGAAGGTGGTTACTACTGGATTCGAACTCAAGATTTATGGGTTCTTCCCACTTACAGTAACTAGCTATACTATACTAGAACTCAGTAGAAATAATAAAATTTCTATTTTGAACTGGATGATATCTCTAAAAAGGGTTAGCATAAAAAATCATGAAATAGAAGAATAATAGGTACATGAAATAATGAAATAGTACTAATACAATGGTGTTTAAAATACAAACGAATGCAATAAAAATAGCAGTTGAATTACATATGTACGAGTAGTGGTATATAAGATAAAATAAACAAAACAAAACAAAAAAAAAGAACCAAAATAAAATTAATAGGAAGAATAAAGTTTGAAAACGGGAATGTTTCAAAAAAAAAATTGACTTAAAAAGTTGTCATAAAAAGATGGTTTCGTTTTGGCATGCACGTTGATATGTTTTGAAAAAGAAAGGCGACGACGCCCTCCCCCTTATTTTATTCATTATTTCAGAATTTGCTTTTTGGGGTGAGAATTTTTGGTGTCTACAGATGGCTCCCCTTGATTCAATTTTGCAAGCACTTGCAGAATTGGATCAAGGTTGAGGGCGCCAAAAATTCTCACTGCGGTTTATGAGATGCAACTACGATTGCAAAAGGGTTGGAGGTGCATGACCAGCCTATGACGTAAAGATTGAATGCAAAAATATTTACAGTTAGTTTAGAATACAAAGGTTTTTGATGGGTGGGGGACAAGCCCTGAACACAATGGTTAGATTTGCTAAACAACTTTTGAACATGAACAATTGTTGGGTTGGTGCATGAGGGCTTATGACGAGCCTCAACTGGACCTCTTGACATCCAGTTCTAGGACTTATGACGAGCCTAGAATGCTAACACGTTAACAGATTGGTTTAGGGTGTACGAGGACTTAGGAGAGCCTCAACTAGACCTCTTGACATCTAGCTATAGGACTTATGACGAGCTTATAATACTTTGGTTGTGTACCGTACTAGTAGCGTAATAGCTGCCTAGCAGGTGGATGTGAAACGATCTCGCACTAGTTGCGTAATAGCTGCCTAGTGGAGGAAAAGTGGTGGGACCGTACTAGTAGCGTAATAGCTGCCTAGCAGGCGGATGTGAAACGATCTCGCACTAGTAGCGTAATAGCTGCCTAGTGGAGGAAAAATAGTGGGACCGTACTAGTAGCGTAATAGCTGCCTAGCAGGCGGATGTGAAACGATCTCGCACTAGTAGCGTAATAGCTGCCTAGAGGAGGGAAAATATTGGGACCGTACTAGTAGCGTAATAGCTGCCTAGTAGGCGGATGTGAAACGATCTCGCACTAGTAGCGTAAAAGCTGCCTGGAGGAGGGAAAATATTGGGACCGTACTAGTAGCGTAATAGCTGCCTAGTGGGTTGTGAAGTGAACGATCTCGCACTAGTAGCGTAATAGCTGCCTAGTGGAGGAAAAAAAGACGAGACCGCACTAGTAGCGTAATAGCTGCCTAGCGGGTTATGAAGTGAACGATCTCGCACTAGTAGCGTAATAGCTGCCTAGTGGAGGAAAAAAGGCGAGACCGCACTAGTAGCGTAATAGCTGCCTAGCGGGTTATGAATTGGACGATTTCGCACTAGTAGCGTAATAGCTGTCTAGTGGAAGAAAAAAAAGCGGGACCGCACTAGTAGCGTAATAGCTGCTTAGCGGGTTATGAAATGAACGAACTCGCACTAGTAGCGTAATAGCTACCTAGTGGAGGAAAAAAAAACGGGACCGCACTAGTAGCGTAATAGCTGTCTAGCGGGTGTGTAAATGAAAGGCGACCGTACTAGTAGCGCAATAGCTGTCTAGCAGGTGTAAAACGAAAGGCGACCGTACTAGTAGCGCAATAGCTGTCTAGCAGGTGTAAAACGAAAAATTCGACCGCACTAGTAGCACAATAGCTGTCTAGCGGGTGTAAAATGAAAGGCGACCGTACTAGTAGCGCAATAGCTGTCTAGCAGGTGTAAAACAAAAAATTCGACCGCACTAGTAGAGCAATAGCTGTCTAGCGGGTGTAAAATGAAATGTGACCGCACTAGTAGCGCAATAGCTGCCTAGCGGGTGTAAAACGAAAGGCGACCATACTAGTAGCGCAACAGCTGTCTAGCAGGTGTAAAACAAAAAATTCGACCGCACTAGTAGCGCAATAGCTGTCTAGCGGGTGTAAAATGAAATGCGACCGCACTAGTAGCGCAATAGCTATCTAGCAGGTGTAAAACGAAAGGCGACCGTACTAGTAGCGTAATAGCTGTCTAGCAGGTGTAAAACGAAAAATTCGACCGCACTAGTAGTACAATAGCTGTCTAGCGGGTGTAAATGAAAGGCGACCGTACTAGTAGCGCAATAGCTGTCTAGCAGGTGTAAAACGAAAAATTCGACCGCACTAGTAGAGCAATAGCTGTCTAGCGGGTGTAAAATGAAATGTGACCGCACTAGTAGTGCAATAGCTGCCTAGCGGGTGTAAAACGAAAGGCGACCATACTAGTAGCGCAACAGCTGTCTAGCAGGTGTAAAACAAAAAATTCGACCGCACTAGTAGCGCAATAGCTGTCTAGCGGGGTGTAAAATGAAATGCGACCGCACTAGTAGCGCAATAGCTACCTAGCAGGTGTGAAGATGCGTCAGATAGTGAGCAAATTTTGTTGGAATATGCGGATGATATGTGAGGTGATTAATGTATAATTGAATTAAACTCCCTGTTTGTGGATGTAGGTTTTTGTGTGAGCAGATGGCTCTATAGTAACATCAAAACTTCAGGATGGCTCCGGCGGCTCCGGCATGGCTTCAAGGATCTGAGATGGCTCCAACATGCGTTGATGGCTCCTGTATGCGCTGATGGCTCCGATGTGACCAATGGTCTCGGGGTGGTTGGTGGGTTTGACATGGTTGGTGATTTTGTGGCATTTGGTGGACATTGATTTTCTTTGAGATTTTGTCAAGGTGGTTTGATGGCTCCGATGATGGATTTATTGTTGTTAGACGGGATTTGTTGTGGACTTTGTAGTGGGTGAATGGTTTTCGATGGGTGAATGATGAAACAAAGTTGAATGACTTATTGGTAGTTCCCATCATGGTTCAATGATTTCCATGGATGGCTTCGGGATGACCTTGTGCCGATTGAGCATGACGACGCTTTGGTTGGTTCACTTTGTTGACACCGAGGGGAAAATGGAAGTTTTCGCCCTTGTTGTGGTCACACCCTGAACGGGCTGCCTACGTACTCAATTCCCTATTGAGATCAGACCATACGTAGTTCGATGGTTGTGGGCGAGGCTTTGATGATGAATCGGCTCCAGTATGGTTCAGAGGTGGCTCCCGTATGGCTCTCTGGCTCTTGGGATGGCTTCTGGATAGCTCTAGGAACGGTTCCAATGTTTGAGAATGGCTCCCGTACTGTTCTCGAACTGTTGGGGAGGCTCCCGCATGGCTCCAGGAATGCTCTGGAATGGTTTCTGCATGGCTTTCGAATGGCTCTTGTACGATCTCGGTATGGCCTTAGGATGGCTCCAGGTTTGACTTCTTTTGATCGGGAATTGAGCTTCAATAACTGCAACTGAAGTCGACTTTCAGCGAGACTAGGCAGAGTACTTACAAATCGGATGCTGATGATGAATTGGTTATGATGCATGCAGATATTAAATGTCGGATACGATGCAAAATGCATATGCAATTTTTGGAGAGAAGGTATGGCCTTATCTTTATTAATATGAGGTTTACGAATATAAGACATCTTTGGTTCGATCTTGAGTGATTGTTCAACTGGAATGCGTGAATCACTTTCCTCTCACGGAGGGATATGGGTCAATCTCTTGTGAGTGTGGTTGTGTGTGCTAATGGTGTGATGATGCTCTCGATGCTCGGAGTAGTATTTTCCTTAGAATTTCTTTCGAGGTTATGAACTTTCTGTTCCTCACAAATTCCTCACCTGCAATGGGGTAGGCCGATTATGATTTGGTGGTTCAGTTGAAGAGTCACTCGCACTCTAAAGACCTTGTGAGATTAGGTCACACTCATTCGCTAATGGTCCCTTTGGTATGACGGGACATGTTGATAACAAGTACAAACTTATGATTCATGTTTCAGATCCGATACTTTCGGTCAACGCTCATCAACTAACGAGTCAGAGGTCTTTTATTGGGTTATAACGGGGCTGAGGGGTATGATGTATGTTACATGGGACTGGGGGATTTATTTGGGAATTGTGGAGCTTTTGTGCAATAGAGGACGTGTTTCGCCTTTGCCATGGGTGGAATGATTGGACGGGTTTTGATAACCTTTTATTGGTTTCTATGAGACATCATTGGTCCTTCTGATTTGGATTTCTCCTTCTTGCCTCTTCTGGTGCTCGATTTGAACTTTCTTCTCATTTTGTTTTTTTGAAACTGCATTTGGCTCATCAACTTTCTCAAGCGTTCTCTGCTTTATATTTTGGCTTTCAGCTCTGGAGTTGCATTGACTCATCGATCTTCTTGAACATTTTCGGTGTTCTTTTTTTGTGTTTGGCTTTGGAGTTACATTGACTCACTGATTTCTTCAAGCATTTCATTTGTTGTTTTTGTGAAGATGGTGGGGGAGAGACCATGGCTCCGGCTCCTTTGAGATCCTCTATTGCAAGGGCAAGTAAGTATATGTACGTGGGTTGGCATGTTGTGGAGTTCACAGAAAAAGGTTTATCGTGAAAGGCTCAGCGGGGCTCACTAAGGGATTATGTACAGGGCAGTCAAAGCTTTTTGGTTTTGTGGGGATTTTGATCCTAAGTGCCTCGTCATTCTCATTATTCAATGATTGTTTTCTTACTCTTCTCAAATCTTTGCATGAATCACAGTTCGTATCATGTTTATCGACATTGCTCTCACTATGATTTGTGCCTCTCCATGTGCTGAAGGAATGCACATGTCGCTCGTGGTTTTACCTCAATTGGAACTCTTTACCTTCCCTCATCACTCAATGGATTGTCCAAAACACTCATTTGAAATTCGAAGAAAAATACCGCTCTTTGTACACTACTCACTTTGGTTTGTGGTGCTGATTTTGATTGGACCCTTGAGTTCATTGACGGGTCAAGAGTTTAGTGATTCAAACACTATGTTCAAACAATCAATCAAGCTTTTCACCGAAGACATCGTTTCGATATGGGAGTATGCAAATGCAATTATCTACAATGCAATATGATGTGGTAATATGGAATTACTATGTATAGGATGCATGAAATGATGAGAATGAAAATGACTCATTCGAATTTTGGTTCGATTTTTTTTTGCTTGTTTTTTTTTAATGGATGCAATGCATGAGTGGTAAGGTTATGACTAGTCTCGCTTGAGCCGAACTCAGCTTGCGGTTCATGAAGCTCATCCCATCCTTGTAAGCCCTGAAGAAGGTCAAGTTGTCGGATGTGATGTGAGAGAAGTTGTTTCAAAATGGTATTTGGTCGATGATTGGCTCCTAAGATTTTGGAATTTTAGGGAGTGAAAACTCCCACATGGTGATCCCATGATATGACAGTGACTGCATTTTTTGGGATTTTTGAAGGTATGATTTTTTGGATTTTTGGATGTATGATTTTTTTTGGTTTTTGTATGTATGATTTTTTTGGATTTTTTTGTGTATGCTTTTTTGTTGTTGTTGGTCTCTATGTACATGGTATGTCGAATGGGAAGATGCTTGAATCCCTGGTATTTTTGCTATCGCTGTGAGGGTCACGCTTTCACTGGTGGGCAAACGCGATTAATCACCTGCAACACAGTCATTATGAAAGAAAAAAGAATATGACAAATGTGAATGTTAGCATGCTTTGAAAAATGGGATGAATGCTTGTGTGTGATGTGCTGGGAATGCAACACGTGATTATGCAATTTTTCTGAGATGGGTGTGATTCATGCATGATTAATGAATATGAATAGACCGAAGATGGGAAGAAGCAATTTGTATGTGCTACAAAAATTAAGTTTTAGAAAAACAGTTTTGAAAATACGTGTTTTCGAAGAAGTGGTGGATTTTCTCAATAGGAATTTTGATGCTCGGTCATTCGCAAATAAAAATAGGGAGTGGGGAACCCTATACACATTGATCTAAATAAATTCAAAGGGAATGTACAACCTATACACAAAGTCTATTCAGAAATTGACAAGAGAGAAAAGAATGCTAGGGAAAAACCTATACATCAATTCTAAAAGTCATAAAATGGGGGAGTTTGAGCTTAAAAACTTCTCCCGAATTCTTCTGCTTCATCTTTGAGCTTCTGGCTGGCAGCTCATTCATGTTTGGGCTTCTTATTGGCCACTCATTCGTCTTCGGGATCTTGACCGGCTACTCGCTCGTCTTCTAGCTCTTGCAGCGAAGCGGTATTGTGATCAAACAAAACCGGTTGGTGTTCTTCCGACTCTCAAGAATTTTGAACTCGAACAATCGTTGCTGGTCTTCATGTCGCTCGACTCGGGTTGGTGCACCTCTGATTTTCGATTTAGACTGCAGTTGTTGATCTTCATGCGCTCCATCTACTCCGACAAGGGAAATAAGGGGCGTTTTTTGAGAAAGGTAAGGTGAATGATTGAGCACAAGTTCTTTGTGAAAATCCACCACTTATGTGAAAACACGAATGACTAGTACGCTCCACGGTAATGACCGCTGCTCTTGAAGGTGGGTTGAACTTCAAAAATAGCGGGTCGCAACATGGGGACTAAATCATTTATTTTGAAATACGTTTATGAAAATCAACTTTGAAAATTGTTTTGAAAAACAAGTTTGAGATAATATCCGTGAAAAATGTTGTTTAAAATTTGTTTGTAAAAAGCATGTTTTTGAAATCTGTTTTTGAAATGAAATTTATGAGAAGTATTGTTTGAAAATCATTTATAAACAGCAGATTTTTGAATGTTCTTTGTAAACCGCTTGACAAAGTTTATTGTTTGGAAAACTTTGATTGAAACCGATTTTGAAAACTGTTTTGGAAATAACAATTTTGAAATCATTAGAGATGAACGACTTTGAAGATATTTCATTAGAGCGTTCGACATGATTCATTTTTGGATTTTTGCTCATTTTTGAAATGTGATCACACATAGATGTAAGTGTAAAATAAAAATCGTGGCTGATTTTATGTGGAGCTGAGTGCGAATGATTGGGATAATCACCTTCCAGGTCAATCAATGCCTCCATACCACCGGGGGAACCATCGTCCCTTCACTGTTCATCTCTTGGGATTTATCTCTGTTACGCCCTGTGGGGCACGTCATCGAGAAAGACCGGAGTGCTTAAGTTCGAAAGGTCAGGATACCCGAAGTGATACAGTCACATGAGCCACGGCCGGTGATTATCACAACATGCTCACTTTTCGGAAAACTTGGGGAAGTACTGCATGGGGTCAGGTCTCCCGTCGTCTGCACAGTCAGGTGTGTCTAAAGTCAAAATTATTCACTGACTACGTTGTGCCATGTATGGGTATCCGGTAAATACGGGATCCTCTATGGACGTGTAGCGTGACATCAGGCTTTAGAGACACCCGTGGTGAAGAGGACACTTGGAGAACTGAGCCCATGCAATCTTCAGGGTAATGCAAAGGGTGGTCAGACAGGCGGCATACAAGGGGGTGACTACCCATAAACCCATCCTAGACATGGGACTAGGCAGCTGGACACTGAAGGCTCAGAGTTCACTATATGCTGGCTTTGACTCGAAAAGGTAAGTGTTGAAGGATCATGAGTTTTCAAGGCGTAGATACTACGATCATACCGCCTCGTGTGCATAGTCCTTACTACGAAGGGCATCTGCTCATGGGGAATCAATTGTGGACCAATATTTATCCCGACCGCAAATATCAAGGGTGACACAGAGGAATGCATGTCCTAAGCTACCTTATGCACCCACCTCAGGACTATTCCTAACAGTTCAATATCACAACCAAAAAGTGGTAAATAAATGCGCAGGCAAAGAGAGGGAAGAAGTTAGACCCCTAATGGGCCCACCTACCTGAAGTTCCTGCAAGTTAGTCTAGCATAATCACGCAATTATGTAGCAAGCAAAGCGTAGATGGCAAGCAAAGTCAAGTATAAGCTACACACTCTCACCCTAACTATCCTCACCAATCACACTCTAAGTTTGGAGTAGAGTAATCCTAATGGCTTTCGAGATGAATCTCTTGAAGGTTTTGAAAGAAGTGGGGAAGTCCCGACAATTTTGAATGGAGTGCAGTCTTCCTTGAGTTTGAGAAAAACTTACTCAAGTTTTCCCCAGCAGAGTCGCCATTCTGTGGAGGGTGATTTTTCGGTATGAGGG
Source organism: Limonium bicolor (assembly GCA_023374045.1). Lineage (NCBI taxonomy): Eukaryota > Viridiplantae > Streptophyta > Magnoliopsida > Caryophyllales > Plumbaginaceae > Limonium > Limonium bicolor. Next base: position 349,777,282 of record CM041777.1, read on the forward strand.
GGGTCTATCTAAATATGGTCTGACTGAAAAGCCGAGACCCTAGAATCTGCCATTCTGTGGAGGGTGAAACCCGTTATTCTGGCATCCCTCAAATACCTACTAAATCGTCCGTCTTTCCCAGAAAGCATATGGGGAGTGTAAGTGAACACTACACCCGCTCTCAATGGGCTCCACGCGGACTGATGCCTCTATAAGGCGGATTTGACTAGAGTCGCCACCTAGTTTAACCTAAGAATACTAGGAAGGAAGATTGGGTTCTAGGAACCGTTGGTTGACTATGAAATTATTGCCTATAGATAGGGCTTATCTAGTCATTTACAGAGATTCTATTGTGGGTTCGCACTGGGTTACACCCCTTAGAAGTGGCAATGACCACGACTTCGGATTGGTGCCCGAGGAAATCTCGGTCTCCAATTGTCAGGATTGTCTTCTTTCAAAACCTTATTAGAGAGATTCATTTAAAAGCCAAGGATAGGATAGGATAGGAAGAAAGAATGAGTGTGATGGGTGCCAAAAAGGGCTTAACAAGTTTGAGAAAATTGATTTAACACGAAGGAGGTGTTAGACGAGCTTTTCTGCAAAGCTAGCGCCAAAGTGAGGATTGGTGGATAAAAGGAATGGAAGGAGAACAGGACGGGAGGGGGGAAACAGGGTTTTTGATCGGAATGGGGTCGCACCCTTGGTGGGCTGCCTACGTACTCAACTTCCTGTTGAGATCAGACCTTTCGTAGTTCACGATTTGGGATTTTTGGGGTTTTTGAAGAGTTTGAGGGATTCGAGCTTTTGAGGAATTTGGAGTTCGAGAAGTTTTTGGGTTTCGAATGTTAGTCTGTGAGACACTCAGGCCTGTAAGACGTTTGAAAACCTGAGATGTCGAAGTCTGTGAGACGCTCGAGTCTGTGAGACGCTCAGGTCTGTGAGATGCTCAGGTCTGTGAGACATTCGAATTATTGGAATGACAAATCCTGTGAGACGCTCGGGTCTGTGAGACAATACGGGGTTGTTTGGAGGTGAGATGGCTGAGTGAAAAATGACATTTTGATTGATGTGGGGTCGCACCCTGTGTGGGTTGCCTACGTACTCAACTCCTGTTGAGATCAGACCTTACGTAGTTCAGAGTTATTTCAGGGATTTGGAAGTTTTGATGTTTGTGGAGCTTGGAGATATTTGAATGTTGTTTGAGATTTGAGAGTTTTTACGGGATGTTTGAATCCTAATGAGATGTTTGAAGTGTGGGATGTTGTAGTCTATGAGACGCTATGGTCTGTGAGACATTTGAACCCTTGAGATGTCGAAGTCTGTGAGACGCTCGGGTCTGTGAGACGTTCGAATCACTAAGTTGACAAAGTCTGTGAGACACTCGGGTCTGTGAGACATTTGAATGCGCGGGGGTAATTGGATTTTGAGGAGTTTTGAAGCTTTCAAAGAGCTTGAAGTAGGAATTTAAGATTTACTGAGTTTAAAATTATTTACGATTGAAGTGAATTTTTGAATTGAATCAAAATTTGAAATGGGTTTTCGAAGTGAATGGATTTTCAGAGTGAGTTGGAATTGAATGAATTTTTGAATTGAATGAATTTTTGGACTTGAATTGAATTTGAATAAGTTTGGAATTGAATTGAATTTGAATTTGAATTTTGATTTGAATGAGTTTGGAATTGAATTTTTATTGAACTTGGAATTTATTTGCATTGGATCGATTTTCGGACTGGAGTTGAAATAGGATTGAATTGAAGTTGAAATTGGTTTTCTGAATTGTAATTGAATTGTTTTTTGGGCCTCAAAATTGGGCTGAAATGGGCCTCAAAATAAAGCCGAACATGAGCTTTGAGTTGGGCCGAAAATGAGCCTTGATTGTTGGGCTTGATTTGGATTTCAGGCCTAATTTGGATTTTGGGCCTAGGAATCGGGCCATATTTGAGCCTTAAAACGGGCCTCAAGTTTGGGCCTAGAAAAACGGGCTTCAGGTTTGGGCAGAAAAAATGGGCTTATAAAAATGCGCTAACTGAAATTGGGTTTATTAGGTTAGGCCCAAATGGGTCTATTGGATTGGGCCTTGAAATTGGATTTGATTTTGGGTTGCAACTGAATTTGATTTTGATTTTGAAATAGAATTTGACCTTTGGATTTTGATTTCATTTGAATTGAGTCATTGGTTGTGAATTTTATTCTTATGATTATGGATTGTTTGGAAAGTTTTTTTTTATTAGGAGAGAGATGTCCCCCACAAACAGGTACTACGACCCTCGGGTACTACGACCTTAATGTGAGCAACATCTATGAATAGTCCTATGGCTTTACTGAAAGACCCACAAAATGTTGCAGGCCTGAACCGATAATTCGGTTCTCAAGTGGGTGGGTAACCTATGGGGCTGTCTAAGGTTAGATATACTACCGAGTTGACTAACAACGAAATGAAACTGATATGAAATTTGCTTCGGACCAAGAGTAGTGGTACCCAAACAGATCAATCCATCGATTTTCAAGGCAGCAAAACACACAGTAACTATGCATATAAGGCTTAAAAAATGTAGAAAGGGGCACCCATACATGATAAAGTAATGAATACATGAAACGGTGATAAAAAAACAAGCAAGTTTCAACTTGTCCTAATATTAGTAGTTGAAGACCGTGAATCTGGATCACATACAAACCGTAAAAATATACAACAGCTGGTAAAATACTTGTCACCACCGAAAACCAGTCATCGGCAACACTTCAGAAGGAGTCTAATTACTTTCCTGTTAATGAATCCTGATTAGCTAGAATGTTATTCTTTTCTGATTGTGGACTTGATTTATCCTATCAAGGCTAAACATTCTCTGAAGATTAAGGTGAAAAAACTTTTATGCTGCTAAAGAGAAGTTAACGAACCCACCGCATGCCTTCGGACAACAATATTACAAAGATCCCCATCAATTCGATAATACTACTGAGGGAAGCAAAACAATGTGCAGCTGCATCGAACATACTAAACATGATGATTACTACAGAGGCAAAAGGGGTAGGTAGAGGTTTACCGAGAGAAGATCAACGCAATTACCTGCACAGAGGAACAAATCAACACCAAAAAGAAAACTGGGAATAGATCAGTTTGCCAATGTAATAAACTAAATAAAAGAAGCAAGCAGATGAGACCGGTGTTACAATAGATCCGCATAAACCAAATGGGACAACCCAATTCGAACAGAAAACGAGGAGACATAGTTGGTATTTCCAGATTGATATATTGACTTGCAAGAGTAAATATGGCCGGAAGATTATAGTTCTTTAATTACCTTCCGGTATGAGAACTACAATGATAGCAGAGATCAGGGTGTATAGATAAACAAAACAAAATACACAGGGATAACAGGAAACCGAAAAATTGCTCTAGAGGGATATAGGAATAATGCGCGAACATGACTGGTCTCAGCTTGAAACCCAGAAGTGCGTACGGAACTCAAACCAAAATCGAATAGATCTTAACAGGACCAATGGAGACTTTAAATCCTTCACAAATTAAGACAAACGAGAATCAGAATCGAAGAGTAGTCTGAGAAAGAACCGCAAAAAAACACAACCAAGCACATTAAACCGTAAATACAATTGAATGAACAACAAAAGAGATGAAAAGTTGAATGTGAGCCAGGTCCGAGAACACTTGTAAGCATTATATCACCACTAGTTACTCTCAAACAGAATATGAATACGACGGGGACGGTTGAACACAAAAGAAAACAGAAAACGACCAGGTGATCCGAAATCCGACTATAAACCCATTTCGAGTAGGGATTTGAATCTGCAGATGGATGTACCTTGAACAACGCCGGGTCCAGTCGATTTGGAAACGTGAGGGAACTGCAATTATTCCTCGGTCAAATTAGTGATTTCGGTGGTTTTTCTGAGTAGAGGAGCTGGTCATTCTCTGGTTCTAGTTGGAGAGTAAAAGCTTCTGGTGGAGCAAAACGTATGAGCAGGTGAACAAAGTGAGTTTTCGTTCGATGGTTTTCACGATGGACAGTGGTGAGAGTTCGAGGAAAAGGTCAGGGTTGGATTTGAGGGCGAATGAACGGTGCAGCGTCCATCGATCTCTTCAGGCAACGGGGAGGTGTTTGCAGAACAACTGAAAAAGAAAAGGAACAGAAATGGAGCTTGCTGACTGATTTCTAGATTTCTCGAGGCAAATTACAGTCACTGGGTTGAGGATAATAGCGTTTGAAGAAGATGGAAATAAGAAGTGTTAGGAGTGAGGGAATTTGGGTTTCTATCGGAAATGTGGATGTATTGAGAAAACAGAGGAATGTTTTCAATGAACAATGGCTGTGGATTGATGTTGTCGGCTGGTTTGTGTTTTTTGGGTTGAGGCTTATCGGTCGATGGGAAGTAGGGAAGAACAACAGAGTGAGGGAGGCGACTGGTGTGGGATTTTTCTGTTGGAGTGGTGTCGGCTGTGTCTTCTTCAGCTACAGTAGGGTTTTTTCTTTGCTCCTCTTATAACATGGGGGCAGATAATGATGGGCGCTTCAATTGGTGTGGTGGGCTAGGATTGGGTCGCGAGTGGACGGGGATTGCTGGGACGCGGGGTGGATTTGGTCTGGACGAAAATGAAGGTGGTTACTACTGGATTCGAACTCAAGATTTATGGGTTCTTCCCACTTACAGTAACTAGCTATACTATACTAGAACTCAGTAGAAATAATACTAAATTTCTATTTTGAACTGGATGATATCTCTAAAAAGGGTTAGCATAAAAAATCATGAAATAGAAGAATAATAGGTACATGAAATAATGAAATAGTACTAATACAATGGTGTTTAAAATACAAACGAATGCAATAAAAATAGCAGTTGAATTACATATGTACGAGTAGTGGTATATAAGATAAAATAAACAAATAACAAAACAAAAAAAAAGAACCAAAATAAAAATTAATAGGAAGAATAAAGTTTTGAAAACGGGAATGTTTCAAAAAAAAATTGACTTAAAAAAGTTGTCATAAAAAGATGGTTTCGTTTTGGCATGCACGTTGATATGTTTTGAAAAAGAAAGGCGACGACGCCCTCCCCCTTATTTTATTCATTATTTCAGAATTTGCTTTTTGGGGTGAGAATTTTGGTGTCTACATTAAGCATTCTTAAAATTTCTTTTTTTTTAAGTGTTAAGGGTCGACCGACCCACCGACCGACCCAAACCCTCTGGGTCGGTCCATTACAGAAATCATTTCCTTCATTATATTTTGCCGACCGACCCAAAGTTAAGCCGACCGACCCAAAACCCTCTGGGTCGGTCCAGTCCAGAGACATTCCAGCTGGCTCAACATGGCCTGACCGACCCAAAACTGGGTCGGACCCTGGGTCGGTCCACTACAGATTTTCTCTTAAATTGTTCTTTCAATTTCAAACTCTTCCACAAGTGTCCTAGTTGGTCTAACACCATCTAGGCACATTAAACCCACCTCATAACATCCATCAACTCATTAAAACAACTTCCAAAGATCTTCTCAGTCATTTACTCAATTCTTATAAACACTCCCAACACTTAGCACTTATATTATATTTTTTTTCCTGCATTCCTGGTATGCAATTTGCCTAGAATTTCCACTAACCAAATGCTCCCTCCTTAAGAACTTGACCACTCCATATACACACTTTCTACCCTTATTGCATTCATCAAACTTCCTATATTCTAAACTCTAGTTCTCACCTAAACCATTCAAAGTCTTACACCTTTTCCCATCAAACTTGCACAAAGTCTTCTAACTTCTTTTATCAAGGTCTTGTGCCTAAAATTCACCATTGTAACCCCTAGTCCTCACAGGAATACCTAAGTCATCCTAGTTCACTAGAACATCTTAGACTCATTCCTTTTCAACCAAAACAACTCCTAAAATTCCTTGTACTTCCTTAGTCATAAAATCTCCTTAACACATCTTAAACACTTAGTTTCTCCATCAAATTTGACATGGGTTCTCTAGTATATTGTTACACCTAAACACTTGGTTTTTCAACACCAAACAGCCAAGATCACTCAAATCTCATTACATCATCTTAACACACAATTTGCACCAAAACTACACCATATCATCATATAGTGTATAACCTTAAATGCTTGGCACTTAGGCCCTTAAATGACAATAATCTTAACCACTGAATTTCCACATATATTAGCCTGTGACCTGCAAATACACACAAAAAAGCTCCATGAAATATAAATGCTCTTGTAGTTCACCTTTTTATTGTCTAACTATCTCATTTCCATTTGCTCTTTAATCACAAGTTCTCATATATAATCATTGTTTCTCCTAGGTTTTATAGCCCCTCCTAATGTAAACTCCAAGCAGCTTAATTATATATTAAATCCCATCCCTTAATGCATTAAAACACCTTAAGGTAAGACATTTACCTTGTCTTTTTCAAGCTTCACAAACTTTCTGCCCCTAGGTTTTCCTTGCTCATCTCAGTCACCAAATCAAGTTCTCCTTGCCAATGTTCTAACCAATATTCAATGACTCCAGTGAGTACTAAACAACACACTAACCTTAAGGAATAAAACCTAGGTTAAAAATGTGTTTTAAGGTATTAAATTGATTGTTTTACCTTGGTTTCTCAAGACAAGCTTGGATATGAATCAAGAAGGACCTCCTCTTGCCCTTGGAGAATAGAAAACAAGCTAGAACAAGGCATAAAAATGGAGCCCCATGAGTATAGATTTTCGGTTATGAAGAAAGGTGACGGAAACCTAGATTTTCTTACATATTCTTTACCTTGAGAGAATGGAGAAGCTAATGGAGTCTCCAAGCTTGAGTTTCCTCCTCTAATGGCGGTTTGCCTTGGCTCCAAAATGAGGCTCTTGAAGTTTTGAAAAGATAGGAAGGAGGAGCTTGAGCTAACTAAGAAGAATATGTGTTTTGTTTTGGTTTTGGAGCTAAAATGAGTAAGTAATGGTCTAGAGAAAATGGAGCTAGCATGGAGGTTGCCTTCTACGTGAATGGAGAAGGTAGAGAGCAAGAGAGATCGGTGGTGAGAGAAGAAAATGAATCGATGAGGAGGGAGGTAAGTAAAGGTGGGATATTTATGTTAAAAGTAAATAGTAACTTTTACTTTATCTCTTATTTTCTTTTCTTATTTGATCATGTGGTGAATTATCACCTTAAAAACCGGCCACCCCTTTAATTAAGCTAGTCATGGTCTTGTTTGACCAACTAACTAAACTAAATTGACTAAAGACTAAACTAGGCACTATTTGATTACTATTCACAAACTAGTGCACATAATTTTGAAAATTTTGATTTCCCATTGATTTAGACTTCCTAATGTGATACTAATTAGTACACAAGTTAATTAAGGAGTAATGATGGACATTTAGCCACTCAAAACCCATTTACAAGACAATTTTTCAAAAATGTGCTTTAAGACTCCTTAAAGCACATTTTGTGTTTTAACTTGTTTTCAAGCTTGGTTTTCTTTGGTAATTGGTTAAAAATTACCATTAGGATATTATTAAGGTCTTAGCATGATACTTGGGTGCTCACCCAAGTCTCTCTAAGCTTAGAGCACGTTTTTTGCTTAAACCGCTCTTTTGGTGTTTCCTTATGTTTTCTTTGATTAAAAATGTTTCTTGATGTTTCTAAGGCGTTATTTAGCCTCCTTATTTCTTATTTTATCACTTAAACACCATATCTAAGTTTGGGGTATTTCAGAGTCAAAACAAGACGAATTAATCTATCAATCATAGGATATATTTCAGACTTTCCAGTTTCCTTCAATCCCTTGCACAAGTCTGAAATTGAACATACATTCTTCAAGTGTGGGTGATTGTGAACGTCTAGCTCATAGTGTTCTAGCTCATGTGCTAGATGAATTCTTTCTTGTTAAGTGAAATCATAAGGATAGAACTTTATTGCCAATCTAACTATGTCATCCACATTGAAGGATATGTATGCATTTCTTGGATCCAAAGCAACACTTAGGCGAAGAAGCTCAGTAGCAGTCTCATTAAAACTCGAGTTCAACTCTTGCAATTGATGGTCAATAGCAGCAATAAATACATCAACTCGATAGTGATGCTCGACGGTTACATTGTCTTTCTTATGGCGCGAACGAATGAGATCCTTGTAAGTTCCATTCATATCAGGGATTGGAATGTCATTACTTTCACAAAATGACATAACATCTTTCAACAATGATTCCTACTTTTCATCCCTCAATTTTTGGATTAATGCCTTCGTAGTAGACACCAGAGACAAAGCATTAACAATATCCTGTGACTTGAGTTGCAAAGCTTGACACAACATATCAGTTATCCTCATCAATTCCTTCATCACATGCATCACAATCACAAAATCAAATGATATTAGTTGTCTTAAAGCAAAACTTGCATCACCTCTTTGAGAAGGCGTTGAACCTTTAATGTTGATGTCATCCAACACCACAATAGTCGGGCCAAACAATTTCATCAAGCTACATATTGATTTGAAATGAGAACTCCATCTTGTATCTCCTGGTTTTTACAAAGATCTGATTTGATGTGCAGCTTTTCCACTTGAAAGCTCATCAACTTCAGTAAGATGTGAAATTTTAGCTAGTTGAGCATCTTTCAGTTGATCATTCCGCTTGTAAGATGATCCAATGACATTAACAATGAAGTTTAAGTTTATGAAAAAGGTATGTATCTCAGACACCTCCTTAGATGTTGCTACCAGAGACAACTGTAGTTGATGGGCCAAACAATGTACATAGTAAGTATAAGGACACTCTTTCAAAAATAAAGCTTGCAAACCATTCCACTCTCCACGCATATTACTCACGCCATCATAACCTTGGCCTCGAAGATCTTGAACATCAAGCATATGATAAGACAAACATGACAAGATTTCATTTTTTAAAGTCAAGGCAGATGTGTCTTTGACATGAACTAAGTCTAAAAATCTTTCCCCGGCATATCCATGTTGATTAACAAACCTTAAAACAATGGCCATTTGTTATTTCTTTGACTCATCTCGAGATTTATCAACTATCAAGCAGAACTTTGCATTCCCAATCTCATCTCGGACTGCTTTTTGTACATTTGAAGAAATAACACATAAGATCTCTTTTTGGATATCCGGTGATGTGTACTTTGCATTTTTAGAGCATTCTCTAACACAACATCACTAACGCTCTTGTTGTAAGATGAAAGAAGTTTGATCAATTCAAGAAAATTCCCTTGATTTGTTGAGCTAGACCGTTCATCATGCCCTCTAAATGCACATGCTTGAAATGTGAGCCACTTGATTGCTTCAATGGAAGTTTTCAAGCGCAATCTATTATTTGTAATCTGATGAGATGTCTTCTTGTGTATCATAGTCTCCAAATGACCCAACTGATTCTTCAAATTCTCATAGCAACTCACAGAATATTGATGTACAGAATTAGGGTTCTTACCTTCATGGTGGACAAAAGCACAATGCTTTTCATCATTCACCTTTTTCCAATTATTGAATCCCTTTAAAGTAAATGTGTCTGACCCACTTCCTTCACTAGGCTTCTTGTCAAACAAATAACAAGGAAGACAAAATGCAGCATCTTTGCTCTCAGAATACTCTAACCAAAAGAAACTTTTGAACCAACTTGCTTGAAACCTACGCCGATGTCGATCACCCGTAAATGGGTAATTTGATTTATGAAGTTGATAAGGACCGAGCTTTATATATGTCCGTCTTATTGCATCACGCTGGTCACTAGGATAGTCCCAAATTGATGGTCGAGTGCCTGGATCACGGATCAATGAATTAATATTGAATTTATTAAACCTTGGCGTCTCTGAATTTTGAAGTCGAGGATACTTTAGAGGTTCTTCCCTACGAATTGATTGGCCTTGAGGAGTAGATTTTTCAATTGGATCATCATCATCTTGTGTGTGACTATCACTTTCAGGAGATCTCTTTGGCTTAAAAATGAATCAATTGTTTTTACTTTGTCCATGACTTATCTGAAAATCACATAAAAATAGACAACGTTACTTATATTGTTATACAATAATCAAAATAAAAAATTCATAGAGATAACAAAAAAGACTGACTCATGAACAAAGAAAGACTGACTCATACACTAATACACCAAAAAGTTCACTAACCAATTCAATCACTAATACACCAACACAACAAGTTTTTGTTTTATTTGATAACGAGAACAAGAACACAAAATTTACAAGCTCAAATTCTTTCTTCTTTACGACACCACCCATCATCATTTTCAATTAAAAAGATCTCTCAAATTCTTAAGAACAGAGACTCAATAAAAAAATAAAATACCCAAAAATCTACATAAAAAACAGAGTCATGTATTGCTATATTGACAACTAAAAACAACGTTGGGCCTGGCTACTTACCAACTGGCGACTGGAGCAGTCTGGAATGATATGGAAGATGAGCAGATGACTATGGCGACTGGAAGAAAGAGAAGTGATCAATTATATTCATGGCCATCAGTAAACTCGCATTGACAATAGTAGTTGTCCAATTGAGCATCAACCCACAGTTTTCCTTCAATATACTAAAAGTTTAACTATGCTGTCTTTGACTTTGTCGCTCGAACGAAGGTACTCTCCTTATTAAAAATTAAATCTCGACAGGCTAATAAAAGTTTAACTATGCTAGTAGCTAGCAACTGTAACAAAAAAGAAAAAAATGAAACTAATGAGACTAGATAGGAAAAAGAGTAATTATGAGCTCTGTACATTTTTTATTGGAAGTTGGGACTAGTACTAGTCTAGCACTTCAAACCAGAAAAAAAACTGGTGACATAGCTGGAATAGGGGGGGCCACATCATTATAAATATATATATCATTGTTGAATTTTTTTTTATTTGGGGGGGCCTGGCCCGCCCAACAATATACATACCTCCGCCACTGATTCCAATGATGATGCCACATATTCCAACGAGACCAAACCAAGGACTTCATTACCGAACATAACTAAAGCCTCAAACCATATTTAATAAACTATGAGACTTAAAATACGAGAACTGAAAATAAAACATAAACTATAAGTCAACCAAATTAAGCTAGGACTTTAAGACTACAAGAGGATAAGAAGCACCCCTGATCACCCTATGCATCAACATCACATCCACCGTCTCTGCTCCAAGACAGTGATTTCCTTGTTTCTTGCTACTATTAACATATGAACAGTGCAATTCTTGACCAGATAAAGAAATGCAACCACCGTGCAAGGGAGCCACCGATGCCTCTAACTGATGAGATCAAGAATTCGATGCTATAACCCACAAACAAACAAAAGGGAAACAAAGTAAACATATTGATTTATCCCAACCCTACCAATCCAGCCACCCAAAAGACCGAAGGTGAAAAATCAGCAATGAAAGAACTTCTACTCTCAGCTCCTCCTAAGACGAGTGGAACCTGCTCAAAAGACCACCAAAACAGAGAACACCTCAATGAACCCAAAACAACCAAAACCTCAAGCAACACATGATTCTTTTGGGTTTTGAAAACCAAATGCGCTGGCAATCAACAGGTGGGGAAATAAAGACTGTCGTAGAACTTGATACAAAGTATCAAAATCAAGTAAAAGCCAGGCCACCCCAGAAACAAATTGGAGATGATGACATTTAGAAAGTAATTTTATTCAACAGCAAGAGAAAGATTCAAAATGGAGCAACAGAAAAAAAGGAGAAAAGGAAAAGAGGGAAATCGTCAGAAAAACGGGCCATAACCACAGAACTAAGAAGTGAAAAGCCTAAATAAGTCAAAGCCAACAGTAGCAATGGCACCGAGAAGATGAGAGGCATGGAAATAAGAGACAAGCAGAAGAGAAAGTATCTGAAGAGATTGTTGATGACCTCAAAAAATTGGAAAAATTAACGAGAGGGGGAGAAAAGAAGCTTCAATTTTGGGAATAGACCCTCGTTGCGATGGGGAGACGAAACCCTCGCTATGGGAGGGAAGGGAATTGGGATGTTCATAAAAAGAACATGCTAAGTTAACCAAGCAAAGAGAACATAAATGAACTTAAATGAATGGTTGTACGATGCTCACCGTACAACCAGTTGTACATTAGTATTTGCGCGTCCACCCTATTATATTTTTCCCACAATGAAGGTGTAAGCATAAATGTCATTATTATATTATTATTATTATTATTATTATTATTATTATTATTATATATACATATATATGCTAAATTATCATATATCCAACACTACTACATTTAAGGTCTATGAAGGTAATTTTTATTAGAAAAGTTGCCTCACTATGCCATTAAAGACAAGAAAAAAGTTGTCTTTATGTTGCTCTAAGAACTCGCCTCAGTTGATTATGCAGGTGACTATAAATTTTACCTTAGATGATTCATTCTATTGAGAAAACTTTTCTCACCTTACTTGATTGCAAAATAAAAGTCGCCTCAGTTTTTTAAAGTCATTAAAGGTGACACAAAAAGCTTGCCTCCTTTGATATAGAGCAAAGGAGACAAGTAACTAACCTAATCTTTAACAGGTGAGGCAAGATATATAAATCGGCTCCTTTGATCACTAACTGTCATACATAAAGGAGGAGACTTAATTGTGTTACCCACTTTGACATCAACCGGCAAAGAAAAAATTAATCTTTTATTTCTAAAAAATACAATTACTAAAATTTCCAACATATCCAGACACAACATTTCCCATAGGCTTAAGAAAAAAGCGACGAATACAAATAACTAAAGAACGATACAAAACTATTCTTTCATGGAAGAAGCCAATAATACACTTACGTTTTAACTTCTTGTCCAATTGATGCATCTTCACCACAACATGTAATAAAAGAAGGATGTCACATGCAATTGAAAACAGAAAGGAAGTCATCCAAAAACTGGCGAAGCAAACCGGCCATTTGTTTCTAAAAAAAGAGGAACAAAACCATTGAGACACCATCACATGATCTCTAAACAAATTGACACCTAGCTGCACAAAACCAAAGTAATGTGGATTCAACTTGATGCGAGAAAGGGTATACCTAGCTAGGTACATGTTATTCAAATTTGCTCAAGTTCTACAGTAACCCAAAACTAACAAAAGCCTGTCCAGCTAATTGCTTGCTTTTTAGTTCTTACCCGATGACTTCATTGTATGTACCCATCGTATAATATTTGGTCACATGGCTTTTAGCATGATTGAGGAGTAGGGATCCAGGTTGTATGAACCTTTTATTCCAGGGACACCACTAGGGACAAAATCGTTCGGAGATACAAGGTTTGTGTCAGCCTGACAACACAGTAGGGAGCATTTGGCGCAAACAATAGTCAGAAAAGAACTATTATGGAATACACATGAATTTATCGTTATCCAACCAGTCAGAATCCTAGTGTTTGAGACAAAATGATCCCCCGCATGAGAAAAATGATCATGGATTTCCTCTGGATAACAACATACAGAGGATGAAATAAAGCACCAACTTGAGATACATATTACTAACCACTCAAAAACACTGTCGGTCCTTCGGAGGTGAAGGTATTCCAACATAAACAAAGTAGTGATGATGCCAAATATATGTCCTCTTCGTTATTGTCGTGGTAATGACCCCAAAAACACCTTGGGTTCGAGACCATCACACGCCACACACTTATTACCTAAGATATGCAAGACTGTTCGAACGATACCCCAAACTGAACAAATATCTCATATATTAAGTACTCAAGAGTTTACAACCTATCATACAAATTATAAAGCGGAAGCTACAAATACAAATGGGCCACAAAGCCAACAATTTAAATATAGATAAAAAACAAAGCTAGCTGGCGGAAGCAGAAACCTCCTGCTATAAATGCTAGAACCTACAAATCAGACGGAGATAGGTGGGAAAACCACAGCTTAGTAGGTGATAAACTTCATATGTTGAGCATGCTCAAATGGTTTACAGAACATATATATACATATAAGTATACGCTTAGAAAAAAAGAATCAGAATCTAAAGCATAAGACCTTTAAAAGAAACTGAAGTTAAAAATAGAGTGGGGCTAAGTGAAAATCAAAACAGATAGCTAATCAGCAGAAATCATTATGCAAATTAGAAGCCTTTCAGAAAACAGAAGTCATATGACAGACCGTCAGAAGATCAGAAATTGATGTAGAAATAAAACAAGAACAGAAACTACGATTCATAGTGTTCACAAAACAAAACATTCACAAATCAGAGCAGAAGTCAAAAAGAGTGGCTCACAACATAGGACTTTACAAACATAAGCGGAACACTAGCTCACAACACTTACTTACGTAAAGGGTCGAAGACCCATGGATTAGTGGATCCTTCGGCAATGATGAAATGGTCCAAAAACCAATGGGCCCGTCAGCCCCAAAACAGAAATGGCCCAAAGACCAAAGGACCCATCGGTCATACAAAAACAGAATGACGTCTACGTAGCATGGTATAGGATAGCTAGATCCAACCATCCACGGCATAGAAGGCAAATAAACTTGGTCTCAAAACAGAAGCTTAATCTTTCAGAACAAAAGGTGTTGTAAAATACACATACCAAAGCACGAAAGCTTTTCACATAACGAAACCAAAATCATTGTAGAAATAAAAGGCTTATGCCAAGACTAGCAAAATACAGAAAACCAAATAGAAGTCAGAGACCGAAACACACTTTAAGAACAGATCAGAGATCAGAAACAGAATGAATAATTTTTTCAGAACGAAAATACACAGCATACTAAAACATGTCAAATAGCTTATACATACTTAGAGGATCATAACCCCGTAAACAGAATTCAAAACGGAGCTGAAACAAATATTTTAGGCTAAAATAGAGGGGTGTCCAGACATGTGTCCGGACCTTCAAGTCCGGACGCATGCTGAATGTTAAGACAGAGATGTCTGGACATGTGTCCGGGCTAAGAAGTCTGGACAATGTCCAGCAAAGCATACGGGGTGAAGTTCGGACTTGTCTCCATGCTTAGAAGTTCGGACACGGGCCGAGAGAGAAATCTGAAGAATTTCCAGACTTGTGTCCGGGCTGGCAAGTCTGGACGCAAGTCAAACTACAGACCCTGGCACCGTCCTCGCATCCTGTCCGGACAAAGTATAAACCATCACAAAACAGAGGCGTCAGAAGCCCTGTCTGGATATACAAGTCCGGACAGCACAAAAACTACAGTTTTCATAAACGAAAACAAACAAAACCAAAGTCACAAATGCACCATGAATACACATAATCTTTCCATAACAGTAGTAATTTGAAACACATTCCCACGTTGTTTTAACCGAGCAAAAGCACAACTCAAATCCATGTCAGATTCACAACAAAATTTGACAACAAATCAACACATTCAGAACAAAACGAAAGCTGAAATCCCCATGCTGAACACATCCAAACTGAATCCGTCTACCACCTACCTCAAATCCGAAGACCCACACGACTCGATGGAAGCACACCACACACTCTCCAAATTCCCACTCTAAATCAACAAACCGAAGACTGAATCTATCAAAGGTCAAAACCCAAAATCAAAAATATGGAGGAAATGAACGAAGAATGAATACCAACAATTCCATAATCCACGAACATGAAGGGATGACCAACTTGCAGACCAGAACTCTCACATGCTGAACCTCCCAGCCGAATGAACATTGAAAGCAATGGAGAGGGAGAGCAGAGGAAGTGTAGATCAAAATGGGAAAAGAAAACAGAAATGAGAATTGGGGAAAAGAAGATGGAAGTTAGGAAACTCTTTTCCTAACTTAATAAACAACAAAGCTAAATTACCCTTTTACCCCTCATTCCTTCTAACTTAATAAAATCAGCCACTCATGACATAATTTATACTAACATAAGATGGAAAAAGACATACGCTCCCTTTGCGAACCAGGTACAAAATATAAAAACAAAGCCTCAGCCTGAATATGAACAAAGTTACCAGTAGACGGAAGTTTAAACATCACGACATACTATTGGGTAGAAGACATATACAAAAGGCAGAAGATTATAACCTTCTTTCTTCAATATAAAGGTAGAAGACAACCTTCCTTCTTTAACCTTCCTTTATTTTTCCCATTAATCACGTTTTTTTCTATAGTAAATATTTCCTTAAGTTTTCCTCCCCAGCCCAAGCAAATAAGAAGAAAGGAAAGTCATCACTAGTTTCTTTCTCTGCATGGAATATGTCAAACAGTCAGTGCCAATTTTCTTCCATGTATGAAACTAGTGAAACCAATTGTAATTAAGGAAGGAGTTGAAACTTTCTTTTTGTCCCGCTCTTTTCTCTTCTCTTCTGTTAACTTTTTATCCTTATTTTCTTCACTAATTCTTACTCTTGTTTCTCCTCAAACTCTTTGTACATGTGTGTACAAATTTATGTTATATACAAGCCGATGTAGACAAGCAAAGTAATACAAGTCTCTCTCTCTCTCTCTCTCTCTCTCTCTTTATCTTGTTACTTTTAATTTATGTATTCTTATTTTCGAATATGGTATCACAATAACGTTTATGTAGAGATATTGAATCCATCAGCCGCTCCTTTAGCCCCTCTTTGGCTCTTCGGTTTATGGACTCTCGGTGTCGCCGTGCTAGTCCTCTTCTAGTGGCGGACACTTCATTTGACAATTGTGTTTGTATTGCACAAAGTTAAAATCAAGGGATTAAGAGTAGGGAGTTATTATATTCCTTCAATTTTTGGGATTGGAACCTAAATTACTCTTTCAGCAAGTTCTGTCTCATTCGTAAAAAGTAGCAACCCAATCGCATTCTTGGTAGCAAATTTATTCTTGCAAAGGAGCTACAGATAAAATGTCTAGAGCTCAACTTTTTTAGAATTGGAATAGTTTGCCTCATAAGCGATGTGTTGCTCTACCTAATGGAATAACATAGGTAGTTACTATGGTCGGTGATGTGAAATTGAGAACTTGTCTATAGCTAAAGGGGGTTCTCTACATACCAGGGTTTAAATTCATTTTGATCTTTATCAAGCAGATTAGACGAGTTCTTTACCTTCTAACTTTTGGTGTCAATGATTGCACTGTTTGGGATCTACTACTTGGAAAGTTGAAGTCATCGGGTGGGCCAAGATGGTTATACGTCTTGGACCAAGAAACGACAGACCAGTTGTTTGGCATCGTGGCCCGTTTCAGAGAAAAAAAAGAAGAAAAAAGGAAGACCGGGACTTGGGTCAGGGTTTATCTCATATTAAAACCCATCAGAGGAAAGGAACCAGCAATGACACGAGTTTTGTTTCTAATAATAGGATGTTGGCCGATGAATTACACATTAATTTGGGCCATGTTCCCTATTAAAAATTGTAAATATAGGATTAAAGGTGCATATTTGCCTAAATAGCATGCTTGTGATGGGTCTTATAAATCAAGGGCACATCGTCTAACTTTTCACAACTCAGAGATTAAAACAAAGAATGCTTTTGATATGGTTTATGTTGACGTAAGGGGGCCTTTTAGTGCCAATACATATTGCATTCAAGTACTTCATCTTCTTTTGGTCACAATAACACTAGAATCACTTGGGTTCAACTTTTGGAAAAAAAAGGTGATGCTTGGGAAGCCATAATGAGATTTATCAAAATGGTTGAAAGGCAACATAACACAAGAATTAAGATAATTCGACATGATAATGCTAAAGAATTGGGAAGCTCAAATGAGGGTACAAAATTCTATGCTCAAGTAGGTATCATCCACCAAACAACCCGTGCTTATACTCCTCAACAAAACATAGAGGTTGATAGGAAGCATAAGTACCTTAAACGCAGTGGTCGAAAGGAAGCACAAATACCTCCTAAAGACAGCCCAAAATGTGAGTTTTTAGTTAGAAGTTCCAATTAGTTATTGGGGTGAATGTATTTTGCACGCAACATTTCTCATTAACATATTGCCAACCAAAGCTTTAAAGGGCCTTTTGGTTGTCTATGTTACAGAACCATAGTCAACGCAAAAAGAGGGAAGTTCAATCCTCGAGCTGAAGCGTGCAATTATCTAGGTGAAGAACCTCGAAAGAAGGCACACAAGGTGTTAAGCATGGGTAAAAGGAAGGTAGAAGTTTGCAGGGACATCAAGTTCCACAGTAAAATCTTTCCATACAAAGGCAACTTTCAAGGGATTCAAATGTCGCACGGTCAAACCTACACACAACAGCATGTGGAGCATGCCATTTATGATGCTGATCCCCGTGTTCTTTTGTTGACAATTAACAATGACATCAGCTTAGATGCCAAGTTGTCAGGCCCAATGAAGATAAAGGTCCTCATGATAGTCCTCATAACAGCTCACAAGCTCAAGTCGTTTGGCCCAATGAACCAAAAAGTCAGCTTGACCAACCTGTCAGCCCAGTGCTTCTGTAACACCCCGATTCCCTACCAAAACATAACTTAAACTATAACAACATAATCGCACTAGAAATAAAAGAAAACCTAATCAAGGAATTACTGCCACACCCACACAAGTGATTGTTAAGGCTAAACTTTCTTTTTCATAACTCAAATCACTTTTTATTAATCAAAAGAAACAAAACTCCTTTAACCATGTTATTACAACTCATGAAACTTAAAACGGAAAGCGAATGTTCTCCCAAGACAAGGCGCCTAAAGGAATCTTATTCGACCAAAGACAAACCCCCCCGGAGCAATACCTACTAACTACCGGTCAAGCTATCTAAGTGTTGGAAATTTTCCTATGTCCCTAGCACTACCAGTCTCAACGATCAACCTGCAGTCAGAAATCACAAACAACGCCGAACAGGGAGTGCGTAAATCAGTAAACTAAGTAAGTTATTGCCATATCCTTTAAAATTCATTTCGGTTGGAAACGTTTGACATGCTATATCACCCATCAGTAATGCATATAAGAAAGCACATGCACCAGATCATTTTACACAACCAATAGCAAAATAACCATAAGTTGATTCACCTAATCATTGACATGAATAAGCATCAACCATTGAACATTGATAAGAGAAAGAAGCTCACAATAATTATCACCTCGAAAGGGGGTGAAACTAGAGATTACCCAAACAAGTAGGCTCTCGGCTCAATCCAAAATCACCACCTGCAAAGGGTTGAAACCAGAGATTACCCAAACAAGTGGGATCTTGGCTCATCCATTCCACCTCACCCTATGTTCTTAAGTGTTCACACACCCCTAATGGTACTTTTGACCAGTAAAAGTAGATCATAGTGTCTTAAACCTCATTTCATTGGTTGCTGCGCATAATCAGTGTATCCAGTTTGTCAATGTTTTTCAAGAAAGCTTCCCTTATCATTTTTTTAAAAAATATCAATCCAATCACATCCAAGTCGAAAACATAACCTCAGAAATCACCAAACCATTCATCCATATTCTAATCAAGCATATATTTCACCAAGTTAAAACTATGCTTGTACACAACAACTTACCTGTGCCTTGCTCTAATCAACTACTAGCAATCACCTCCAACGCACCCAAAACATAACCATAATGATTGTGACTTTATCACTCAATTATGTCATAATTTCCCTTGAAAAGGAAGTTTCCTAAGTCCCGATGGTTCTCTCCCCAATCCTTAATCGAATCGCTAGTCGGCTAACATTTAACCCTTCGAGCCCTATCGAATTACCTTGTTACCGAAAGAACCTGGTTCAAAAGAGAGGAGAGGTTCGCAATGGCAATAAAACAGAGAAATCGAGTAAACCCTGATCGCGTGTGTTATTCATTGGGGGTGAACCCCTATTTATAGTGTTTTTATGGGCTAACCGGCCTATCAAACCTTGCCAGCCTGGCATATAAATATCTTGATAGGTCTACAAAATATCTTGTAAATATCTAATCCTAACTTCCCTACTTTTCTCTTCTGATCCGACCGCGTGCAGGCAGTTGGTCACTTTTTGGGTCTATTCTATGTTTCTAGCGACCGGTCACAAGCGACCGATTATTACTTATACTATATTTGATGCTTCTAGAGACCGGTCACAGGCGACTGGTCACTATTTATGTTTTGCCCTGGCATTCCTCGTGACCGGTCACATGCGACCGGTCGCTACTTGTACTTTGCTTGGAGTCTTTGGCGACCAGTCATGAACGCCCGGTCGCTGCTGCTATTCTACTCCAGGTGCCCGGTTTAAGGTGACCGGTCGCTCCTTTGTGCTTGTTCTCTGCTTTTCGACCGGTCATATTGGCCCGGTCGCTGTGAGCTCTTCTTTCTTTTTTCGTTCTGCTGGTTCCTGCTTCTTTTGGGGCCCTTGGTCATATTTTTCCCTCTTCATCAGTCCCACAAGTTCTACTTTTGATATCTTGATGAAGAAAGTAGAACTTAAAGCCTGCTTTGATCGACGAGGTCTGTGGAGAAATTTTTTTATTCTGATCTTCTTTGTGCTGGGCCTTGTCTTCTTATCCCCTCTCTCTCAGTCCCACAATTTCTACTTTTTTCACTAGCAGAAAAAAAGGAGAACTTCTTATGGCTCGTGTTTTGCTTGTGACTGTGTTTGCGAGTGGCGGGCGCTTGTAGAATTCCTATCGTTTCGCGCGTGCCACCCGTCGCTACAGAATGTGCAGAGTCCCTGCATTTTTCATGCAAAAAGTGCTTTTTAGTTTGTTTTTTTTAAATATTTTTGAAGCTGATTTTACCGCTTTTTAAGGGTTTCGAAAGGATAGTGTTTTCTCTCTCCTTGCGCCTTTTGTGATTCGTGAATTTTCGTGCTCTCTTTCCTTGCTTCCTCCTATTCTTCCGCTCTCTTCGTCTACTCTGTTTCCTGGGTTCTTTCTACTCTAATGGCCTCCTCGATCTCGATGATGGTTCTCTCTTCTGCATTCGACGCTATTCAAGGTTCAAAATCGGGCGGTAAGTTTCGACCGACTTTCCTAAAACCTAAATCCCCTTTCTCTAAAAATCGGCAACCATTGTCTAGTATCTTAGACGTTAAATCCCTTGATTCTCTTCTTGCGAAAATCGAAGTCCTAGTTGGGACCCAAATTTACCTTCCCTTCTCCGATTCGCACCCCTTTGATGATTTTGGTCGTGGCTACGTTGTATATGCCGACTTCTGTCTTCGGGGGATGATTATTCCGCCTTACCCATTTGTTCGTGGGTTCCTGATTCACTGATGTTGCACACTTGCTCAACTCCACCAGAAGGCCGTGTCCCAACTCCATGCCTTCGTCGCCCTTTGCGCCGAAGCCAAGGTCTCGCCTTCTGCTACGGAGTTTGTCTAATATTTTACCAGTAGGGTTGATGCTGGCAGCCTGACCGTCACCAGTCGCACCGGGTAATCTCTTTTTGAGTACAAGAAGCTTGTTCAGCTGTGGAACGCCCGTTGGTTTGCTATCGTTCTCCCTGTTGGCCGTTTCCTCGGGGCTGCTTACTGCTCGTCGATCATCAAGGGCTCCCTTCACTGTCTTACATCGCCGAAAGATGAGTTACCGATCTCGCGGGTGCTGAAGGCGGTGAGCGAGAATCGCGGGAGTGTGGAGGATTTCTTTACTAGTGTGCGTCTGGCCGCGCTGGCACACTCTGAGAGGAAGGGCCTTTGTTCCTGTGTCTCAATTGTTCGACGTTGTTTTGGTTCTTCGTGTTATTTATAGTTCCTCCTTGCAGATTTTCCTCAACTTGGATCGAAGGTGGGTCCCTTCTACAGCTGGCAACTCATTTCCTTTAAGGTGGGGAACGAAAAGGTGGATTATTACGCCTCCCTGGGTGCCGCCGAGGAAGCGGCTCTGCGCGATGAGGAGGCGGTGCCTTCTGGAAAGAAGAGGCATGGGAAGAGGTTGAGGGTGCACCGAAAAGACAAAAGAGAGAATAGTTTTCAAGGGAGGAGAGGTCTCCGTGGACACCAGAGACCCAGTCACCTGACATTGCTGCCCAGCCAGGTACTTGGTATATTAGTCCGGTTTCCGGTCATCGGGTGTTTCTTCATCTCACTCTGGGGTCGGATCTCAATCTTAGTCCATGGAGAGAGAGCGAGCTTGCGTGTGCGGTCCCCACTTCTGTTTCTTTGCCGCTCAAGCTTATTCCATTTTCTTTGTTTTTTTTTGTCGTGTACCGGTCGCTTTCTTTTGGTGCTTTTGCTCCCTTCTACTTTCGAAGTCTTATCTTTTTTGTGTGCTTGCTATTTTGTAGCCCCCGGGACTGGGAGGCCTGAGGTTGAGGAACAAGAAGCCGGCCATCCTACTCCTTGGGTGGCGACCAGTCAACCATCTTTTACCCAGCAACGTCGAAAGGTCTTGGCCTCAAAGACGACAGGGAGGGTGAAGCATGCCGCTAAGAAGGCGAATGCTTCTGACGTCATAGATGTTGAGAGCTTTGGTGCTGTAGGCGTCATCGTTGAGCAAGGGCTCTCCAAGGAGACTGCCCCTATCGGGCCGGAGGCGTCTCCGTGTGGTGTGGGTGGACCTGAGGTGGCTCCTTTATCGAGCCCGGTCAAGAGAGACACGGTTGGCGAGGGTCTGAAATATTGAGCGGTACGTGAGGCTTCGGAGTTGTGTACGAAGATGAAGGAGGACGTTAATGCCTCATCATCGTCCTCACCTCCTCCAATTGCTAGCGGCTCCTTTTGCGGGCCTTCGGAGAAGTACGGATGGTTCTACCACCGCGGCCAACCCCTTCCCTTGTTGCCTATTTTGGAGTCTTCGTCTTACTTTGATTTGTGGAAGGAGGCGATCCGTACGTCCGGCGTGCCCGATGGCCTTTTTGCACCTATGAAGACCGTGACCGCCGCCAAGGAGAAACTGAGGGTGGGAGAGGGCGGAACGAACGCTATTATACGTCACTCCTTCCCTCTGGATCATTCACTTGATCTTATGTGGCATGGCATCTTCCGGTTGAGTGACTTATCTTGGGCTAGTTCTGCCTCTCTTTTTTTGGCTTTCCTTCTTGCGTTACTTTAGTTCGGTCTTTGCAGACGGTGGCGTTTCCTCAGAGTGTGGACGTGCACACGCGGACTCTCCGTTATAAGCTTCGCCTTGAGGAGTGCCGGGCCCGGAATGCTTAGAAGGAGCTGAAAATAAAGCGGTCCTCTCACAGTACCTTTGTTGACACCGTTCAGATGGAGATCTCCAGGAGGGTGCGTGAGCAGAATGAGGCTCTAAAGAAGGAGTTGGATGATGCTCGCCTGCTTTGCACAAGGCGGAGCGATGAATATGAGGTGCAACTAAAGAAGTTGCGGGAGGAAAATTTCTCCCTTAAGAGTCAGGTTCAGCCATTAGAGGCAGAGGTAGCTTCTTCAAAAAAGGTATGGAGTGAGTTTGGTGATGCTCGGTTGTGTGTTTTTTCTGATTTGGAGCTATTGGTGAGGCCTGCTCAGGCTGCTCACGATCGGGAGATGAAAGGGCTTCTTGCTGAGAAGGCTGCTCTGGCGGCGTCCAAAGCCGCTTCTGAGAAAGATTCTCAAGCGGTCGAGCAAGAGAAGACTGCTTTGGCGTAGGAGAACTCGGCTCTTGCTGAAGACAAGGCCAGGTTGGTGCAAGAGCTTGACACTGTTTCTGAGGATAAAGTGTCTCTTGAGAAGGAACGGGCGCCCTTTGAGGCGAGGATGGCGGTGATGGCTCAGGAGAGCACCGCTCTTGTAGCCGAGAAGGTGAAGTTATCTCAAGAACTTCACTCATTTTCCGATAATCTTGCGGTCTCCGAGGAGCAGCGGTTCCTACACGAAGGGAGGGTGAAGGTGTTGGAAGAGGACTTTGCCCAACTTCAACTTGAAAATTCCAAACTAGCCGCGAAGGGTAACTCGTGCTTCTTTGGCCGCGCTCTTTCTTGATGACTTCTCTTGTATTGTCGCTAATTTGTTTCTTCAGGTAATAATCCCGAGGGTTCAGTGGGGCGCTTAGAGAAGCTAAACCAGCGGATCGACGGTCTCGAGGAGAAGTTAATTGCTGCAAACGCTAGCTGGGATCTGTATCGGGCCTTCGCGCAGAGCCTTAAGGAGCAAGTTGCCAATCACGAGGCTTACTCGCGGAAAGTTCGAGAGGATCTGCGGAAGCAAAGCACTATGCTTGCTTACCTGAAGGAGTCCTTCGCTTCTCAATGTGGGAGGATGGTCAAGTCGTGCCGACAGATTGCCTCAAAATACTTTATAAGCAGAGGTGTGGTTCTGGACGATGATCTTTACCGCGAGCTGGACTTCAAGGAAGTTGCGCATAAGACGTCTTTCCACGAGGTGCTTGAGAGGTTTGGGCGCCTCCCTGGGGAGACATGCATTGTTCCTGGGCAGGCGTCCTTTCTTCCTCCCAGGAGCGGTACGCCTCATGGTGATATGGGCCTTTGGTCATCTGCCAGGAAGTCGAAATCCCCGGAGAGTGTTTCCAACCCTGGCGAGCGGCTGACTGCGCAGGGAGCTGGTGTTAAAGACTTATGCCTTGCAAAGGAGACTTTAGACGAGCCTTAGATTTCTCTTGTATAGTTCTCCCTTTGCTCTTTTTTTGTTGTTTTCTCTTTTTTTTTTACATGTGAAGTTTGGTGTATATATGTCTTGGTAATTAATGAAGGTAGTTTGTGTGCTTTGTTTTGTTATTGGAAATGCAATCGCTTTCTGATGAGATGTGTGACCGTCCGGCTGCTAGCATCCGGTCGCTAGCGGTCGGTTGATGTACATTTTAAGGATAGGGACCAGTCGGAATTTGCGACCGGTCGTTCCCCTTTTTTTGCTTTCCCATCCTTGCTTTTGGTGGCCAAGCGACGGTACTTGTGGTCGTCCCTTCCCCCTTCTTATTTTAAAAAAAGAGTTTTTGTGAAGGTTTTGACCGAGGTACGATGTGGCGTTCCACACCTAGTGATTCACCCATTACAGACGAGCTCCTCGTGTTTCTGGAGATGGGTTTTCTTTTTGTTTTATTCTTGACCAGGTGCGACAACCCAAGACAAGGTTTTCAAGGGCATTGCATCCTGTTGGGCGTAGCCCGGGTGTTTCTTTTCGAGGATTTTATAGCCGCCAGGACATAGCCCAGGTCTTTCTTTCAAGGCATTGTTTGCCGCCTGGACATAGCCCGGGTGTTTCTTTTCGAGGCATTATTTCTGAAAAATAATTCCTTTTTTATGATGCTTCCAAGGCTTTACATAGAGTTTTTACACATAGAATTTCTTGAGGCATTCTGCATGCCAAGAATGTGGTAATTCGTATCCCTCAATGTTGTTTAGGTGATATGAGGCCCGTCCAACCCTCTGATGGATAATGTAAGGGCCTTCCCATTGAGGGTCGAGTTTCCTGGGCTGCTTAGCTTCTCTTAAGACTAGCTCTCAGGGGACAAAACTCCACTCCCTGACCCTGCGGTTGAAATATTTTTCCACTTTTCTTTTATCCTCTGTCATCCGTGGTTCCGCAGCGGTCCTTGTCTCTTCGTGGAGGTCAAGGTTGTCCTTTATTCCTTGGTCATTGAGCCGCTCGTCATAAGATTCCCAGCGGATTGATGGGATTATGAATTTGGCCAGGACGACTACTTCCAAGCCATATGTTAGTTCGAAAGGTGTTTCGCTGGTTGACCCCTCTTCCGTTGTTCGGTTGGACCATAGGGTCTGGGGTAGTAGCTCTGCCCAACTCCCTTTTTTGCTACACAATTTTCTTTTCAGAGCCTTTATGATTTGGCCGTTTACGTTTTCGACCTGTCCGTTAGCTTGTGGATGTGCTACTGATGCAAACCTTAGCTCTATCTTCCATTGTCCTCAAAATTCCCAGAAGCTGTCGTAATTGAACCGTGTTCCATTGTCCGTTATTATCATTCTTGGCAATCCGAACCTGCACACAATGTATTTCTAGACAAATTCCTGTGACCTCTTGGCTGTGATAGATATAGTTGCCATTACTTCGATCCACTTTGTGAAGTAGTATATGGCCACATATGCGAATTTGAACCTCCCGGAGATGCTTCCGGAAAAGGGCTAATGATGTCTAGTTGCAAACTGTATATTGTGAGTGATTGGGACTGGTGTAATTAAATAAAAGAAAAGAAATTAATACTCAAAATATCCGTCGGGCTGCAAATAAAACCCCGTCGCAGTAGTATAGTAAGAAAGAAGCGGCCGGGGTCAAACCGTGGGACTTATAGCGAAATAATATAGTATCTAAGCTTATCACAAAAGGGGGGAATTAATTGACTTGTTTTTGTAAAGTAAAACAACAGATAAAATTAACTAAGTTGAAGATAAATTAAACGGAACTCCGGGTTCAGGTTTATATAATCTGATTAATTATGCTATCTCTTGATAAGTGCAAAACATATAGACTTATTAGGGTTTAATCACCCTATAATTTGTAGCATTTTTATTAATGTTTCTCACTTATCTAGGGTTTTTCCTATAATTATGTTGTTATATTAACTGATGTATTTTATGTGTTAAATTGTAGGAAAAATACCTAAAACATATATATATGTTTATAAGGGATTAAAGAAGGTCACGTGGAGGAGGACATGCATGCGTGATTTGCATGCAACCGCCTCATTAGGGGGCGGACAACACTAGAAATGGAGAAGATAGAGGCAACCGCCCCATAAACAATAGGACGTGGAGGCGGACAAGAGAGGGATACGAGAATTGCATGGGTTAGGCGGACACAATTCATACCGCCCATGCAACCGCCTCATTTGAGGAGGCGGACGTCACTAAAAATGCCTATGCAACCGCCTATTATTTCATGCGGACATCTAGCGGACGTGTGTAAAAATACAGATCTGAAACGGGTTATCTTCCTCACCGACTCGCTCTGCAACTTGATTCAGACGGCGCCTACCAGAAAATACTCACGCGTTGTTCCTGTCCCCTGCAATCAGTGAAGCTTCAATCAACGAGCTCAATCAATGAGCTGCTCCTCTGCTGATTCTTCTTCCTCTATAAATACAACGCTCAGCTTACCTTCTCCGGTGTCCTTCCAGAGGTTCTGTCCGTGGTTCCTCTGGAGTTCCAATTCACACCAACATTCCATCTTCGTACCACTACACTTTCACTCACTCGTTCATCTTCATCTCTAATCTCCCACTTCTCCATTTGTTTTCTTTTCATCTTATTAGTTTCACCTCTAGTCTCACGTATTTAATTAGCAGATCACTATTAAATATGTTAGGCTAGTTTACGTATATTCTGGGAATAATTATTATGTATCTGTATTAATTATGCAATATGTTTTACTGGTTTTAATTTTAATAAAGTTGTTACGCTTAATGGTTTCACGTATCTTTTTAATAAACCTCATGAATTTATTAAAATGCTTTACCAGTCCATTTTGATCAGACCGATGATAAATAGACAGGTTAATTAAGCTGTAAAACTGGAGAGAGCTTGTTATGATTTAATAAGTTAATATTTTCAGTTGCAAAAATAATTCCTCATATCTAAACCGTCCGTTTACATATGATTTGCTTGAACCTTGATTAGAACCTTGCATTTTCTGGTAAACGAGTTCTTTTGAGTTTATGATTTAAACCTTAAGATAATAAGAGGAATTTTGCCAAATAATTATAATTAAACCAGTAGACCTAGCATGAAAGAGCAGATATTATATTAATGTGAACCAGAGTCCCGTTTAGTTTAGTTTTTGCTTACTTAGTTAATTTTATTTACCGTTTTTATTTTATAAAACAAGTCAATTAATCCCCCCTTTTAGTGACACGCTTAGGTACTATAATATGTACATTAGTCCCACGGTTCGATATCCGGTCGCTTTCATTTTACTATACTACCACGACCGGGATTTTGTTTGCAGCCCGACGTTTATTTTGAGTTTTAATTTCTTTTATTTTATTTTATTTTATGTTAATTATACCCAATATAACCACTCAGATTATAACGTCTGCAAAATGGCGCCGTTGCCGGGGACTAGATTTATTCTAGTTCCTAAGCCTCGGATTATTCACCTGTTTAATTATAAATATTTTGTTCTTTTTAAATCTGTTAATATTATGTCTATAATATTTAGTTTATTGTTAATATTAATTATCTACTATATTATGTTAATATTAATTATCTAATAATCTGTTAATATTAATTGGACACCTGACTCTGGACATATGACTACGGACATCTAACTTCTGACATCTAACTTCTAACTCTTATTAACATTTAATTTCCATTGTCTCTAACATTTAATTTCCATTGTCTCTAACATTTAAATTTCCATTGTCCCTAACATTTAATTTCCATTGTCTCTAACATTTAATTTTATGTAAATTAACTACTAACTTATAATTTATGTTATCTAATTACTAACTTATAATTTTTGTCATTTTTATTACTAACCCATTATTTTATTTCTTCATTATTTTTGTTGTTGTATAAGCAGGGATAAAATCAAAAAAAAAAAAAACCGAAACAGGGGGCTGTCCGCGTGGACAACCGCCCCATTCTCATGCGGACGCCACTGAGTCGCTAACGCCTCTTTGTCCGCCTAATCTCCACGCGGACGCCACATAAACGCCTACCGCCTCCTGTCCGCCTCTCCCCTAAGCGGACGTCCAAGCGGACGTCCCTTACCTCTTAAAAAAAACGACGCGTTTTATGTAATCTGTTCTTCCCCAATTCTATTTTGCTCGAGCCCGACGACAGAGAAGAGAACAAAGTCGCGCGCGCCTCCTCCTCAAATCGACACATCTTCTTCAATTCTCCACCAAATCACGCAAGGTTAGTATCGAAATCTTCGTTTTTCAATTCTTAACGTTTCTATAGTTTCAAATCCACAAATAATGAACTACACTAGGAGAAATTAAGGACTGAACTTTCGAACCCTAGGTCGACCCGTTCGAAAATTCGAGCTTAATATGCGATTTTTGTCTCAGATTCTTCTTCTATAAATCATATTATACATGTACAAGGTTGAATCTACACTGATTATACTTAAATTTGATGTTTTGGATGAATTTCAAATTTAGGTGTAGGTAGTTACGAGAATTGTGTCGTGAAAAAAAAATGCATTTTTCGAATTCTGAGATACCTTGTTATTATTAAACTGAATAATTATGATTATAGGATGTTATATGTGGATTTATGCTGATAACGGTATTAAAATACCTTGCGTGTGACTGAATTAATTGTGGAGAATCGTAGAATTTAAGGGGACGTCCTGTCGAATTTTCGACAGAATTTATGTTGTATAATTATTCTGTTTATATTTTATATTATTTGTTCTACTTGTTTTCTATTTTTGTTAATTTGAAAAGTTGTTTATATTAATAGTCTGTTTGATATTAATTTTTATGTTGTTGTTTGTTTATTAATTTTATGTTGTTGTCTTGTTAATATTTAATTAATATTAAATTGTTATCCTGTTAATGTTTGTTTGCTTTTAATTTAAAAATATATTAGTATGCCTCGTGTTCGTGGTGGCAACTGTCCCGGTGCATCTTCTTCTGCACCTTCTCCTCGCTCAGACAGGCCAGGGACCAGCACAGCCTCCACCACCACCGCAGTGATTTTATTTTATTTTATTGTTATTTTTATTTTATTGTATTTTATTTTGCTCTGTTGTTTACTAACATTTTGTAGACTCTTACTGTTTGAACCTTGTGCTCACTTTTGTTATATTCAGGAAGGTAACAGTGTGGTTTACTTTATGTTTTTATTTTATGAATTATTATTTATGTTTTTCATATTATTATTTTCTTTTGGTGCCATTTGAGTTCTGCTGGCTATATATGATTTTATTTTCAGAATAAATTCTATATCCAACATATAGCTGAACTCGCCTATGGGAGCAACCTCAGTTGCTCTAGGAAATTCGATACCTTTGGTTGAACACTTGCACGAACTTAAGTGTGAGGAACGTCTCACCCCTACCAAAGCTTAAGTGTGAGGAAGGATACCTTCCTCAATCTACGATACAAGGGGAGTTTCAGTTCTTCCTTTATTTTATTAATGTTCAACCTATATTTAATCCTTTATGAGTCTGTCATAATTTGAAAGGTCATTTTCTTGATTTTAATTCTGAACAATGAGGACATTGCTCCTCTTAAGTGTGAGGAAGGAGAGACCTTTCCCTGAAATTATGACTGTAGTTCGATAATGCCACACTCACTTTTTGCTACTCTAAACTGCCTAAATTTAAAAAAAATTGATAAAAATGAGATAAAATAATTGTAGAAGTGTCAGAAATTATGTCAAGTGACAACTGAAAGATGGTTTTATTTAAAGGAGTTTGTATAAAATTATTTTCCTTCAAAATACTCTATTTTCACTCAAAAATGATAGATCTGCTGATTGTAAAAATCAATTTAGTTTAGCTTGGGATTATGGAAATATGTGGAAAGTCAAGGAAAGAAAAGGATAAAGACAAGGTACTCCTCTGTTTATAATTTTTTCTAACCAAAAACAGGCCTCGTCTATCCGGTTATTAAGTTCTTTGGGGTGCTTTAACACCTATCTACCTAAGGTCTCGTGACCTGGGATAGAAGACCCAACACCGCTACAAGGATAGAGAGAAAAGTCTGGCGTACAGAAAAATAATGCCATTTTTTTAAAAAAATTGGATGTTTTGTATATACAATTTTTGCATTAAAAAAATGAAAATAAATTGCAATTTATATTTATGAACATGAGTACGTGGTATTGAAAGGTATTGCGGAATAAGGCATTACTTCACACCCCTTGTCATCCCGGGTTAGAGAATTGAAATTGGTTGAAAATCCCAGGTTAATCTAACTTGTTTTCTGCAGACTAGTTTTTCTATGCTTTTATTTAATTGTTCTTCTTCACTGTTTATAAAAACCTACTTCTAAGAGCAGAATTATTCTTTCAATTGTCACTTTGTCTAAATTCCCTTCTACACTTATTTAATCTTGTTTTATTATTATGGCTTAGAGATAATTATATTCCTTATTTGCTTGAGGACAAGCAAAAGTCAAGTGTGAGGAAGTTTGATAAGTGCAAAACATATAGACTTATTAGGGTTTAATCACCCTATAATTTGTAGCATTTTTAGTA
The DNA here is from genome assembly GCA_023374045.1 of Limonium bicolor. NCBI lineage: Eukaryota > Viridiplantae > Streptophyta > Magnoliopsida > Caryophyllales > Plumbaginaceae > Limonium > Limonium bicolor. Next base: position 349,808,113 of record CM041777.1, read on the forward strand.
ATGTTTCTCACTTATCTAGGGTTTTTCCTATAATTATGTTGTTATATTAACTGATGTATTTTATGTGTTAAATTATAGGAAAAATACCTAAAACATATATATATGTTTATAAGGGATTAAAGAAGGTCACGTGGAGGAGGACATGCATGCGTGATTTGCATGCAACCGCCTCATTAGGGGGCGGACAACACTAGAAATGGAGAAGATAGAGGCAACCGCCCCATAAACAAGAGGACGTGGAGGCGGACAAGAGAGGGATACGAAAATTGCATGGGTTAGGCGGACACAATTCATACCGCCCATGCAACCGCCTCATTTGAGGAGGCGGACGTGACTAAAAATGCCTATGCAACCGCCTATTATTTCATGCGGACATCTAGCAGACGTGTGTAAAAATACAGATCTGAAACGGGTTATCTTCCTCACCGACTCGCTCTGCAACTTGATTCAGACGGCGCCTACCAGAAAATACTCATGTGTTGTTCCTGTCCCCTGCAATCAGTGAAGCTTCAATCAACGAGCTCAATCAATGAGCTGCTCCTCTGCTGATTCTTCTTCCTCTATAAATACAACGCTCAGCTTACCTTCTCCGGTGTCCTTCCAGAGGTTTTGTCCGTGGTTCCTCTGGAGTTCCAATTCACACCATCATTCCATCTTCGTACCACTACACTTTCACTCACTCGTTCATCTTCATCTCTAATCTCCCACTTCTCCATTTGTTTTCTGGGAATAATTATTATGTATCTGTATTAATTATGCAATATGTTTTACTGGTTTTAATTTTAATAAAGTTGTTACGCTTAATGGTTTCACGTATCTTTTTAATAAACCTCATGAATTTATTAAAATGCTTTACCAGTCCATTTTGATCAGACCGGTGATAAATAGACAGGTTAATTAAGCTGTAAAACTGGAGAGAGCTTGTTATGACTTAATAAGTTAATATTTTCAGTTGCAAAAATAATTCCTCATATCTAAACTGTCCGTTTACATATGATTTGCTTGAACCTTGATTAGAACCTTGCATTTTCTGGTAAACGAGTTCTTTTGAGTTTATGATTTAAACCTTAAGATAATAAGAGGAATTTTGCCAAATAATTATAATTAAACCAGTAGACCTAGCATGAAAGAGCAGATATTATATTAATGTGAACCAGAGTCCCGTTTAGTTTATTTGCTTACTTAGTTAATTTTATTTACCGTTTTTATTTATATAAAACAAGTCAATTAATCCCCCCTTTTAGTGACACGCTTAGGTACTATAATATGTACATTAGTCCCACGGTTCGATATCCGGTCGCTTTCATTTTACTATACTACCACGACCGGGATTTTGTTTGCAGCCCGACGTTTATTTTGAGTTTTAATTTCTTTTATTTTCTTTTATTTTATGTTAATTATACCCAATATAACCACTCAGATTATAACGTCTGCATCTCTACCGGTTTATTATAATAGTTTGGCAAAATTCCTGTTATTATCTTAAGGACTAATCATAGACTCATAAGAACTCGTTTACCAGAAAATGCAAGGTCCGATGAAAACTCAGGCAAGTACTAGTAAACGGGAATTAAGTGCGAGGAATTATATTCTTGCATCTGAGTACTAACTTATCCGATGAAAATAAGTTTCCTACAGATTTACGGCTTAATTAACCTATCTGCTTATCACCGATCAGATTAAAACAGACTTTGTAAGCATTTTAATAAATTCATGGAATTTATCAAAAAGGCGAGAGATAAACTTTAATCGTAACAAACTGTATTTATTTTAACCGGTAGAAATATAGATTACATAATCAACCAAACTACAGCTAAACCTTCGCCCGGAGTAAATCCTCCTTAGCCTGACATATTAACTGGTAATATGACAGTCAGAGGTTGGACGTAATAATAATGCGAGAGGTGTGGATGGTGAATGGAGAAATGAAGAGAACGAAGAGTGGAGCGTGTACGTAGGATTTGTATGTGGAGTGAGAGATTTGGAGTGTTGAGTTCTGGGGATCGAATGTGTGTATTTGGTTGAAGGTGCAGTGTGTTTATATAGAGGAAGGGAAGACGAAGAAGATTGATTGCAGATTGATTGCAGACAGAGCTGGAGACAGACGCGTGAGGGAATTAAGGTAGGCGCCTGATATCGCTCGGAGTAGATGGATATGTCTGTAGGCGCCATAAATGAAGAAGATAAACAGCACCGAAAGAGATATGTCGCATTAATTTCTGGATCTGCGTTCAATTTACACGCGTCCTTGTTTCTGTCCGTCCATTTATCCACGGACACATTCTTCAAATTGCTCACATCCGCCCCTTGTCCACCCTTTGTTACCCGGACGTGTCTATGATTTGTTTTCTGTCCGGCCAAAAATCATCAGACAAAACACGGTCTCAACACTCACGTCCGGCCTTAAATACCCGGACAAGACACGAACATATGTCCGTCCGGCCCTTGTCCGGCCCTGGTTCCACGGACGCGGCACGGTTTCTGCTTCTATCTCTTGTCCGCCCTTCCTTCCTCGGACACGCCTTGCTCACGTCCGGCTTTGTTTACCCGGACAAGACCCGGACGCACCATGCCACGTCCGGCCTTTGTTATACGGACAAGACACGGACGAGTATATTTTTTCCTTTTGCGAACTTTGACCGGCTCTACATTTTTCGTTTGGAGTCCGTTTTAAGATCCGTTAGCGCCTATGCGTTCGTCTCTTTGTCTACTTTGCTCCTAGCTTGGTTTTCCTCATGTATAACCAATAAATTTGTGAGATAACCAATAAAACATATACTAAAGGAAAACTAACCGAAGTGGAGAAATGAGCAAGAAAAGTGCTAATATAATATATGAAATACACCTATAAAACATGCTCATTTGGACACTTATCACTAGTCCCCATATTGCAAAGGGAATTGGGGATAGGATGGGCTTTTGCATGGCTGGGGGGCTATGTATCTTGTTGCCATGCTCCTGGCATCTAGTGCATTTCCGGATGTGCTCTTTGCAATGCTCCTACATTTTTGGCTAATAGTAACCAAGCCTCGTGATTTTGTGTACTGTGGTCCTTTCCACATGGTGGTTTCCATAAGCTCCTTCGTGCACCTCCCTTATAAGTTTGTTTCCTTCTTCTGCGGTGACATGCCTGAGGGCGGGTCTCACAAACGACCTCTTGTGGAGGTGTCCGTTTTCGATAAAGAATGATGTCGCCCGCCTCCTTATGGTCTTGGCCTCCTTATCTCCTGGGGGTAGCTTTCCTTCGATTATGTATTCCATGATCAAGGTCATCCATGATTCTCCTAGCGCGAGGGGTTCGGATGCCAGGACTTGGGGTTTCGTCAATGCTTGAATTGGTTTTAGTCTCTAACCATACTTTGCTTGGGATTTTTTCGGCCATGCTTACCAACTTCGCTAGCGTATCCACTTTGGTGTTCTTTACCCGGGGGAGGTGTTTCAGCTTGCATCTTGAGAAGTTTACTTTTAGCTCTTGAACCCTGAGTAGGTATTTCTAGACTTTTCCCTCCTTTACCTCATATATGTTGTCGTGTTGCCGGGTTACCAGCATCGAGTCTGAATATATCTCTAGGTCTGTTGCCCCTAAAGGAATGGCGACTTCCAGACCCTGGATGAGGGCTTCATACTCGGCCTCGTTATTCGTTACTTCGAACTCTAATCGGAAGGCGTAGTTGAGGTCTCACCCGTCGGGGGTTTGAACTACAATCCCTGTTCCCGCTCCCGTCTTGCATCGGGCTCCGTCTACCTGGATGACGAAGGGGGTGAGTGGCTCTCCTTCCTCATGGTCGAAGTTGGTTTCAGTTATAAAGTCCGGCACTGGTGGAACGCAAGCCTTTAATTACGGTCCAAAACCGTGTATAATTACGGTTCTGGACCGTAATCTACGCGGGCGTCAATAAAGATGGCGACGTCTTTAATTACGGTTTAAAACCGTAATTAAAGGCCCTTTTCCGTCCCGCGTGTCATTGACTTTACATTACGGTTATTGGTAAAACCGTAATGTAAAGTATACACTTTAGATGACGGTTTTAACAATAACCGTAATGTAAAGTCTTTTGGCGCGCGCGCCCAAAGGACTTTAGATTACGGTTATTGTTAAAACCGTCATCTAAAGCGTAATTTTTTTTTATTATTTTTTTTACAAAGCTACACAATTGCAACAGAGCCAGAATTATAACAGATAAGCAACAGAGGGCATCAGACCAACAAATGTGCAGAAACTGCACAATTGAAACACCTGAATCAAATACCAACAACACAAATTCATTCTCTGCGCACAATTGCAACAGAGATAACATCTAATATACACCAGATCGAAAATCTGTTACAGCAACAAAAAATATTCAATACAGCAGAATCTGTTACAGCAGCTAGCAATTCATTACAAAAAATATTCAATACAACAGCTAGAATCCGATACAGCAGCAGCAGCTAGTAGAACCAGAGGGCTACAAAGGTAGTAGTGTAACCTATACATGGTAGATACAGCTAGGATGACTCCCAGCTAGAAATAACATAAAACAGAAGCGTAAAACAGTACAAAAACGGTGCAGAAAACTGTGAAAAACAAAATCCATCATAGCAGCATCAGAGCTAGCTAGTCTACCACTCCATTCTCATAAACATGGCTGACATGCTCTCTCTGGCATGCAACAAGTCGTTTGGACTGTAAGTCAAGAATTTGGCAAAATGCTCTTTAATCTGCAACAAGAAAAGGAATGGAACACATTATGAGATTAAGATAAAGACACAAAAAATCTGCCGAAAGAATTAAGTATAAGACAACGTTCGTATAACCTTGTCTTTATCATTCTTAAATCCTGGGAAGTACCCGCAGAATTCGTACATATACCGCATCACGTAGTACCCGCAACTCCTAGAATCCTTTTGGGTAGGGCACTAAATCACCAAAATTCACAAATGTAAAACAATTGTACAAAGATAATAGCAGCACGAATGAAATACATGAATTACCAAACCTTGATGTAATCGACGGTCAAATCACCAAACTCTCCCTGAGGGGTTTTTTTGTAACAACTGTTACATATATTAACAAAAGCGTTTAGCAAAATGAACAAGTACATTAATTTTGGTTCAAAAAACTTACAAACAATTAAATAGTAATAAAAACTTACTCTTTGATTAAGTCTTCAGTGTTGAATTCTGTCCACTGCCCTAGTGGATCTAGAACGAGAGAGTAGCGGTGGCAGCGCAGAATATAAACAAAGCCCGGTGGTGGCTACAATGTCAAATACAAAATGAAATGAGAAATGAAGGTAAAAAAGTTAGCTAATTAGTATGTAATTTTATATCAGAACTCACGTTTGGTGATACGACATTAGAATGAATAATTTATTATGTTGATCAGCAACATTGAAGCAATGAATCATGTATTTACAAAACCTCCCCGGGTCCCTAGTGACTGAGTCGTACGATAAACGCTCCGGGCACACCGCGTAATAGGAGGTCATGTCCTTCTCAGCACATCTCTCAAGCAGACCTCTATTATCATATGTACTATAAAAAGTTAGCCAATGCAACTTCATAGATACTTATTCTATATGTTTTTACAGTATGATGAAAGAACACTTACTTTACATAAGCTTGAATAATGTTAATGTTCAGGTAATCTCCACACATCATCTCTCTGATGTCCCCAAAGTTGATTGCCGTGATCATATCTTCTTCGTAGTGAAACATCGACTTTGGAAGCGTCATCATGAAGTTGATAGTACCAGCATTTGACTTCACAATGATCTTGTTGTAGAGATTCATCTGACGAGCCCCCAAAACATTAACAAGTTTTTGTGGTAGTGAGAGCTTATTTTTAGGCGCCTTAGAAGTCCTGGTGCGACCCCGGACGGGCGCTGGATTCTTACCTTTCGCACCCCGACTCACTGGATTCTTACCCTTCACACACAAACAGTAAAGCATAAATGTAAAGATAATTACTAATTGATTATTATAGTAACATTAAAAATTTATCTAGAACATACCCTTGTACTTCTGACAGGATTAACAGTGCGCTGATCTCTTCTTCTCTGGGCCGGGATACGCGGCGAGGAAGCTCAGGGATCTCAGGATTCGCTAGCGCGCTGGTCTCTTCTAGTCTGGGCCGGGTTACACGGCGAGGAAGCTCAAGGATCTATAATAGATTAGTGGAGACACTTAATTAAATAATGCATTTTATTAGATACTAAATGGTTGTCAAACAGTCTTACCTCATCGGTGACAACAATATAACATGCTGGCCAGGGCAATATGTCTCCCTTCGCTTCGATCAGCGTGCATTTGTTGTCAAACGCCATTGGAAGGTATGCATGCTCAAATCCATCAATTATCAGGTCCAAGGTCACACGCGCGTAGAATGGGGGTAGACGTACGAAACTGATGAGTGTGAGTGGACCTGATGGCAACACCATCCCGTAGGCCACATCTACAGGGTGCCCTTCTAATGGTATTTGGAGATGGCATTTTTTTTGCTCCTTTAAAAAACAGAGATAATACGTGAAATAAATGAGTCAAATCTAATACTATTTAAATGACTTTATTTAAGGATAAAAATAGTTAAACAAAGCTAACCTGGATGTTGGCAAATGGGTACGGGTCAGCGGCCGGAGCACAACTAGACGAGGAAGACGGTCGAGGAGGATCATGCTGCTGCTGAGTAGTCGCATGTGCAATCGAATTCAACGCTTCCTGCAGCCTCTCCTCTATAGCCCGGCGCTCAGCAGCCTGTTTCTCCTCATTAGCTTGGCGCTCAGCAGCGAACTTACGCTCTACCATCACCTCAACTTCAGCAGCACTCATCTGACCCTTCCTAGTAGATGGCGGGAACACGTTCTTCCCCCAAATCCTCTAACACGCCCCGGGTGATCCTTCTTCCCAAGGATTTGATTGAGCGCGTCGTCTTGAGAAGGAGGAGCGAATAAGTCTACTTCTCCTCTCTGTGCCACCTCGTACTGTCCAATTTTCAAAGAATTTAACACTTAATTTAAGATCAACAAACACTTGAGTATAAAAGTAAATTATTTAACAGCTACTTTAAAACACTTACAATTTGGTTAGCTAGTTGTTCCGTCGCAGCATGAGGAAATATCCTCTGACCTTCGCTTGTCGTTTTCTGGCGTCCCAGTACGAACATCTGCACCCTCCTTGCCTCAGAGACATCCTCGATCGGGCATTCACTTCCATCCTCGTTCCTCTGTGTCAGCAGACCAGCTTCTTTCCACATGTCGAGGCTGCCCACATATCCCCTTCGTCCCATGGTGTGTGGGTAGAGATTAGCTTCACAGCTTTGCCGTGCTTGTTCTTGTGTTTGTTGTTAAGAAAGTACAACAAAAAATTAATTAGAAAATCAGGGATAAAGCATTATGAGCTTTAATTCAGAAAAGAGTACACACAAACATACCCTGAACTCGGGGGTGGAGTGCTGCTCAACGAACTCCTTCCACTCCTCTTCAGTGATCATGCCGTTGTACACAACATACGGCGGAGGCTCACGTGGGGGCACCCTGTTGATCCAGTGCTCAACCAAGTAGTGGCGGAATGATTTCGCTTTGCCGGACACCAAAGAAAGAATGGTCTTCTTCACTTTTTCTGGGATCTTGTATTGTTCTTGCACCTTCTTCTAGATGGTCTCCTAAACTTCTTGCGGGACTTGTTTCCATGTGTGGTTGATGCAGCAATGTGATCTGGCCAGAGTCCCTAGCATACTAGCGAACTCTGACCTGCTGCCCCACAATGCCTCCCAAACTTGTCCCACAGAAGACTGATCTCATCCGGTTTCTGCAATTTCAACCCACGGGTCGGACCTCTACCTCTGGGTCTCTGAGTAGCACTCGTAGAAGGTGCACTCATGAAAGGGCCAACAGCAGCAGCAGCGGCAGATGTAGATGGGCCAGCAGCAGTAGCGGCACTGGTAGAAGGAACCGGTACCATTTGCTGCTCATTTTCGAACTCACGGCAATATATATCGAACTCTTCATCAGCCATGTCTTGATCAGCCATGCCTGCAAGGATTGAAATAAAATTTGAATTAAATTAAGCATTTCATAATGGTCATATACAAGCAAGAAATAAAAGAGTGTTAATTTCATATAAATTTTAATAGTAATAACTTACATACACCATGGTGTGAGATTTAACAATCATGGACAGTCCCGACAGGGACTGCCGAAGATATACCTCTATTAGGTATATCTTGGGCGGATAACTATGTTTAGTAGTTTGTCAAATATTATATGTATATATATATATAAATCTTACCTCTGGTAGACGATTAGCCGATGCTAAGACGGTTGAGGTCGGAAGCCTAAATAAAGTCGTAGTCCTGATGCATAAATGAAAAACGACAACATTAGAATTCATCAAAAAATCAAGGTTAAATGCTAGCTAAACCGCGGAAAAAAATCGACAGCATCTCCCCTATATTTCTAACGTCTCCAAATCAGTTTTATCAAAGTCAAATTTGCACGCACCATCTAGAACTGGTAACATACATAAACTTATCTTCTTCTACTGTAAATGAAGTTTATGACCTTCTCTGCAGTACTTCAGATTGAAGGACTGAAACTAGTCATTCTAGAACCATTAAAATTCCGAAACTCATCTTATTCTTTCTGGTGGTTATAACAATAGCATTGTTGATTCCTGTCACAGCTTGTGAATCAAACAGTGAGCATCTGGCATAGCAGATTGAGCAGTTGAAAATGAGCTATTTTCAGGAATCGGTAATATACTTGAACTTACTTTCTTTCCTGTGGCAGTTTTAAGTAGTAGCATTTTTAAAACTACACTATTATGTATTAATTGTAATACTAAATGCTAAGAATAAATAAATACAGCAGTTTACAGTTTGGTTTGCAAAATTACCATTACTAAGCACCGAAGTGGGCAAGTAGTGTAGAAATCAGCCCACGAACTAGGTTGCAATTAACTGTGAATCTGGGCACAAATATATGAACAAGGTTAGAAAATTTGCCATTACACTCTCAGGATTCGATACAAACGAGGTTAGAACTTGCAATCGAAATGCATGTATATGAACAAAGTTAGAAAAAAATGACAATCAATCGATCGCATACCCAATACGTGATAGAGACGTCGACAGCGAGACCAGTGGTAGATGGGTGGTGACCGGCGGCGATGGAGTGACAAAGGTGGTGGGAGCGACGGCGGCGATGGCCGTTAGCAAGGTGACGGGAGAGAGAAGGCGATTTCAGTGAGGAAGATAGCGCAAAAGAGAAGAAGAGTTATTGTAAGTGTGCAGAGTAAACGGAAAAATGTTCTAGTTAAAAGGACTTTAGATTACGGTTTACATGAAAACCATAATCTAAAGTCATACTTTAAATGACGGTTCCTAAAGAACCATAATCTAAAGTGTAACGAAATTAAAAAAATAGTGTGAAAATTATTTTGCATATGTTGGGTTTTGAACTCAAGATCGATGGTGTTGACTCATGTACCCACGGCCATTATGCCATGAGTCTTAGTCGATCAAACATAGGTAACACATTAATATAAAGTTTTTTTTAATCTAAAATACACTGGTAAAACGACGTCGTTAACTGTAATTTAGATTACGCACGGAGTTGAAAAAATAAAATAATACGGGAAATATTTGGCTCAGGTCAAAATGACGTTGTTGACCATCAGTCGGATGTAGGTGCGCCTTTTTTAGGACGGACTTTAGCTGACGGATATTAGTAAAGTCCGTTGACCGTAAAGCGCGCGTCAACACGGGACTTTAGATTACGGTTTCACTAATAACCGTCATCTAAAGTCTGTCCTAAAAAAGGTGCGCCTACCTCCGCTCGATTATTGATTACGGTTAATTCAATAAACGTCGTTAACTAATTCCGGCCTTCCTATTAATCAGGGTGTCTGTTAAAGCCGTGATTAAAGCACCGTCATTAAAGGCTCGCGTTCCACCAGTGCCGCCAGTGCCTGCGCTTTGATTGCTGTTCGTGGGAGGAAGTGAATTTCATACTGGGTAAGTTCAACTGTCTAGCTTACCATACGCCCAGAGGCGTTGGGATTGTTTGTTATCTGCTTTAGCAGCCAGTTGGTCCTTACAAAGACCCGATGTGACTGGAAGTACGGGCGCAGTTTTCAGGATGCTATTACCAGAGCGAAGAGAATTTTTTCGATGTTGGTGTAGCGCCTCTCCGTTGGAGTTAGGATTTTCCCGGTGTAGTAGACGGGGATCTCTTCCTCTATTTTTAGGACTGATGCTACCGCCGAGTCTGAGGCGGAGAGGTAAAAGTAGAGGTCCTAACCGGGCGCCGGGACCCCTAGCCTGGGCAGCTCACGGAGCATTTCTTTGATCCTTTCGAAGGCATCCCTACACTCTTGTCCCCACCGGAATTTATTGTTCTTCCTTAATATGTTGAAGAATGGGATCGTCTTCTCTTGTAGCTTTGAATAGAACCTGCTCAAGGCTGTAAGCCTTCCGTTGAGGGCCTGGACATCCTTGATGTTTATCGGGGGGCTGAGGTTGAGAACCGCCCAGCTCTTCTCTGGGTCTACCTCTATCCCACGCTGCCCGACTATGAAGCCAAGGAATTTCCCCTTGGTTACCCCGAATACACATTTCTCGGGGTTCAACTTAATCTGAAATTTGTCGAGTGTGGCGAATGTCTCCTCCAAGTCTCTCATGTGTTGCTCTTTAGACGGGCTCCTCACAACTTTGTCGTCTACGTAGGCCTCCACGTTTCAGGAGAGTTGTTCCCGAAATACTTTATCGATCATCCTTTGGAAGGTTGCACCGGCATTCTTTAACCCGAATGGCATTACTTTATAGTAGAAAGTTCCTACTGAAGTGACAAAGGAAGTTTTCTCTGAGTCGTTTTCATCCATCTTTAGTTGGTTGTACCCCGAGAATGCATCCAAGAAGCTCAAGACAGAGCTTTGGGCCGTGGAGACGACCAATCGGTCTATTGATGGTAACAGACAGAAGTCCTTGGGGCATGCCTTGTTCAGATCTGTGAAATCTACACACATTCTCCATTTTCCATTTGATTTCTTTACCATAACCACATTTGCCAGCCACTTGGGATATGATACTTCTCTGACGAAGCCTGCTTGCAAGAGTCTCAGAACCTCTTCCCGGGCGGCCTGGTCCCTTTCTGCCCCGATTATCCTCTTCCTCTTTCAGATTGCTGGGTGCTTTGGGACCACCTGGAGGCTATGCTGGATAACGCTTGGGTCTATTCCGGGCATTTCCTCTGTACTCCAAGCGAACGTAGCCCTTCTTTTTTCCAAGAATCTTGTTAGACGGGTTTGTTCTCTGCTATCAAATGCATTTCCAATTTTAAAGAACTTGTTGGGATCGGTTTTTAGGGGTACCTCTTTTGGGAGATAGGCGGGAGCCTCATATCTTTCGACGGATTAGTCTGGGAGAGGGAGATTTCCTTTGAATTCCTTCTCCGACCCTATGGTCTTGACTATCCCATCTTCCGGGAGATCCTCCACGATTCAGACTTCACAAACCCGTGCCACTTTCTGGCTTCCCCCTACCGTGACAAGCTTTCTGGATCTAGTCAAGTATTTCATCTTCAGGTGGTGAGTGCTGCATATAGCTTTGAAAGCGTTTGTCCCTGGGCGTCCGAGGTACATATTGTACCCGGAGAGTCCAGGAAGAATGAAGGCCGTCAGCTTGTCCATGCGCCTTTAATCCCCCTGCCCTGAAGTGATGGTGAAGTTGACGCCCTGATGACTTAGCGGAGATTCCTCCTACAAATCCCCCCAACACGGATGAATAGGGTTTGATCTCACCTTCGGGTATCTCGAGCTTTTTTACTGCCTCTACGGAAATGACATTTGCTCAGGCTCCTCTGTTGATCAAGATTCCTTCCATCATATGGTCATTTACCTGGGGCCCTTATGACAAGCAGATCGTTGTGTGGATACATGATCCCGTTTTCATCGTCTTCGGTGAAGTAGAACGGGGGGAGTATTTGATGTTTAACGGGTTTCTTCCTGGGAAGCTCTCGGTGGACCTCGTGGATATGCCTCTTTCTCTCATTGGGAGTCAGCAGGCTTACCTCCGAGAATAGACTTGTGAATTTTCTTAGGGGAAATTTTGTTAGTTTTCTCTATTTTATTACGTTGGTATTGCTTATTTATATACTAGTATGAGGAACTTCATCGAGGTAGTGGCAAATACTTGTTAGATAGCAACAGGTAAATTTTCATAAAATGGTAACAAGCTAGCGTTCCTGGTGGGATACAAAAAACGATCTTCCCCTTTCAAAGGAATGTCTTACATTTTTTCCCTAGAGGATTGTTGAGACATCAAAGTGTTGCAGAGATAGTCAATCACCTCGACAGAGTCAATCGTCCTCGACCAAACACAAAGAACGAGCTACACACCAAACTACAAGAGAGTCCGCGCAACTGAAGAAACACCACAGACTCTTCCATGCGGTTGCGAATACTAAGGAACGGATTCATGAATCCTTCAACGCTCCAACGGTCATCCAACCACCCCAGTCGCATCCGAAGATCGCGGCCCAAGTCAGACTAAGACCACCTGAGGACGTCTCCCACTAAGTTAGTTCCGACAATTTTGGAACTAACTCCTTCGACCCGTTGCTCGTAAAGCCAGTATAAATAAGCATTGTAATAGCTAGTTTCATGTGTGCTTTTCATTGAGAAATATTCGAGAGATTATAGAGAGAGAAATTATCGTTGTAAGTCAGAGAGAGAATAAGTACCAAATCAGTTAGTGTATCTAGATAGACTCTGCCTAGGAAGATCCTAGTTTTCCTACACTTACCATTGAGCTGATAAGAAAGTGTATTGGGTGAGTGAGTGAAAAACCGCTAAGTTGATCTCTTCTACTTAGTGGGCATTTGTAAGTTATTTTATTTCGACCAAAGAATAAGATAACTTATTTGTGTATCTTGCTGAACTCCACAGAGTCTTTCTATCTTTCACAGTGTTAGTTCATTTAATCCCTTTAAGTCTTCCGTGCACTCTGTTCAATCAGTTCGATTGAGTGCTTCTACACTTTAAGAGTTTTTACGTACAAAGGTTGATTGAGTCAATCCAACTCACAGACTCACACCTTGAGTTGGATTGAGTTAGCCACCCGATCCTACACGTGGTATCAGAGCCTTGCTTAGGCTGACAGTCAATCAACGAGCAATGGCAGACCTCTTCGCCAATCAAAACAACAAAATGCACTTTGAGCACCCCGGACTCACCTCCACAAACTACGATCATTGGAAAAATGAGATCGAACAACACATTGAGTCAGTCAACTCTGAACTTTGGGAGATAGTCACTGGAAGAGATCTCGCAGTCAATCCAGATCGATCTACATGGACTGCTGCAGAGCGCAAAAGGTATGAGCTTAACCGACAAGCATCCCGCGCAATCTACACTTGCCTGTCTATTCCAGAACAAAGAAGAGTGAATCACTGCAAGTCTGTAAACGAGATATGGACTCTCCTTCAAGCTACTCACGAAGGAATCACTGAACTCAAGAAATGCAAAGCTCAAGAACTTCGAATGGACTATGAGAATTTTCTGCAAAAACCAGGTGAGTCTCTAGAAGAGGTGCTTGATCGTTTTTATTTACTAACAACTACTATGCAGGAAGTTAACATCTTACCGGATATAGAGAGTGTCTTGCACAAGCTGCTTGACAGTCTCAGAGAAGAGTGGGCAGAGACGGTAATCTCCACAAAAGCGTGCAAGGACTTATCCAAATGGAGCTGCCAAGACTTAGGTTCCTATCTACAATCTCTAGATAAGTACAAGAAGAACGTTCGAAAGAAGTGTGGTAATACATCCTCTTCTTCTTCTAGTAAAATTACTACTTTGAATGACCAAGCCTTGCAGGTTAATTCGACGCAGTACACTCAAGAAGGAGCCTATGTCGCTGATACTCAAATCATACAAGCTAAGGCCGAGTTGGTGGATATTATCGTTGAAGAAAGTGAGGCTGAGACTGTGGAAGACTTTGTCTTCATAGTTAAGAACTTCCGAAAATTCATGCGTAACCAACCAAAGCGAGAGAGTCGGTCGTTCTCAAACACCTCCAAGCAAGTCTTCAACTCTGTCACCTGTTTCAACTGCAATAAACCCGGTCACTTCAAGAAGGACTGTCCCTTACTCAAAAACCAATATGTAAAATCCCAAGGGAGGTCGCTGATGGCAGCTGCCGGATGGGGTGATTTAGACTCCGATGATCAAGACACGGAGTCCAGCAGCCTAGTATGTCTCATGGCACATGATACGACTGAGTCCATGATCCCCGACAATGAGGTAACTCGTTCCCATCTTGAAACAGATCTTTATCGCATATCTCCTATGGGTTTTATGACTTTAATTGCTAAAATTGTCTCTGAGACAAACTCCCTCAAAGCAAGTCTCACCAGCAAAATCTCCGAGTTAACTGAGGAACTCGAAATCTCAAAGAGTCTCATGTATGCTTTAAGAGACGAAGCTGAGGAACACAAGACTATCTCTTGCTCACTTAGACTGGACTTACAAGACTCATGGCGTCATGTTGATTCCCTTCAAAAGGAACTCGACGACGCCAAAAATCTTAGTCAATCCAGCCAAAGCGAGCACAAAGAGTCTCTCACTCTGATTTACTCCCTCAAACATGATCTCACTATCTTCACCGATAAATGCTGCTCTCTTCAAAATGAACTAAATGCCTCTGAATCCAAAGTCGTGTCTTTAAACTCTACTGTCAAAACCCTCACTCAAAAACTGAAAGAAAAAGAGCATGTTCTCTCTCTCAAGCCAGACAAATTCATCAAACAAGTCACTTCCTCCGAACTACCTGAGTGGGCTAACTCCAAAATCAAGGAAGTCAGTCAAGATCGTGATGATCTTAATTCAAAGGTAGAACAACACTCTCAAGAGATTTTCAATCTATGATCTGGAGTTGGATCCACTCAATCTAAGCCCAAGTGGCAAAAAGGTAAGTTCGATATTCCAAAAAATAGTCCAAATCCAAAACAAAGCCAAGCGATATCAACAAAAGAAAATTTTGACTCTTGTGGAAAGGACAGCAGAAATACGTTATCTTCCTCCCACTAATTTTGGCTACTGCGAGAGCCTTTAGGGACAGTGCTTGTGATAAATTGAATAAAGATCTTTCGTTCAATCTCAAACGAGTCAGATTGATTCTTGAAGCTAGAGAAGAGTTAAAAAAATCTGGCTCGAAAAGGGAACCCAAGTACATTTAGGTTCCCAAGTCTAACAAATGATCTTTTGTTTTGAAGGTGAAGGCGAATGAAGACAGCTGGTACTTGGATAGTGGATGCTCTCGTCACATGACTGGAGATCCAAATCAATTCAATTTGTTTCATCCTATCAAGGAGGTAAGGTTACCTTTGGAAACAACAACCAGAGTGAAATCTTGGGAGTTGGCTCTATAGGTAACCCCTCTAGATTTAAAATTGATGGAGTCCATCTGGTCACTGTACTTCAACATAGTCTGTTAAGTATTTGTCAAATTTGTAATATATTCTACTTGGTACTTTTTCCTCTTCAGAATGTAAGGTTTTTGATGAGCGTACATGTTCCATAAAAGCTGTGGGACGTAGATAAGGAAATCTCTACAAAATGTGCTTAAACTCCTGAAATACCCCCAAACTCAAATATGGTGATTAAATAATTCTAATATGGTATTTAAGGGCCTATTAGTGCCTAAAGAATGTTGGTAAGGAAAATAAATCCAAAAGAAATGAGAAAACGCTAAAAAGGCGAAAAACGCTAAAATAGGCGTTATATGACCATAGGAGGTACGTCAACTCGGTTAGAGTATTATAAGGATTCCTAAGGCTTATTTAGGCCTAAATAATACATGAGAACAATTCTCGAAGAAAACGGATCCAAATAATGAGTTAAAACGCTAATAAAGCTTTAGAGCATGTTTTTTGAGAAAACCCGAAAACGTGACTTTGATTGGTCAAACGAACCCGTAAAATTATAGTTCATTAAATAACTATAATTAAGCATTAATTGAAGCTTAATAACCATTAAAATTAAAGAAACGAGAAAAATCCGGAAAACTGGCCCGATTAGTGAATAGTGCTAAAACCGGGCAAATTAATGAGCTTTTTCTGTAAAAAACGAAAACCACTCCAACATGTATTACGGTAGGGGGCCGGTTGTTACTGCCTAAATAAGCCTCCCCTCTCTTACTAAGTAACTAGAAAGAAAAGAAAGAAAAAGAAAGGAAAAAGTACAAAAGTAAAAGTCCCCTCTCTCTCCTCTCATTTCACTTTTCCCTCTTCTCTCTCCCATTTCTTTTTCTCTCACCATCTTCTTCCTCTCCTCTCTGGTTGTGGGCGATTTTGGACCTCTTCACCAGCCTCCAATGGCAGCCCTCACTTCCTCTCTTGTTCAAGTTTCATCCAAGCTCCCAATGTAAAATAAATTACATATTTGAACTCCCCTCACCAAGAGCTTCCATTCCCTCTTTTCAAAATTTAGAAATGATGAACTTCATCTCCATGGGTATACCCCATTTGAAGAGAAAGTTGGAGATTCTTGAAGCTTGGAGTCTCCTCTTTCCATTAAGGTAAAAAGTTTAAAGAAAAGAACTCATTTCTTCCTCCTCTTTGTCGACCGATTTTAGCCTCTAATGGAGCTCTATTTTTCTCTCTCTTCTGAGCATCATTCCAACCTTCCAATGGTGGTGGGATCATCTTCTTGAATCAAGGGTTAAACCCCTCTTAAAAGACTCTAAAGGTAAACCCTAGATTTGGTCTTTTAAGCATTTCATTGAATTAGTATTATTCCAAGGGTTTGGATTTTAATTACACTTATTTTGTGTTCCTTGGATGATGGGAATGGAGTTTGGCAACTCCATTGCCCACTTGACCAAAATTTGAGAAGAGGAAGAGCAAGAGGAGAATCGGAAAAGAACATGGAAACAAATTTAAGGTAAGAAAATCTCCTTAACGCTAATTTTAATGCACTAGGATTTTGGGATGGGTTAAATTGAATAATAAACCCAAATTTGAATTTAAAGTGTGTTGGTAACTAGAAGAGAGTAATTGTGGAATTGACGTTTGGATTGAAGGCCTAGGAGCCAAGTAGTGTATGAATTATGTATTGTGTTGTATGGTGCTTTATGAGATTTGGATGAGGTTGGTCAATTAATTGTGTGCTGGTAGGACCCTTGTATGGGTGTGGCCAGTTTAGGATGAAATTTGGTGATGAGATGAGTTTTGGACAATGCTAGAAAAGCAACGGAGTTATGGCAAAATTTCGGTAGAAATCGAAGGTGTTTTAAGTGTATATTGAGTAAAGAATGACCTAGGCTTAACTAGGCGTTTATAGGATGGAGTTGAGTTGATTAGTAACCATGGAATGGTAGTTGGAGGATGAGAATGAAGTGTGTAAAAATCTGTAGCAAGGAGTGTTGAAATGCATTGGAAAAACTAGGAAAGAGCTAGTGTGCAAAATCTTAGAAATGGAGATTTGGCTTGGGTATAGATAGTGCATTTATCTAGGAATGAATTGGAATGGAAAAATGGATTTAGGACAAAGTGCAAAAAGAAGTGTAGAAATGCACAAGTGTGCAAAATGTAAAAATGAGAATGAAAATTTGTAGAAATTGAGCAAGAAGTTGAGTAAGGATTGGACCGATGATTTAAGGAGTTTTGAGGAGTGTTTAAGTGTGTTTAAACATGTATGAAACATGTGGAAAGATTATGGAATGATTAGGGGTGGATTAAGGGTTGATTTGGGGTTGAAAAATCACCTAAGTAGCAGTTTTTAACAGGGTTCGGGACCTAGGTTAGGAACCAAGTCCCGGACCGCATCAAAAATAAGGCCGAGAGTACGAATAGCAAGTGGTCCGGGACCTTAGTCCAGGACCAAGTCCCGGACCAGTAATGAAATCAGGCCGAGAGTATTCAAACGAGTTGGTCCGGGACTTTGGGTCCGGACCAAGTCCCGGACCACCCCCAAAATCTTGTCGAAAGTGGTTTTTAGGGTTTAAAACATGGGGGATTGATTGGTAATGGTTTTAGAAGTTGTTAAGGCCTTGTTTGGTGATATGTAAAGGTCCTAAAAAGTGTAAACAAGTGTAGGAAATGAGTGAGAAGTAAGAACATAAATTGACATGAGTAAAACTAAGTACAGCGGGACAACGGGAGTAGCAATTATTTACGTGCCGTATGAATATAGTATTAATATCAATGTTTGAAACATTATCAGTGGAACCAGTGTGAACCAAGGAACGTGAGAACACACGATAAAGCTAACCCCGGTGAAAGGTGTGCTTTTCTCATGCCCCGTATGCTAACCGAGCTACGTTGATTTGTATGCTTGTGTGCCAGCTAATCAAGATAAGAGCATGAAAATGGTTTATTGCCTTTCATTGTATGTCTTTATGTATGATGTATGAGCTAACTCTTCTTGTATGATTGTGTGGCCTAACTTAGTGTGTATACCGACTCAAAGATGAGTCTTATTGATTAGTGACTCGTAGTAAGAGTCATGTTGTGAATCAACGAAAACGTGGAAACGCACTAAAACTAACGAACCAAGAAACGATAACGTAAACCTATGAACTCTCTAGAATGTGAGAGAGTGTACGTGATTAGTAAACTCCCGATAACGGTTAGAGAACCGAATCGATTAAATCCACCAAACAATAAAGAGTGGAAGTATATGAGTAACCTCTTTTAGAGGAATTGATAATGGTGCAAGACATGAATCTTGAGAGTTGTAAAGAATGATAAGGGATCTCCAAACCCCTTAGAAAATTAGTCGACCCACAATGAGAAGACATTGGTAATTCCCTAAGCTAGTAGAGGATATCGAGAGAGATACTTCTAGGCTAATCCATGAGATTGTAAGATACTCCGAGAGAGGAGTGTTGGGAATTTGAGTAGTCCAGTAAAAATGGACATTTGAGTATTTGAGGAGCTAAGTGTATAGCTCCGCTTGTATTGTAAGCCTAGTGGCAAGTCTTGTGTATGACTCTGCCCAGAGGCTATAAGTAATGAGTATTGAGTAATGAGTATGTATGAGTAAAGTAATGAGTATTGAGTAAGGAGTAAGTACGAGTAAGGTACTGAGTATTGAGTATTGAGTAATGAGTAAGTACGAGTAATGCAATGAGTATTGAGTAATGAGTAAGTACTAGTAAAGTAAAGAGTAACGAGCAAAACACGAGTAAGGTAATGAGTAAAGTAACGAGTGAAGTAATGAGTGAAGTATGAGTAACGCAACAAGTAAGTAAGAGTATGATTGGTGCAAGCCCTATGAACCCGAGCGAGGAGAAAGAGAGCATCCGATTAAACCGGATGAATAAGAAACTAATATAAACGGTTGACTGATGAATGGTCTTCCCTCGTAGGTATTGAAACTTGTGTATGTATGTAAGTAATGTTGCTTGTGTACAATGTTGTAGTATTAGTATGTATGTATGCATGAAAATGAACTCCATGTATTCGACCAAAGTAGTCGGCGTACCCCGGTTAGCATGCGGGGTATGCGAATTTCATATGCAACAATTTGCTGAGCCCCTAGGGGCACCGTTTTTATTTACAGGTACTTCGGAGCTGACCACTGTTCGAGAGTGTAGGACGGGGTTGCTGTATAAGCATAGGTAGTTGAGAAATAGGAACGGTATTTGTATTGTAATGCGAAATTGTAAGTCCAAATTGTAACGGTAGTTTGAGGATTGTAGTAGACTCGGTATAGCATTGAAATGGAGTTTGTATTTGGATTATGATTTGAGTATGGGATGGAAAGTAATGTATTGTGTAGAATACTCGGTATATTCAAGTCATCAGACCGATAGTATGTAGTATTGTAACTGGCCTTGTTAGTCACGTGGGTGACTAACGGCATTGTACACCCGCCGTTGTGTATTAAATATCCGTTGCGAAGGTAAGTAATTGTAAGAAAATGACGGGATTAGTGGTAGGGGTGTTACAACTCCATTAATCCAGATGATCAAGTCTGTCTAAATGTGCATTCCAGAAATTCGATGATGTCGCACTCCAGACTTAGTCACGCAAATCACAGGCTGTTGAACAAACTCAAAAGTAAGGATTTGGTGATAGGTTTACCCGATACAAACTTTGACACAGACTCCATCTGTGAAGCGTGCATAAAAGGTAAACACACCCGGTCATCCTTCAAAAGTAAGTTAACTCTCTCTACTAGCTCTCCGTTGGAATTGCTTCACATGGATCCTGTTGGTCCCATGCGTACTCAAAGTGGAAGTGGTAAGAGGTATATCCTGGTCATAGTCGATGACTATTCTAGGTGGACTTGGGTCATCTTTTTGTCCGCTAAGGATGAAACCTTTATGGAGTTTGCCAAACTCCATAAAGTGCTTGTCAATAAATTCTCATTTACATTAAAAACCCTGAGAACAGACTAGGGCGCTGAATTTTGCTACAAGTTGTTTGATGAGTTTTGCAGGGATAACGGAGTCAATCTCCAAGTCTCATCCGCACGCACTCTAGGGCAGAATGGAGTCGTTGAACGAAAGAATAGAACCTTGGTTGAAATAGCGCGTACCATGCTTATTGATAGTCAACTAACTCCATCTTATTGGCCAGAGGCTATTAATACAGCATGCTATGTGTTAAATCGTGCCTTGATCCACCCATTTCTTCACAAGACACCCTATGAACTCCTCCATCAACGTAAACCAAATCTCATTCATCTCAGGCGTTTCGGGTGTAACTGCTATATACATAACATCGGTAAGGACAACTTGGGTAAGTTCTCTCCCCAAAGTGATGAAGGTATATTTCTTGGCTACTCTTATAAAAGCAAAGCTTATCGTGTTATTAATCTGCGAACTCAATGTTTAGAAGAGAGTCCTCATGTCAGTTTCGATGAGTCTCACAATGTGGGCTCATCTTCTGATCAACTTGACTTTGCTCCAGACGATTTTCTCACTGATCCACACTTCATCACCGTTCCTATAAGCAGACTACAAGACTCCCAATCCATCACACCTGATGACTCCCCATGAAAGAAAAACAATACATCAAACTCCACTGACTCTGACAATAACTCCGAAACACCCCTACCTCAAAACTTGAATTTTGACCCCTCTGACAAAGACACACCCCCTCCTGCCTCACATCGACAGTTCCAACAAAAATCATCTCATCCTGCTGAAAACATAATATCCGACCCAAATTCAGGTGTTCAAACACGCTTCCACGCTATGCAAAACCTTTGTGCCTTTGGTGCCTTTCTTTCAAGCACTGAACCA
The DNA here is from genome assembly GCA_023374045.1 of Limonium bicolor. NCBI lineage: Eukaryota > Viridiplantae > Streptophyta > Magnoliopsida > Caryophyllales > Plumbaginaceae > Limonium > Limonium bicolor. The sequence continues at coordinate 349,829,342 of CM041777.1, forward strand.
CTAAATGTCAAAGACGCACTTCTTGATAGTGTTTGGGTCACTGCTATGCAGGAGGAACTAAATTCCCTCCAAAGACATGATGTCTGGGAGTTAGTCCCTCAACCCACACATCAACAAACCATTGGTACTCGTTGGGTCTTTCGTAATAAACTTGATGATGCAGGACAAGTTTTCAGGAATAAAGCTCGTTTGGTTGTTCAGGGCTACAATCAAGAAGAAGGGATTGATTATGATGAAACCTTCGCACCTGTAGCTCGTCTTGAAGCAATTCGCATGTTAATTGTGTTTGCTGCATTCAAAGGTTTCACATTTTATCAAATGGACGTCAAGACGGCCTTCCTACATGGCTATATTGATGGAGAGGTCTATGTCGAGCAACCCCCAGGGTTCACAGACTCCGTCCATCCTGACTACGTCTACAAGCTGTGTAAGGCCCTTTACTGACTGAAACAGGCTCCGCGGGCTTGGTATGAAAGACTCTCTACATATCTCTTGCAAAATGGTTTCTCTAGAGGTAACGTAGATAAAACACTATTCATTCTTCATTCATCACATGACTTACTTCAAGTACAGATTTATGTTGATGATATTATTTATGGTTCTACGCGTAACACCCTCTGTGACCATTTTGCTAACCTTATGAAGCAAGAGTTTTCCATGAATGAGTTAGGTGAGCTAAAGTTCTTCTTAGGACTACAAGTTCAACAGGAAAAGGAAGGGATTAAAATCCATCAACAAAAGTACATCAAGGAACTCCTTGATAAGTACAATCTCACAAACGTTAAGAGCATGTCAACGCCAAGCTGCACATCTGCCAAACTTCATCTTGATGACGACGGAGTCGGTGTCAATGCCACAGAGTATAGAGGAATGATAGGGTCCCTCTTGTATCTGACTGCCAGTCGCCCTGATATTCTCCACGCAGTCTGCCTTTGCGCCCGCTTTCTGGCAGTGCCAAAGCAGTCTCACCTCAAAGCAGTCAAACGTATCTTTCGATACCTCAAAGGTACAAGTACACTCTATCTATGGTATCCTCAATCTCCTACTTTTACCTTATTTGGCTACAGTGACTCTGATTAGGCTGGTTCCCTCCAAGATCGAAAGAGTACTTCAGGTAATGCACAGTTCTTGGGTCTTTGTCTCGTTTCATGGTCCTCCAAGAAACAAAACTCTATCGCACTCTCTACAGCGGAGGCAGAGTATGTCTCTGCTGCAGCCTGTTGCTCCCAACTTCTTTGGATGAAACAAAAACTTAAAGATGATCATGTTACCCAAGAACAGATCCCAATCTTTTGTGACAAAAAAGCACAATCAAAATATCCGAAAACCCAGTCCAACACTCAAGAACCAAACACATTGAAATTCGTTTTCATTTCTTGAAAGACTGTGTCGAGAAAAAGCTTATTCAACTTGACTGTGTGCCCACAGAAGATCAACTTGCAGATATCTTCACTAAACCCCTGTCCACAGCACAATTTGAAGCACTTCGATAAGCAATTGGATTGACTCCGTCTACCTAGACGGTCGCATCTCCTTGCCCCTACCGCAATCGTCAGCAGGTATACCCTTATGTCTCACTGAGTCTGTCTCTGTTTGTAAATGAATCTTTGAAGTGTGTTTACTTGCTTAAATCACTCTATGCACCTAACGCTACACACACACGTCACCTATCCACACCCGCTCCGCCTAAATCTACGCCCTTGATCTTGCGCCCCCTGATTTTTCTCGCCTGACACACGAAACCTCTGCAACTTCCGCCAGTCTTTTCCGCTTTTATCACCTATCACTCCACTCAGTCTCTCTCACTCACAATCCATTGTCAACCAGAGCTAAAATAAATTTTACAATGGCGGGCATTAACCTTAATGGCATCAACATCCCAGCCGAAATGTTTCAAGACCCTCTCACCCTTCAAGCATATCTCCAGTCTATGGAAAATCCCAATCCATCCCCTGTCACCACCACTACCCACTCGCCAACGAAAACCACGGCCACCTCATCCCCGACACACTTCGCTACACCACCTCATTCCACCCACGACACCTCCCAACAACCAACACCCCCATCCGCCGCCAAGACTGACATTCTTGAAACGGATGTCGAAGAAATCACCCCACTTCTGACCAAACAACCATCCCCACCACCTCATCAACCAAACCCTACATCCGAAGAACAAGCCCACAAACCACCACAATCTCAACCCACAAAATCACCAACACCCACTCCCCAACAATCTCATGAAAAATCGGCAACCCCTACTCCACCACCATCTGCAAAACCAAAACCACGAAAACGAAAAGCGACAACCACAACCCGTCCCACAGCCAAACGTGTCTTAAGATCATCGGTCAAGGTCCAACCCGCCTCCTCCGGTTCTGGTGAGTCTTCCCCAGTCCAAGAACTGCCAACCAACAGCCACGACACATCTACCGGCGCCACCTCCACCAGAACACAGAAGCCGCCCAAACCGCAGCACCGCAGCGCAATGATAGACCCCTTCGCATAACGCTATATGCTATGTGATCCTGCTGCGGAGAGAAACATTGTCAAGGGTAAGTTTCTTGACTTCTCTTGGGATCTATCTACTAATCTGGGGGAGTTGGTCACCGTGTTAGAAATTCAGGGGGGAAACATCTATTTTGCGAGGTCAGTAAGTGGTATCAGCAAGATTCTCTTGACTTCTATCAAAATCTTGTCATTAGAAACGGTGCCGCATAGTCCTTCATAAACTCCACTCCCGTCTTTTTTGATCTTGAGAAGCTTTCTAATATTCTTGGAGACCCTCATACTGGTCTGAAATTCTATGAAAAAGGAGTCCTCGCAGAAATCCCAGGGGTCCCACAAAACAAACTCTACCGCTTTTTCTCTTCCAAGAGAAAAGTGGGTTCCCCAATCCCCTAGGCGACCTTTCTATACTCCACCAACTTCTTCACATCCTTGTCATCAAAAATATTGTTCCAAGAAAGGAGGGAAATCAAATGGTCAACTGTCTGGACCTGACTATCATGTACTACATCATAAACCGTCACACACTCAATTTGGCCCACATAATCCTCCATCACTTGGCCTAGTCTGTCGACACCCCAAAACACTCCCTCGATTATGTATTTTGGCTGCCCCGAATATTAAAATTCTTTCAGGTACCCCTGGCGACATCTACGCTGGAGTCCATCGAAGAGGCAGACACCATCAATCTCCGCTATCTAAACCGACTCACCTCTATCAACAAATCCATGTTGTTGCCTCCGCCGTCAACTCCAACGACGGCTGGTCCTTCGACTTCTCAAGAGGCAGTCCCTGACGACACTCTTCTACAAATCTAGGAGAAGGTCGAGCGACTCCTCGCATAGGCAGCAGAGCTGACTCAGAGCAACTTGCGGATGATGGACAGACTCACTGGGATTGAGACGGTTGTGACGGCCATGCAAGACAACCTCCTTGACATTCAAGCTACCATTAACCCCGAACCTTAGCTATGGTGTGTGTGTGTGGTGTTAGGACTTAGGTTGTTTTAAGTTCTAAACATTGTTTATTGGTTTGTTTGTGAATATTTTGACTAACTCTGTGTGACTGATGGGCTTCCCTCTGATGAAAGAAAAAGGGGGAAGCGGTGAATCCCGTCTAGTGTACGGGCAACTCGTTTATTGTTTTTGGACTTCTTTCGAATTCTTGCTGCTAGACTGTGTGGTCTAGCGATTTAACTGCTTCCAATATTATGCTCTATCATGTCCGTTAAAATGCCTACTTACTATCTGCTATGTTATTTGCCTAGAGTCCCTCAACGAATAAGGGGGAACCACAATGGAGTCTCTGGATTCCAATGCTGCTATTAAGGGGGAACTTTGACAGGGTCGGTTCCCCTAGTTCTTTATGTTTTTTTGTTCTTTTTCAGGATTGACTCAATCGGGATTCACGGAGGTTTGCTATCATAAGCAACAAGTGTTGAGACATCAAAGTGTTGCAGAGATAGTCAATCACCTCGACAGAGCCAATCATCCTCGACCAAACACAAAGAACGAGCTACGCACCAAACTACAAGAGAGTCCGCGCAACTGAAGAAACACCACGGACTCTTCCATGTGGTTGCGGAAAATAAGGAACGGATTCGTGAATCCTTCAACGCTCCAACGGTCATGCAACCACCCCAGTCGCATCCGAAGATCGCGGCCCAAGTCAGACTAAGACCACCTGAGGACGTTGCCCACTAAGTTAGTTCCGATAATTTCGGAACTAACTCCTTCGACCCGTTGCTCGTAAAGCCAGTATAAATAAGCATTGTAATAGCTAGTTTCATGTGTGCTTTTCATTAAGAAATATTCCAGAGATTAGAGAGAGAGAGAGAAATTATCATTGTAAGTCAGAGAGAGAATACGTACCAAATCAGTTAGTGTATCTAGATAGACTCTGCCTAGGAAGATCCTAGTTTTCCTACACTTACCATTGAGCTGATCAGAAAGTGTATGGGGTGAGTGAGTGAAAAACCGCTAAGTAGATCTCTTCTACTTAGTGGGCATTTGTAAGTTATTTTATTTTGACCAGAGAATAAGATAGCTTATTTGTGTATCTTGTTGAGCTCCGCATAGTCTTTCTATCTTTCACGGTGTTAATTCATTTCGGCCAGCTCCCCATGTGTTTTGGGCGCTTTGGTGGCTATTTTTCCAGCAAGCCGAGGGTGTGCCAGGCCGTTAACGAAGGCCTTAATTAATATTTTCTCGTCGATATCATCGATTTCTGCCACTTGTTTGTGGAAGCGCTCGCTGTACTCCTTCACAGTTTCTCCCTTCCTCTGCTTCACATCCATGAGTCCTATCGTTTCTCTTTTTACCTTCTTGCAGGCCGTGAAATATTTCTGGAATTCCTCGGTTAGCTGTTTAAAGCTAGAGATGGATTGAGGCGGCCTAGTTGAGATCCAGCTCAGTGCCTGCAGACAAGATAATGTGAGTGGTTGGAACTGGTGTATTTAAAACAATTGAGAAAGAAATTAATAACTCAAAATATCTGTCGGGCTGCAAACAAATCCTGGTCGCAGTAGTATAGTAAGACAGAAGCGGCCGGGTATCGAACCGTGGGACTTATAGTGAAATAATATAATACCTAAGCTTTGTCACAAAAGGGGGGAATTAATTGACTTGTTTTTATAAATTAAAATGCAGATAAAATTAACTGAGTGAAAGATAAATTAAACGGGACTCTGGTTTAAGTTTACATAGTCTGCTCTTTTATGCTATATCTACCGGTTTTATTGTGAGAGTTTGGCAAAATTCCTATTATTATCTTAAGGACTAAATCATAGACTCAAAAGAATTCGTTTACCAGAACATGCTCGGTTTAATCCAGATTCGAGCAAAACACATGTAAACGGATTAAGTACGAGAAATTATATTTGCGTCTGAAAATACTAACTTATTAAATCATAATAAGCTTTCTACAGATTTACGGCTTAATTAACCTGTCTATTTATCACGGATCTGATCAAAATTGATTTAGTAAAGCATTTTAATCAATTCATGAAATATATTAAAAAGGCGAGAGATAAGCTTTAATGGTAACAAACTGTATTTAAATTAAACTGGTAAAACATAAATTACATAATTAAACAGACTGTAAATTAACCTTCACCTAGAGTATATCCTCTTAGCCCAACATAGTAACTGGTAATATGTTGGTTAGAGGTCGGACAAAATAACAACGAAGTGGTTTTTGTGGATGAAAATGGAGTGAGATGGATATTTAATATCTAGGTGAATGGAGAGGAGATGGTGATTTTGTGGAGGTAAATTGGCATGGGTTTTCGGGTGGAATGAGTTATTTATTAATGGAGGGTTGTAGGTGTATTTATAGGAAAATATGGGTAAAAGAGGGAGAAGAGGCGTGTGAAGAGATAATGTTATTATCTCTTCACACTTTGTCGACATGCCACTGTACGCTGTCATTACCGACATGTCCGAACTTGCGTCCGAACTTGCATGTTCGGACATGTCAATTTTTACCGCGGAGGATTTCTCGTAATGTGTCCGAACTTGCATGTTCGGACGCAAGTTCGGACACAACTTATTTTGGCTCTAAAATCTTCGTTTGCACTCCGATTTGATCCCCGTTTGTTGTGTCGTAATCCTCATGAGAAACTATACACATTTACATGGCTTTTTCTGCACTTAACATATAAAATACTTTAGTCCATGACAAAACATAAATCTAGGAAAAAGCATATAGTAAGTGGGAAACATTACTTATAGTGTTGCATGTATAAGTTATTTAAACCCTAAAAAGTCTATATGTTTAGCACTTATCAAACTCCCCCATACTTATCTTTTGCTTGTCCGCAAGCAAATATTTATGACAGAATCTTTAAACAAGTTAAATATAAAATAACCAAACAGGGAGAGCACAGAAAAGATTGCTACAAAACTTCTAGATTAAAGGGTACTACAAACTTCTTTTTCTTTTTCTTTTTTTACTTATTTTTATTTTATTTTTTTATGTTTTTTTTAAAAGAACCTTGAAATCATACAAAAAAACTGTTAAGAAGGAGAAGTAGAACCATAAGAATCCAGTTTTTAACCTTGAGCCAATCCACTATTTTCTTTCACATTTCCTGAAACGACAAGGGGCATGAAGTAAAATCATATTCCATTATACTTTTCAATGCCACGTACTCATGATCCATAAATAAGAAGTTTTCATCATTTAAGTACATAATGCAAAGATACTTCGATTGAAGTTTAATTTCCTTTCACCTCAGACTTTTCTCTCCACCCTTGTAGCGGTTTTGGGTCAACTATCCCAAATATAAAATACCTTAGGTAGCTAGGTGATAAAGCACCCCAAAGAACTTAATAACCAAGTGGACGAGGCCTGCCTAGGATCAGAATATGCCTGTTTGTATCAGAGGAGCACCTTGCCTTGTTCTTTTTCCACCTTTTCATTCCAATTCAAATCCAGGCTCAAATGATAATTATTCTTAAACTTTAAGCAATTTATAATCAGAATAAATTTTAAAATGGTTGAAAATTTTTAGTACCCCATAATGTTTGTCGATTTGCAATATTTCCTCTATGGCTCCCTCTTTGACTATTTCAAACTTAACAAATCTAAACAAATTGTCAAAAGAGAAAAACTTAAGAACAAGCTACGAGGGTACGAGTACTCCCCCACACTTACGCTCAAGCAATGCCCTCATTGCGTAGAAAGAATTAAATTAACAGGGCATGCAATCTGATAAAGGAAATTACACAAAACAAAGCAAAAGGGAATATGAAATATCAGAATGGAAAGAGTGTACTCCCCAGACTTCGTAGAGTGTGCAGAGCTCCCCCACACTTGAGTGCAGCTGTAGAATTACATGAAATGTACCTGTAAAGAATGTTCTACACAGCCAGAAGAACTCAAGTAAAACCCGCATTTTATTTTAACATATAAAAGGGAAATATAGTACAACAGAGAAAACAAAATAAAAGGAAAGGAAAAGTATAGATAGTGGGTTGCCTCCCACCAAGTCGCCCTAGTTTAATGTCTCTAGCTAGACGCATGTTCTTCATTATCCCGGATCAAAAATGAAAGTGGACAACGGTGTTAACGGGAATATGAATTGGCCAACAAGTAGGATCGAACCACCTGGATCAAAACAAAGTATTACTGCAGCAATTAAATTAGGAAAATATAAACTCCACAAAACCTGGTTTTGAAGGAGGTGTTTGCTGCAAGCAATCTCTAACAGAAAACTGGGTGATGGTTGTTTTTCTTCCTCAAACTGGAGAATGTAAACATTCTCCTTTTGTTGTTTAGCCGTATGGAGGCAAGGTGGTAGTGGTGGTCCTTGCTCAGAGTCAAGGATGTAAATATCCTCCCCTGGATAGAAAATGAAGGTGGAAGTGGGCTTCAATGGGTGGGTTGGTCGGGCATTATTTTTCCTTGAATAAGGGCCCAGATTTTTCAATGGATGAACCTTGGTGTGAGGATCATCTAGATGTAGAGACGCCTCTTCAAATTTAAGGATGAAGACATCTTTAACTGCGTTGAACGGTGCAGGGAGAACTTCGGGGCGAATTGTATCTTCAAATTCTGATCCTGCATCAAATGGGAAGGTGGCCTTCTCACATAGCAAGTTGACTTCGAGTTTCCACCCTACTTCTTTGGTGCACAAGAGGGGAAGGCCGTGATCCTCCATATGAAGATCAAAGTTGGATGGCTCCTCCTCCTCAAATTTGAGGATGTATATATCCTCATCTTCTTGGAGAGGCTCATAGGAAGAGCCCTGATTGAATTCAACTTCAGAGGGAGGTGGCTACTCGAAGTTGATTGTAGCGTTTTGTTTGGATGTCCTGGCGGGAGCGAGAATTTCCTCCTCTTCATTTTTGAGGATGTAACTATCCTCATTATCTGGGTATAGCACAGAGAATGAGGGAGAATAACGGTAGTTGACTTGAGAGGGAGGAGACTCCATGAAGTTGAGGTAGAAGCTGTCCTTTGATGGCTTGTCTTCAAGCTCAAGCAGAAGGTTTGATGTCGTTTGCTCAGGTTGGAACGGGGGTGGTGATAGAGAGTAACTCAAATCCTTAGTAAAGTCGTCCACTATATGAACCATTTCGCTCTCCGGTTGCTGCGATGCAAGGTTTAGTGGACCTTCCATCATTTCATTTATCTCAACTAATTTGGCATAGAGCTTCAGTTGGTTCATGTCGAGGCATTCTTCCTCAGCCCGCTGTTCCACTTCATGGACCATTTCACTCTCGGGTTGTTGCTCCCTTTGAACTAGTGGGATGGGCTGGTCCACTATATAAATTGCGTTTGCATATTTTCGTGGATTTGGATTGGTTTGTGAGGGGAGTTGGCCAGGAGGTCTTTGTTGGATGAGAAGTTGTTGGATTTGGGATTGCAAGGCTTTTTGGTCTTTACGAAGGGCTGTGACTTCCTCTTGCGTGTCTCGGGTCTTACTCATCATTACCTTAAACATCTCCTACATTTGGGACATTCTAGAGTCGTGATTTGAAGGTTGTTGAGTCAGTTGGCTTGAAGAAGCATCATTGCCATAAGGCGGTCGCTGATACTGCCTTTGGCCTCCTTGAAAATCGGGGTGCATGTTGCGCTGCCATGGTTGTCTGTACCCTAAATTGTTGCCAACAAAGTTTACTTCCTCTGCTACTTTTAATTCTTGTAACTAGGGGCATTGTTCATAATCGTGTGGCCTACCACATTGCGTACAAGAAACATCAGGAGATGATAGGGATAGAGGAGCATAGCCTAGAGGGGTTGTAGATGATCGAGAAGTTGTCGACTTTGCTTGTTGGGGTAGGAGTTCATGGCCATCTGCTCAATTACATTTTGCAAGGTGCTTACCTTCGTCGCCTGCTGCGCATTGCTTTTCATGAGTTGCTCGTGGCTTCTCATCAGTTGGTCGAACTTATTGTCACTTTCTCCTACGTGGTATAAGCCTGGAGTGCCGTCTCTTGATCCACTTGTGGCCCAATCTCTGATCTCTTCACAGAGGGACTCTATCCCATTAAGAAACTGTTCCCCTGGCTTTTTCAAAATGCCGGAACCTAAAGAGGAGAGTACCATTGTTTTGCATTGATTGATTAAGCCTTTGTAGAACAATTGAGATAATTGTTCTTTTGTGAGACCATGGTGAGGACGTGTCAGCAACAGTCCTTTGAAACGGTCCCAAGTTTCACAAATGTTTTCTGACCCTGGCTGCTTGAAATTGTAGATCTCAGCAATCATTTCTAACATTTGGCTCGGGGACAGGAACTTGTCGTAGAACTTGGTGGCCATTTCATCCCAAGTACCAATGGTGCTTGGTGTCAGGCTGTGGTACCATTTACTCGCATTTCCCGTCAGGCTGTGAGGGAACAATGACAGTCTCGCGTACTGGAGTACTGCGTTGGTCGCGGTTAGACTGTTGGCATGCTGCAGAAACTTGGTGACATGCAACAGAGCTTCGTCAGGACTAGAGCCATCGAACATGCCTAACTCCTTCACGCATCAGATCTGATGATATGGCTTCAGCTTTTGCCACTCATCGTATTCGGATTAGGTAAGGTGGGGAAGGATGATAGCGGGCTGTTGTCCTTGATTAGATGGCCTGTTGATGTTACGAACTGTAGCTGGTGAAGATGTCATGTCTACTTCCTGGTTAGATTCTATCACCGTGGTTGTGTTTTGTTGAGATCGTTTCAGCCTTAAAGTGCACAGAAAAGTTCTCTCGATCTCAGGGATTTAGCTAACCGTATGATTGTTAATACTGTCCGAAAGGCTGTGTGACCTGGTAATAGGCATTCACCACTCAAAACAGCAAAAGAAACTTGTGATGTGATAAAATAAATTGAAATGGAAGGAAATATGGAGGGGGAATTTAAACAGCTAAAAAGAAACAATTCAATAAAATAAAATAAAGAACTACTATTTTTTAACAAGAGTAAATAAACCAAAAACAAATAAACAAAAAGAAATAAAAATAAATGCACTATAAGTAAATGAAAATAATAAAATAAAATAAAGAAAAATGGCAGAAGTAACTTGCTGGAATTTAAATGACAAGGGAATTTAAATGACAGTAATTTAAATGACTAGAAAATAAAGAACTGAAACTAAATGACAATTAAATAAAGAACTGGAATTTAAGTGACATGAAATTAAATGACAGAAAATTTAAATGAAAAAATTTAAATGACAAAAATTAAAATGACAGAATTTAAATGACAGAAATTAGATTACTGAAATTTAAAGGACAATGGAAATTTAAATAACTGGAAAATTAACGACGGAAATTTTAAATGACTGGAAAAATAAATGACTGTAATTAATATGATATTTAAATTGCTGGAATAATTAAATGACAGAAATTAGTAGAAATAAAATAAACAACAAACAAAATAGTATAAACAAAATATTATAATATAGCAAGTGAATTATCCGGGGCTTTAGGGACTAGAACAAATCAAGTCCCCGGCAACGGCACCATTTTGCAGACAAGATAATGTGAGTGGTTGGAACTAGTGTGTTTAAAATAATTGAGAAAGAAATTAATAACTCAAAATATCTGTCGGGCTGCAAACAAATCCCGGTCGCAGTAGTATAGTAAGACAGAAGCGGCCGGGTATCGAACCGTGGGACTTATAGTGAAATAATATAATACCTAAGCTTTGTCACGAAAGGGGGGAATTAATTGACTTGTTTTTATAAATTAAAATGCAGATAAAATTAACTGAGTGAAAGATAAATTAAACGGGACTCTGGGTTTAGGTTTACATAGTCTGCTCTTTTATGCTATGTCTACCGGTGTAACACCCCATCCGACAACAAACACATAACAACAATCTGCAGCGGAAAATATACTTCATCACATAGCTTAACTCGTTGGTGTTACACGCCGTTAACCACCCACGTGGCTAACAAGGCTACTACATATACATTGTACCGGTCTGATGGACTAGATTCCCGAGCGACTACACATTACTGACCCTTCCATTAACAATAAAAACAACATACACCTTCCAACTGTACCGAGTATTCACAACTAATGCCGATAACAATTTCGGTCTTATTACACCTACTGTAAATATACAACTTAAATGATTACCCATGTACAACGACTACCCCGTCCTACTCTCGAACGGCTTCCAGCTCTTTGTACCTGAAATAGGAAAAGAAGAGAAAGGGTGGCCCCCAAGGGGCTCAGCACCTTTGCTGGTATGGTAATCCCGCAGCCCACATGCTACCGGGCCACGCACAACTAATTGTCGTCTTAGCATGCGGTTGATTATATTTAAATCATGCATGTAACTTAAAACACACAGCATGAATCATTCCGCCTCAATGGGCTCAACAAACAGATAACATATCCATACTTGATAGGTCGCTTATGGTATTCATTACCCCTAGAGTGTTTCTCCTCTAATGGAGCTACTTCCTTAATAGACGACAACTACCCATTAATCGGGCTATCCTTAAACACCTCTTATCACAAACTGGGATTCATATCCATGATTCACATACTCCACATTTCACAACATATAACATACATCACATAACAACACATAACAACACTTTTCACGTTTCAACGTGCAAATAATAACATCGCAATAGAAATTGCATTATATCAACAACACATAACATAACGTGAGCGGTTCTCTTAGGAACCGACCCAAACATTGTTAATTCACTGGTGAGCCTAGAGGATGATGTCACCCTCATGGTAAGCTCGTTATACAACACTCATTACCATCCTAATAGTCGGACGAGTAACTTAAGTTAAGATGGTTCAGGTTTGGTGACCCGAACACACCACACAAACACATGTTCCCCCTAAACCGATCATAAGTCAGAATAGCTAAGCTTTGGAGTAAGCTAATGGGAGATCATAACCCGTGAGGGAAACAACCATAACAAAGAGAAGGGTAAGGCTAAGAAGGATACCCACTCCCAAACAACGCGCGACCGGCCTAACCGGATTCCTCACCACTGTTAGTACATACTTACTTTTAGATATTAGTTAGAGCCCCACTATGGAGTCTATCACATCTACGCACCATACAGTATTACAACTGGGTTAAACATACAAGGGAGATCCCTACATTCACATACACATATCACACAATTTACACACGCATAGCCGTGGTTAGAACGTCCCATGGTTCGGGTCGTTTAATCCGAATACCGAACTCTCATGTGATCCTAGACTCAGTTAGCTATGGTTTCACACTTTCGAGGTTAAATGGTATCGGAGTTGAACACGCCACATAAATGAATTACTGTAAACTCATTACATGTATAATCTTACAACGTGGCAAACATACAGCAAAACACATTGGCATACAAGCCGGTGTAATCCGGTAGGACACAGGTTGCAAGAAAACTATACCTGTCACCGGAGTCCACTCTATCACGTCCACTTATGTTCCTCGAGCAATTCTCGAACAACTGATAACATTACATGTACTTTTATTAACATCGGGGTAGCATGATTGTTTAATGTCTAATGCTCATAACTTATCCCCGTTAACTTAGTTAAATAACTTCACATTTTAACTTATTTTACTTTTACATTTTAATACAACTTTTCCCCCACTATATTGTCATTATAACTCACTTAACATGTCCTCAACAATCTTATAACATCATTACTTAATAATCCCCATCATCCTATAACCTTAAACAATGTTTTTGGTCCGACCGACCTTACCGACCGACCTTACACAAGGTCGGTCCATTCCAGAACACATTACCGTCAAAAATTCTACTCCGACTGACCTTGCAAGTTCGGTCCACAAGGTCGGTCCATTCTAGAAACAATTCTTGTACAGAAGTTTAGACATGACCGACCTTGCAAGTCCGGTCCCAAGGTCGGTCTATTCCAGAGACTTAATCCGTACTAAAAATACAAGCCCGACCGACCTTGCAAGTCCGGTCCCCAAGGTCGGTCCGTTCCAGAAACCCTTCCCGGTAGTGTAAACTGAGCTCAACCGACCTTGCAGGTCCAGTCCCGAAGGTCGGTCGGCTCCAGAACTTTGTTTCTAAAATCTCATTTGACTCCAAACTTCACCTCATAGTGCCCTAGTATGTTCTAATCACATTTGGCACTTCAAACACATCTTTAGCCATGTACTAAACTCCTTAAATCACACACCAAAACCATTTTACCATTTTCATACCTTAAACAACATTTTTAGAGTGGTCCGGGACTTGGTCCTTACCTTAAGTCCCGGACCAATACTTACAGAGACTCTCGGCTGTTTTTAATAAGGTGGTCCGGGACCTTGTACTCACCCCAAGTCCCGGACCAAGACAGTCTTCCAAGTCTCGGCCTGTTTTTCATGTGTGGTCCGGGACATCTTCCAATACCTAAGTCCCAGACCTCTGTAACAGAATCCCAAATTTGACAATTTCAAGTCTTGTTTCATCTATTCTCTTCATATAGATTACCCAAACTTCATACATGAACTTAGGCATATTCTAATACCCAAAATATCACTTTGATTCACCTTTAAACATTGTCCAATTTGTCACTCATTTTTCTTATAAATCTCTTAACACTTCCTAGTTCACCAAAACTCATTTAAAACACTTAGAACTCCTTATACATTTTCCAAATTTTCCATAGCTTCTCTTGTATATTCCCACATCCAAAACACTTAGGTTTTACATTATTCCATTCAAGAACACTAAGTCCACCATAACTTTCTCACCACAAACTTCACCACATTTACACTACTCACAATATAGTGCTAAACTTAATTGCTTGGCACTTAGGCCCTTAAATAACATGGCTCTTAGGCCCTTAAATAACATAAACCTTAAACACTAATTTCCTACATAAAGAATGCATTTGACCTGCAAATACCCAACATACATATGCCCTTAATAAACTCCTTGAGAGCATTTCACTAGCTCATTTACCATTGGCTCCTTAGGTATTTTATAAGCAAATCAAGCTCATTTTAAGGCATTTAAACTACATTGAGATAGTTTGTTTACCTCTTTTCCTCACAAACTTCTTTCTTGTTTCCTTGTAAAACCGGTAAGGATGTTTGGTTGTTTGTCCACTTCTAAAACAATGTACAATAATAGAATGAGTATTCAAGCATTATGCTTCATCTCTTGTAAACCATGGGCACATATATTGTCTTAATACATTAAGTGTAATTGTTTTACCTTGGAATTGGAAAGAGAGCATGATAAGTATCAAGAGAGGACTCCACCAAGCCCTTGACTGAATGGAATAGCTAGAAAAGCAAGGTAACTAACACCATTAATGTGATTTTCGGTCAACATAAAAAACATGGAGGAAACATGGATTTTCTTTGAGTTTCCTTACCTTGAAGCAAAGGAGAACAACAAGGTGTGAAAAGATGTCAGCTCCATCAATGGTGAATCTCCGTTGTACCGAAATGAGGCTTTTGAAGATTGAAAGATAGAAGTGTAGAGCTTGCTCCACTAGAAGAATGGTGGTCTTTAAATTGAATTTGGAGCATTGGAATCATAAGTTACAAGTGGAAGAAGATGGAGGATGGTATATGGCTGTAGCAAACCGTGGAGAAGGAGGAAGAAGATGGCAAACCGTGGGAAATGAAAGGAAAGAAGAGATGAGGTGAGAGAATTCACTTGTTAAGATATTTTACATATAAAGCAAATAGTACTTTACTTTACTCACTTTCCTTTCCTTTAATTGATTTATGAATGGTGATGACTCACCCTACAAAAACCAGCCCCCATAATCATATAAGGGTGTTTTGGTCTTTGTTGACCATTAACATAACTTATATATCATGTGTTACAACTAGCTATTAAAGTTACTATTCATAAAAAACAAGGCACATAGAAGTGAAATTTGTGATTTCTCATGATCTAGACTTCCAATGTGATGATATATAGTACACATGTTAATTAAAGAGTAATGATGGACATTTAGCCACTCAAAACTCATTTACAAGACAATTTTTCAAAAATGTGCTTTAAGACTCCTTAAAGCACATTTTGTGTTTTAACTTGTTTTCAAGCTTGGTTTTCTTTGGTAATTGATTTAATATGTTCATTAACATATTTATAAGGTTAGATTTACCATTAGGTCTTATACAAATTATCCCAAGCTTAGAGCATTTTTGCTCTTATTGACTTAAGGTATTTTCTTGTGCTTGTTTGTTAACTGTCTACCAAAGTTTCCTAAGGACTTAATTAGCCTTATTAAATCATAATTGAATATTATTAAGTCTTGGTAGGCTCTTGGGTCCTAACCAAGTTCACTCCAAGCTTAGAGCATGTTTTTGCTCAAACTGTATCTTGGTGTTTTATTGCATTTTACTATGGTTAAATTGTTCACTGATGTTTCTAAGGCACTTTTAGCCTTTATATACCATAGTTTAATATTTAAACCACATATCAAGGTTTGGGGTATTTTAATCTACCCCCCTTAAAAGAACTTCGTCCTCGGAGTTCACACTTTCCACACATCATTAGATTAGAACACAGGAATCACTTGGAAATAAACTTCCATAACCAAACATATTTTACATCACACCCTCGGACTTAATGGTCCGGGTAACACATTCACATTCATACATAACATAACATATTCACATGATAACCTCGGACTCAATGGTCCGGGTATCTTAACAACATTTATACACACATAACAACCATTAGACTCTCTGGTCTTAGGTAACATAACAACATTTAGACACATAGGCCTTGATAACATAACAGCCTTTAGACACATAGGTATATGTAACACAACAACATTTAGACTCATAGTCTTGATAACATACACTTTTGGAACTCAAGGTCAAAATAATATTTATTACACATACCACACAACATGTCTTAGCATGTATGACAACCAAAAATATCTTTTACATACACTGTGATGCCGCAGAACCCGGTCGCGATGGACACCTTCTGGTCCCCGTCCCTTTGGGAGATCAAAACAATCACTTAATCTTCAACATATATACTTCTCATGTCACCGGTCCGAAGACAAAGGCTCATGTGTCCTCGGCTCGTGAGTAAGTACTACAAAAATATTCTTTACTAGGTTAAGTATAAGAGAATCCTTTATTCAAAATATTAATAGATTGTTTTAAAAACACCAATTGAAATCCATTTGAAAACACACATAACTCCAAATCCAACTTATGCTCTTTGCTTCTTTTCTTAGCGTGGTTATTTGTGACCACTTATAGGGAGCTTCAAGAATCATCCAACCCTGATGTGATCAGCATCAGTGTCGAACTATCCTTCCACCCCAATTTGTGTTCGGCTTCCCTTGATCGCATGCAAATCAAGTTCCACCTCCTACTTCATTTTCAAGCATCAATTAAATCACTCATTTCCAATTTTCTATCTTTTTAATCATTCAATCATGATCATAACATCTCCAAGGGATAGAACTCCGTCTATCAGTTATTTCCATTCACTTTAATGTTGTTACCTAGGGAATCTTATTCTCACTAGGTTCTATGTCGGTTTCATACCCTTTCATGAATCACTATATTGTATATATACACATATATTTTATCAAAATACAACACAGTTTCACATTTATACGCTGTCGGGGTTTTGGTTCCCCCGGGAGTTTCTCTACTCCCCACACTTGTACTATCACACACAACTGTTAATAAATCAACACACTTATCACAATGGTATTCGCATCTTCTGTGCGCAGTTACCACGATTAAACCATGAATGAATGCGTATGTTTACGTAACACACACACTAATCATCAAAACAAATATTTTATGCTATGCACAACATAAGTCACGTACACTTGTACGGTAATACACACTAAGTGGTTTTGCGCTCTACCCCCCCTTAAAAGGGATTACGCCCACGTAATCAATCACTGAATCATTGATTTAAAACGTTCTGCCGTCGTGAAGTACTTTAACTTCCACACGTCTATCATACAATGCATTCTGATTAGAGGATCTTAACCATATTAGCGGTTTAGTTCCTAAACCAAGAATTCTCATTGGAGTTCGTTTAACTCATAACCGGTTTCGGTTCTGGCCTGTGAGGCTTCTAGGCATTAATAATTAGCCATTCACTCATGTTCACCATGCACATTCAACACTTGAATTACTGGTTCACTAGTGTCTGCTGCGAAACTCTAATAACTGTAGGGCTTAGTTTGCCCCGCTCGTTATTGTTACTGTATTGTTCATCCCCGATTATCACCTTTATCTTGGTAATAACGGTTTCTCAACCGATGCGTGGTATTTCTGACCGTGCGCGAATTCGGTGAGTTATAAACTTTCTATCCACTCCCATAATAACTTACTGCGTAAACTGGTACGTATTTCACAATGATTGACTTGATTCCTTCCAACCTACTGCCGGTTGAGATTGAGCTACTACCTAATGTGTAGTGCTCCCTCGGTTATCTCCCACGCTTGAGGTATATTCCATACCGATATTTGGTATTTAGTGTTACCGTAGTCACTTGTTCTTAATCATGCCTCCACATTTGATTCTGTACAAGTACTCTTCCATTGGTATGTCCTTGCATTTCCTATGCATCAGTCACTATGGCGTTATAAGCCGCTTTCTGTTTCCACCACAATTAACATTTCCCGAATCCTAGCTATCGCACTCGATCATTACTGCGCAAATGCAATACCAAAACACTCAGTCATACAGAGTGCAGAGGCATAAACTCTTGGCAGTAAATCTCTCATGCGATTCGCAACGGAATTCACACTGTGTTTCATTGAGATTCTGATCTCGTAATATCGGCTACTGGCTTACTACCTAGTTTGTTTGGTATCACTTATTGTTGTATCTCTATTGGGTTTAACTCGTAACTGTGCTTAATTGCCATATTATGGTTTAACAATACTTATACAACGGTCGCTTACTGCACACCGTGCTCCTTGTATAACACTAACTTACATGGTGCATTTATTGTCACATTAACTTCCACACACATACTTACATCCTTCGTATTATGGTTCGCCATTCATTTGGATGACTACTGAATGCTCCTTGAGCATTGATCATTCGAGTCACAAGCCAGCATTATTCAGCTCGGTGCTTCACTTTATACACACATACTACTAAACTAACTGCTCTCAAATAATAATAATATTGTCCATCCTTAACATATTTCTTGAGCTTGGTTCACATAACTACCGCTCCAGCGGTTTCACAGTATCGAGAGGTATCCCCACTCTTAATACAGTGGTTCGTTTACCACCCTATTCACTTATACAACATAAACTTCTGCAATCAATCTAATTTATATAACATATCTTGCTTATGGCTTATAAGCCTTATTTGCCTTGAGCTGCGCTCATTGTGGACGGTTCACACACATTTATTTGTCCGTACAACATTACATGGTTAGAGGTTGTATTGGGCTCCATGACAGGGTCGTTGTATCACGTTTTCTTTCATGAGAGGCCCCTTAGGTTGTCAGTCCGTCTCCTGACAACATACGTCTAAACTGGGTGTTAGTTCCAACCTTTGTGCTTCTGTCATGCCATTTCGTGCAACAACTGTTGATGCGAACACCCTTTAAGGATTGCTCCTGGGTGTTACTAAGTTATGCCTTTACATCTGGTTCACACTTATTGGTATATTCCGTTAGCCACGCCGTTTGCGTTCTTAACTGGCTTATTATCTCCTTCTATGAAGATCAACCTTTCCTGGTAGTGTAGGTACTCATTCTGGGAGTTTCATCCCGTTCATTGCACATTAATGTGTCCACATTAGGCATCTACCTTGCCATGCATAGGCTGGGTCTCCGTTCCAGCTATCATGTTTATCCCAGAGGAACCTTAAGACATATACGATGTCTTTACATTACTGTAACGCCCCTATTTAACATAAATGCAGCGGAAAATAAAATACTAAGGCGATTACAGACCATCGGGTTCCAAGCACCCGGCACCAAACCTCACCAATTACAACTTATAAAATTATAAATGCTACGGTCTGAACTCGAGAAAACATAACTAGTGCAAGATATAAAAACTCTCCACAATTCCTAATTCCCATCCCAATCACTCATACTCTTCGTGGCCACCTGTGTAACAGTCCGTACCTGCAAGATGAAACCAAGCAGCCCACCCCGGGAGGGGTGAGTCAGTTCCCTGGAATGGAACTGGTACAACTCTCCAAAACAAAAGTTTAAAACATAACTCTTGAAACAAACAATAACTCGAATTCAAACGCTTAAAACAAAAAAGAACAAGGCACATCAAAATCACCAAGTCAAAGATATCAAGTCAAGGATTAGATAAATAACAAGAAGTAAAGTGAGTCAACTTAAAAGAAACCACGCCAGAAGTTAGTGAACATCCATTGCCTAAGTTAGATTCAGTTCCAATTAGGATTAGAAAGACCCAAGTAGTCACAAGGACTGGGAATGAAAGAAGATATCCAAGGACCCATAACTCAAGAGTGGGATTAACCCAATTGGGAGAGATGGCCCCCACCGCCAGTCAGTTGTCACAAGGACGAGGTAAACAGACCTCCGCTGTCAGTTGTCCATATGGACGAGGTATAGCAGACCTCCGCTGCCACCGACCCGTTCTCAGTCATCGGTGAAAAGTGAGTGCACCACTTATTAGAAATAATCCATATCCAATACCAAGATTGACATTTCCCATATTCCCACTAGATTATTAGCTGTACAAGAGCAATACCAAAACACTCAGTCCTACAGAGTGCAGAGGCGTAAACCCTCAACAGTCAATATCTAATGAGGCAACCAGATAAGAGGAACCAATGATCATGTGAGTTGTACATCAAAGGCTCAGTTAGTCACATCAAGCTGAGTTAGTCACACAAACAGTTTCCTTTCAAAATTCATTTCAGCTCAGTTAGCGTTTTCAAAAAACATTCCATAAAGTTCGTTACCAAAAGTATCTGAGTACGAGAAATCGTACCTGATTAGCGCTGTAGCAGTCCTAGTAGACTCGTGCAAACATTCAACACACACTGAGGAATATTAAAGGTAGTATATCATCAATAACTTGTAGCCTAAGTTAAACTTAAACAAATTCCTCACTCTTATTTCCTAAGTCTCAAATGTCTTTTAAGCCCTCACTTAAATGTTATGTGTAACCGTTGACTTATCTAGAATGTTATATAACTGAAGGTTGTAAGACCAGGGAATGTATTTTTATTGACACTTGTTAATTGTTCCACTCTTATCCACTTTACTCATACTTAACCATAATTCCCACATTCAAGAGTTTTGAGACCCTTTATATCATAAGTGCATTTTATATTATTCATTTAATCTTAGAATCTCAACAATAATTATTAAGTTCGATACATTTATTCTTACTTCAGGATAAACAACGCACTATGACTTACAATGGGTTTATCTTAGAATACTATACTATTACTTCACGATGTAACGATTATGTATTTAATCAATATCTACTAGCTCATTTTGATTAAGTTTTCCCCTTAACTTAAGTAAGATCTACATCCTGTATATTGGAATCATAGTGTTATAGATGCATTTTATTATAACTTAATTGAGCTACTAAACTCAATTATCATATCCTTAATTCAGAATGACATTTTATTACAACCGTCTAACAATCTTGTCATAAGATGTTTAAATTACTTCCAATCTTGAAATAACTATATTATAATTAACTTAGACTTATCGAACTCTTACATTTAGTAGAAAGTATATTATTTGCTTTATCATTAACTATATAATAAAGTGTTTTAAGATAACCTTTTACGTATCCTTATTTAATTCCGTAACTGTTTTATTTTTACACACATTCCCGCTATAGACTATGTATAATCCTTTTATACTAAATTTTAATAAACTTATGTCTTAAATACATTTTTCATATTGTTTACAAAACCTAAGGTTTCAAAGGAATAACTTAATAAATTAATCTCCTTTATTATGTTTTAGTATGAACATTATATCTTAACATACGGTAAAATTTATCTAAGGATTAAATCCCCATTCATAAGTGAAATTGTTAATTACTTAATAAGATAATCTATTCTGAAAAATCCTCATACCTTATATTCAATGACACGTTAATATTTCCAGTTTCAAAAGGTAAATCAATATAATCCCTTACGTAACTTAGTTCCATCTAATTAAAGGTTTAAAGATTTTAAGTATCTAATTTCTATTTGCAAACCTTTTTATAAGACTTTAACTATTATGTACAACTCTTATTTATAAACTCACATTGCGAACATTGGTAGTTAATGTATTTTATATGGCTTAACTAACGCCAAGAAACTTAAGGATTATTATTTAGATAAATTTCCAAAACATAGTTTAATATAGTTTCATACCATAATCCTTTTAATGATTTTATCCTAAAACATTAAGTTATATTTCAATACCATAAATGTTAAGAAATGATTAAATCTAGACTTACTAATCCACCCCACATTTAGATGTAAAAGTATTTTATTTATTTTATTATTGTTTATATATTAAGAACATTTAGATGTAAAAGTATTACATTTATTTATTAATTATATAGTAAGTTCTATTGTGTAAAATCTAATTACACATATTCCTAAGTCCCAACTGATTAATTACCTAACCAAATTATAGATTTACATTCTGGTCTTTGACAAATAATATTACACATGTATTTTAATATGGTTTATATAAATCTTAGAAATCCAAGATAACTCTTTAAGCTTAATTTCATAACCACAATTCAATACCACCACATATAATATTCTTTTAATAGTATTATGTATAGGTTTAGTTTAACTTATTAATTCCTTCATATTCTATTTGTTATAAGGTATTTTATGTCTTTTATTTATTTATTTATCGTATATGTATACTAGGATTTATTCCAGACATTCTTCATGTAGTTTTGTTGCATTTAATTATTTATATTAACTTTTACACATATCTACATTCAAAATATGGTCTATAAAATAAAGTATTTTCCTTAGATTCAATTAAGTATATTAACTACCATATTATATAATTAATATAAATGTAGATTAATTTAGTTCCTTGATTTAACCTAAGTTACTATTTTATTCCTTTTATATATATATATATATATATTAATTTCACTTAAAAGTTTATACCCAAAAATATTTATTAACATTCCGTATTAAATGTTAGTTTAGTCTTATTGTATTTTCCCCAACCTATAAAGTTTATTAATCATCTATACTTTAATTTTTGGTTACATTAAAAACCTTGTATCATAAGGTAACTTATGAAAAACCTTAGAAATACAATTTTTAAACCTATTTCCCCTTGTCCAAAAATTCCCAAATTACATATATAGTAACCATAACCTTTTATACATATTATAAAATTTTTATTTCATAAAAATATCTTTTTAAATTTTCCAAATAATTCCATAATACTCATAACTTGCAAAAATCATAACTTACGTTTAAAAACTCAAAACCCATATTAATTTACATAATAATAAACTAGATTTTATAAGGAATCTATGGTTAAAATTTCAAGTCAAAACACATTCGGGAAGGTATTTAAATTAATTCAACAAGTTAGGGTTTAATTCTGGAAATATTATAATTCATAACCAACTTAAACTCCCCAGATCTAATCTCGGCTGTCCGTTTCTAAAACCTACGATCGGACGGCTGAAAATCCTCGAGTTCATCAGCGAACCCCAAACAGATGTTGAGTACTAAATCTCTGTTTTCTCTCAACTCACAGAACCAAATTCGATGATTTTTGTCCCTATCGGTTCGTAATCAAATTCCGGTTCTAATGGTACCGATTTCCCCAATTTTCATGCAGAATTGAACCGATTCGAAATTGGGTTCGAAGTTAGGGTTCACAGTTGAGTTCGAATTCAATTTTGACAAATTCTCCCATTGTAATCCATAATAGACTAAATTGGCATGTGGGTTTGATCGGTGATGAAATTTCGAATGGCATCAACGGAGCAATTTGATCAGGAACTCACCGGAATTGCATTAACGGGGTGAACCAAATCGAGAATTCTTGAAATCGGTATTTTATGTGCGGTTCAGGTATGCCTCTTCTCGAATCAACTCGCACGAACTGAGAGAGATTTGATTCATGGAACCTATCACAATCCAAACTAGACATGTAACTCTAGATGTTAGTGGAAGAATCATTGATTTTGATGAACTAGGGAGGAAGTTACAGATCTCACAAGATCCGTGTTTACCTAGTTGGTTTCGGGATGAATTGGGCAGAATTACCACCGTGATCGAGTAGGCATCTTTAGACTGATTTATCTCCCAAACCAGTGCGAATCAGCCTTGGCCATCAACATGAAAGTTATAGAGGGATTAAAGATCTTCAAAACAAGCTAAAGAACACGAAATTTAGATGAGAAATGAAGAAGTTATGGCGTGACGAAGTTTACCCGATCTCAGGAAAAATCGGAATTCTGGGTTACGAACTCGCGAGGAGGCAACTTTGGATCAACTTTCTGATCATTGTAGAAGGAGTTAGATGGTGTGTGAGTAATGGTTGGAAAGAGGAAAGATAGGAGAATCGAATGAAACAGACGGCATACCAAATGGTGGAGTAGAGAAGGAGATATAGGCGTTTGACAATTGACCCTTGAGATGCAAAAACGGTCGAAAACCTGGGACTGTTTAGTGGTAATGCCTGGCTGACTGACACGTCGGCATTTCTTAAAATTTTGGCTCTAAACTTCAATCTAACATAACTTTGGCTAGGATGATCCGTTTTCAACGTTCTTTTTATCAATCTTCTTGGTTTTCCATAACCTTTTTATTGATATAGTTTTCATGGGCTGGTTTGACCATTCTCAAAAAGTCAACCCTAGCAAGGCTTAATAAGCTTCAAGGTTTCTATAATTTTATTTTGACTTTTATGATTCAAATTAATGTACAAATTATTTCTAAAATCTTTATAATATATATGGGGTGTTTAGAAATTTTCCCAAGATTTTTTGACTTATGAGGTGGTATTATTAAATTCATAATACTTTATAATAATATATAATAATTAAGTATTAAATTGTATTCTTAGAGTTAAATAGGAGGAATCCCCTCAATTAATTTCCATATTTCCATATAATATTAATACTCATAATTCCATATGATAATTTAATATTCATAATTCCTTATACTAATTTAATACTTAATAGTATTATTAAAGGTTTAATAAAAGAAATCCCCTAAATTAATTTAAATTAATTTAGGGGTATTTCAGTATATCCCCCTTAAAAGAAACTTCGCCTTGAAGTTTAAAAATCAACTAATAGGCACTCACACCGCTTCGAGTGTGCTGAGACAATAATAATTCCAATGAAATTCCATACCAATCCAATCCTTTATTTCCATCCATTTCCATAACAACATTCCACTCGAGATTACTC
Organism: Limonium bicolor; assembly: GCA_023374045.1. NCBI lineage: Eukaryota > Viridiplantae > Streptophyta > Magnoliopsida > Caryophyllales > Plumbaginaceae > Limonium > Limonium bicolor. The sequence continues at coordinate 349,854,157 of CM041777.1, forward strand.
AAAATCAAAACGAACCAAGATATACCAAGACATAGCATGATGAAAATCAACAGTCACACACTGTGTCATAATGTAAAAACCAAGCACATACAAACACCTCTCATTATGCTAATAAGGCAACATGGCATAATCTGGATGAGGTGACGAAGAAAGAGTATGCCAGTATATCCCCCTTAAAAGAGCTAAGGTACGCCCTCGTACCGCTACTAACTAGAACCATAGAAGGATAGGAAAACATCATGCGAAAAGATGAGGGTACTTCACCCAGAACACACTATCCAATAAGGTTGTTTCAAAAACCAATCACAACAATATGCATGGACCATATTAGACTACCAAACATTTAGTTTCTGTTTTCTTTAATTACTTGATGTTTATTTCTAACGCCACCTTCACAGAATTCAACACCTTATTAACCAGCTTTGTTGTAAATTTTATTGCACCGTTGATGTAACACCCCAACCGTTAATCTCATCATTACCTCATAATCCGTTACTAAATACACTTACTCACGCAGCGGAACTCTAATTACAACGAGGGGTGAAACAACGCCGTTAGCCACCCATGTGGCTAACCAGGCTAAACTTACATACCGTAACGGTCTGATGAACTGGAACAACCGAGTACTCATACCTATACAATACTCAATTCGCTCCTTTACTATACCGAGTCTACATTATACGGATGCCGATAACATACTCGGACTTACACCTCTTTCAAATGCATAAGTAATTACAATCTAACTACCCATGCTCACAGCAGTCCCCGTCCTACTCTCTCGAACGGTGGTCAGCTTCAAGTACCTGCACACTAAAAACGTTCCCCCTAGGGGGTCAGCTTACGCTGAATATGAAATTCGCATATACCGCGTGCTAACCGCGGTACGCCGACTACTTTGGGTCGGATATACATGGAGTTCATTTTAATCAAACAACATGCATCATGGCAATACAATATATATGTATATCACACAAGGAATCTACATCCAATCACGGAACACGATTCCTAACTAACATAACAATGTTGTTAGTGGTAACTGGTTACTCTTAGGCACTGAGGGTTATTCCTCACCATGCCTTATTTACTTATTCAATACGTCACCCGCTCTCTCGGGTTACTTATTCGTATACACACCCATTCTCTTGGGCTACTCATTCTTATACTTACCCATTCTCTCGGGTTACTCATACATACTACACTCACCCCTTTCTCTCGGGTTATTTATACTCATTATCTCACCCACACTCTTGGGTTATTCATATTCAAGCTCTTGTAGATTCTCGAGACACTACAGGTCTCCTACGTCACGCTTGTTACTCTTATTACATACTTAGCCAAAACTCATGGCTCTCTAGCATAGTCTTACTTCCCGGTTTCGACCCTACTCTGGGTCTAGCATGGTGGGAAGGTTCAACTAGCTCACGGAACTCTCTCTTAGTTCCTATCTCTTTTACTTAGGTCCGACTACTCTCGGACTACTCTCGGACTACTCTCGTTCCCATACACTCCTCTCTCGGAGTTATAATAATATCATGTATATTAGTCTAGAAGCATCATTCTCGATGTTTCTAATGACTTTGGGAACTTTACTTAAATTCGGGTAATCTTAGGTTTAAGGGTTACCCTCACAATCATATGCTTATACATTCGGATATTTTCTTATACCGGGTAAAATTCCTCATATAAGAGGTCGACCGTATCTCAAGGGAGTCACATAGTCTCTTAGGTCTCTTTTACCTTTCTTATATGTTTACATTATTGGACTAACTTCGATCCTCTCGATGGAGGTTCGTTTATCCCTCCACTCATATTTATTCCGTGGATTGTTTCAATAAGGTTTACTAACCGTTATCGGTTTTACTCAACCCGTACATCTCCTCACGTTCTAGGGAGTTCATATGTTTGCGTTATCGTTATACTTTAATCGATAGCTTGTGTGTGTTTGCATGTTTTCGTTATCATACGCATCGATCCGTTCTACGGATCTCTAGCCGAACGTTACTCACTATGAGTCGGTCTTTACACTATGTTAGACCACACCGGCATACAAGTATGTTAGTTCATTCAACATACAACAAGACATACATAATCAAACAAGGGATTATTTTCATGCTTTAGTCTTGATTAAGCCGGCACACAAACACACAATCAGTGTAACTCGGTTAGCATAGGGGCATGAGAAAATCATACCTTTCACCGGGGTTTTTACTTTTACCGTGTCATCTCACCAAGCTCGGGTCACGCACGGTTCTCTGATAATGTTTCAACATTATTATTAATACTAATATCATACGGAACATGATAAAATGTTACCCCGCAGTTACCCCGTTATCCCGTTTTCTCGGTATTACTTTTATTAATTTGAGTTCTCACTTCTCAATCACTTCTAACACTTTCTCACACTTCCTAGGGCCTTTACATGTCACCAAACAAGGCCTTAACATCTTATAACATCAATAAAATTCAAACCCCCATCATTTAAACCCTTTAAAACACTCTCTGTAGGTTTCTGGGGGTGGTCCGGGACTTGGTCCTTACCCTAAGTCCCGGACCAATTGCAAACTTAACTCTCGGGTGAAAATTACACATGGTCCGGGACCTTGTCCTGGAGTATAGTCCCGGACCAAAGCTCTTGCACTCTCGGCCTTAATTTAGGTGTGGTCCGGGACTTTGTCCAAGGACCAAGTCCCGGACCCTGCTAAAACCTGCTCCAAACTTGATTTTTCCACTCCAAATCAATCTTTAAACCACCCTTAATCTTTCCATAAACTTTCCACAAGTTTTCCACATGTTTAATCACCTTAAAACATTCTCTAAAACTCTTCAAATCATGGGTTAAACCCTTACTCAAATTCTTGCCCGAAATCACAAATTTGCATTCTCCCTTTTGCACTAATGCACACTTGTGCATTTTCTAACCTCTCTTGACACTTGCATTATTGTTCTTTCTTCATTTAACCATTCCAAAACTTCTAAGATAATGCACACCTCATACCAAGTTCCAAGACTCACTCTTAAAGCCTAACATCTTCTTTGTTTTCTAAAAACTCCTAAGGCACTTACACAACCTCTTTTGCTACAGATTTTTGCACATCTCACCACAATAATCCTCTCATAATCTTGGGTGATCATTTACCCAACTCAAGCTCTAACAACACCAAGCTAAACCTAGGTCATCCTCCTCCTATACCATTACTCAAAGTCCTCCGGTTTCCACCGAAATTTCGCCATAACCCGGCTACTTTTCTAGCTTTCCCCAAAGCTCATATTATCTCTTAATTCAACCTAAAACTACCAAACCCACAAGGGTTCTACCAGCATACACACAAAACATAAAATTCATCACTTCCACAAATGCATCACAATGCATAATCCAGAAAGTTCATAGCTCATAAACAAACACTTTATTTCACAAATGTTTTCTCACTTGTATTATTTCTATACAAGCACATTATCATCACAATTATCCTCATCTCAACAAATCACATTTCCACACATGTTTGGGTTCATTCCTTTATTTATTTTCCCTTCCCAATGCTAAAACATTAAGTTAGGCTCCAAGGTAAATTTGTTTACCTTACTTCACAAGCCTTTACTCTTTTCACTCCTCTTCTTTCTCTTCTCTTTTATCTTGCTTGGAAATCGCCAAAGGCCAAGAAATAGCCCATCTCCCATTCAATATACAAGGCAAGAGATGAGTTCAAGTAGAAACACTTAAGCTCATCAATTAGAAATGCTTAAAGCTCTAAAATGTGTGATTACCTTAAAACCCTAAGATGGGGTTTTGGTCAAGAATCAAAGAGTAACTCCCTCCAAGCTTTTAGGGATTGAAACAATGCTCATAAAAGAGAATAAACAAGGCTCCATTAGAGACCAAAATCGGCCAAGGCATAAGATGGAGAAAACAAGACTTTTTCATGGATATTTTTACCTTGATAGAAAGAGGGAGCTTCAAGCTACCTAATGGTGTGCTTTTCTCCTCAAATGGGCAACACCCACGAAAATGAAACTCACCATTTTCGAGTTTTGAAAAGAGAGAATGATAGAGGGTGAGGAGAGGATCACAAATATGTGGTTATTTTTGAGTTTGGAGCTTAAACAAAGCTTGAGCATGAAGAGAAAGAGGAAACTCCATTGTTTGTTGTTGTTGCAGCTCAAAATCGCTCAAGGAGGAAGGAGGAGGGGAGCTACGGATGAGAGAGGTGAGGAATTCAAATGAGAAGAAAGAAAATGAGGTGAGAGAAAAGAGAAAAGTAACTTATTACTTTTACACTTTTTACTATTGCTTCTCTCTTTTTTTCCTTTCTTTCTTTATTTGTGTGTGAGTGTGTGAGGGACTACTAAAAACCGGCCCCCACTAGTTATTTAGCCAGGAGCGTTTTTCGGTTTCTGACAGAAAACGCTTGTTATTTTTACCCGGTTTGACACTATTCACTAACCGGGCCCGTTTTTCGGATTTTTCTCGTTCTTTATTTTTAATGGTTATTAAGCTTCCATTAATACTCATTTATAGTTATTTAATCAACTATAATTTTTACGGGTCCATTTGACCACTTAAAGTCACGTTTTCGGGTTTTCTCGAAAAACGTGCTTTAAAACTCCGTTAGCGTTTTAATCCATTGTTTGGATCCGTTTTCTTCGGGAATCATTCCCGTATACTTATTAGGCCTAACTAAGCCTTAGGAACCATCTCGGACCCTCTCGAGATCATGTATCTCTTATACTCATTTAACGCGCATTTTAGCGTTTTTCGCTTTTCAAGCGTTTTCTCTTTTCTTTTGGTTTTATTTCCTTTACCAATACTCTTTAGGCACCATTAGGCCTTTAATAATCATATTAGAGTAATTTAATCACCATTATTAGGTCCGGGGTATTAAAGTTGATTTTATCTGCAATCGATATATATATTTGTATCTCTTGATTGTTTTGCATTTGTATTTTCTTAACTGTTATAAAATTTTATTTTATGATCCTTATCCTTTCATTTTAGGACTGGTACGAATTATATGATCATTTTATCATATCAATTATATTAACAAGCTGTAACGTATTTGAGTAGTTTAAAATTATTTAGACCATTTAATAATCCTCAATAATCTTCCAAAATCATCTTCAAGGGTTTATTGGTCAACCCTATGCTAAACTATATAAAATAAATATTTTCTGTGACTTTTCAAGTTTCAATTGTTTTTATAATCAACTATCGTATTTTAGACAAATCATTAAGTGTTTACTTCATAAAATTTACTTATTATATATTTACATAATTTCACACAAGGCAGAGTTTTAGGAAGTTCTTATTAATTATAATGTAGCTCCAAAATCTGATTTCTTATCTTAAAATTTATTTTCAAGGTAGGGACTCTGTATATAATTTTAAATCAAATGAATTAGTCCAGTGAATTCACTCACTCTTGATAATTATTTCCCTTAGGGTTTGTTCTATGTAAGTATTCCTCTGATCATTAAATCTTAGTACTCTCTTAGATAATGGTGGATTTTCTTTAATATCACCCTTAACGTGACTTCTATGTATGCCGTTAAACTTCCAAATAAACATGAGAATTTCCAATCTGTAAGTAACTCTCAATTTTTTTACTGATGCTCAATACTCCAAGTATTTAAGATCCTAATATTTAGTTTAGTATTACTCTTCTCTTCACTCAATCTTTAAGCAACTTCTTTTAATGGTTTTTATATTCAACAAGGGGGTAGATGTTCTACCTTGGAGTACTTAATTTAAATCCCCTTCCTCCATATATAGCTATTTTCACCAAAGATTTAACTCAATAAACCCTTACATGTATGAATGTAATACTGGATCTTAAGATACAAATTTTGAATTGTTCATTGTGGCTAGTAATGAAATATGCTTGGCTCAAGATTTCATGATGGTAACGTCTTACCACCAATCCTCCTCAAGTTCAACACGATCCATCACTTGCGTAGAAGATATTTACGGTTAGATGACAAGGCTTGTCTAGCCCCTAGACTTCCAGAAGTGAGTGTGCACCCCACTACTTTCAGCCTAGGAGTTCGTCGCACCAGGCACTTCCTGTAGGGTGTTAGGTTTAGGTATTTTTTCTAAAGTTAGCATAGAGTTTTAGTGTGGTTTATGGGTTCGGGGTATGCTACTAGTGTTTGTTAACTTAATAATTTTCTATGCTTAAGATTTATCCTAAACATTATCTTTAGGTAATAATTTGTACCAAGTAGTCTTGAGATTTATTTTCAAGCTTTAAAGGAGTTGAAGTACTTATCACTTAGTTATTCAAAGCTCCACTTGTATACTATTTTCAACCAAAAGTATTCTTTAAAAATTCTGGGAACATGTGTACAAGCTTTTAAAGCATTGCCTCCTTAGCCATGTATTTCCATACGTATGCCTTTGAAAAGTAGTTCAATGTATGATTTATTCCAACCAAGATCTTATCATACCCAATAGATAATGTTCCAGACTTATTAGTTTTTTCCTATAATTTAATGATCAAACGGTATGAAAACACACTATTCCTAACAGAAATTCATACAAAAGGTGTAATAAGAGATCATTCACTAAACCAAGAGGGGTTAGGAGTCGTGCCTTTCTGAAATCCTCACTTCCCAAATTCTACCCCATTCACCAAATTTTAAGGGCACCTATATTTGAGTATTTCACTCGACTTGTTTCTCGGGCTCAGAGCGTAATACGCTCTGATACCACTTCTGTAACGCCCTATTTAACATAAATGCAGCGGAAAAAAAATACTAAGGCGATTAAGACATCGGGTTCCAAGCACCCGACACCAAACCTCACCAATTACAACTTATAAAATTATAAATGCTACGGTCTGAACTCGAGAAAACATAACTAGTGCAAGATATAAAAAACTCTCCACAATTCCTAATTCCCATCCCAATCACTCATACTCTTCGTGGCCACCTGTGTAACAGTCCGTACCTGCAAGATGAAACCAAGCAGCCCACCCGGGGAGGGGTGAGTCAGTTCCCTGGAATGGAACTGGTACAACTCTCCAAAACAAAGTTTAAAACAACTCTTGAAACAAACAATAACTCGAAGTCAAACGCTTAAAACAAAACAGAAGAACAAGGCACATCAAAATCACCAAGTCAAAGATATCAAGTCAAGGATAGAGATAAATAACAAGAAGTAAAGTGAGTCAACTTAAAAGAAACCACGCCAGAAGTTAGTGAACATCCATTGCTTAAGTTAGATTCAGTTCCAATTAGGATAGAAAGACCCAAGTAGTCACAAGGACTGGGAATGAAAGAAGATATCCAAGGACCCATAACTCAGAGTGGAATTAACCCATTGGGAGAGATGGCCCCCACCGCCAGTCAGTTGTCACAGGACGAGGTAACAGACCTCCACTGTCAGTTGTCCATATGGACGAGGTATAGCAGACCTCCGCTGCCACCGACCCGTTCTCAGTCATCGGTGAAAAGTGAGTGCACCACTTATTAGAATAATCCATATCCAATACCAGATTGACATTTCCCATATTCCCACTAGATTATTAGCTGTACAAGAGCAATACCAAAACACTCAGTTCTACAGAGTGCAGAGGCGTAAACCCTCAACAGTCAATATTTAATGAGGCAACCAGATAAGAGGAACCAATGATCATGTGAGTTGTACATCCAAGGCTCAGTTAGTCACATCAAGCTGAGTTAGTCACACAAACAGTTTCCTTTCAAAATTCATTTCAGCTCAGTTAGCGTTTTCCAAAACATTCCATAAAGTTCGTTACCAAAAGTATCTGAGTACGAGAAATCGTACCTGATTAGCGCTGTAGCAGTCCTAGTAGACTCGTGCAAACATTCAACACACACTGAGGAATATTAAAGGTAGATATCATCAATAACTTGTAGCCTAAGTTAAACTTAAACAAATTCTTCACTCTTATTTCCTAAGTCTCAAATGTCTTTTAAGCCCTCACTTAAATGTTATGTGTAACCGTTGACTTATCTTAGAATGTTATATAACTGAAGGTTGTAAGACCAGGGAATGTATTTTTATTGACATGTTAATTGTTCCACTCTATCCACTTACTCATACTTAACCATAATTCCCACATTCAAGAGTTTTGAGACCCTTTATATCATAAGTGCATTTTATATTATTCATTTAATCTTAGAATCTCAAACAATAATTATTAAGTTCGATACATTTATTCTTACTTCAGGATAAACAACGCACTATGACTTACAATGGGTTTATTAGAATACTATTATATACTTCACGATGTAACGATTATGTATTTAATCAATATCTACTAGCTCATTTTGATTAAGTTTTCCCCTTAACTTAAGTAAGATCTACATCCTGTATATTGGAATCATAGTGTTATAGATGCATTTTTTATAACTTAATGAGCTACTAAACTCAATTATCATATCCTTAATTCAAAATGACATTTTATTATAACCGTCTAACAATCTTGTCATAAGATGTTAAAATTACTTCCAATCTTGAAATAACTATATTATAATTAACTTAGATTATCGAACTCTTACATTTAGTAGAAAGTAATTATTTGCTTATCATTAACTAATAATAAAGTCACTGGTGGAACGCGACCCATTAATTACGGTCCAAAACCGTGTATAATTACGGTTCTGGACCGTAATCTACGCGGGCGTCAATAAAGATGGCGTTTCTTTAATTACGGTTTAAAACCGTAATTAAAGTCCCTTTTCCGGCCCGCGTGTCATTGACTTTACATTACGGTTATTTGTAAAACCGTGATCTAAAGTCCTTTGGCGCGCGCGAACCAAAGGACTTTAGATCACGGTTTTACAATAACCGTAATGTAAAGTCGACACTTTAGATGACGGTTTTGGCAATAACCGTCATCTAAAGTCTTTTGGCGCGCGCGCCCAAAGGACTTTAGATTACGGTTATTGTTAGAACCGTAATCTAAAGTGTAATTTTTTTTTTTTTACAAATCTACACAATTGCAACAGAGACAGAATTGTAACAGATAAGCAACAGAGGGCAGAAACTGCACAATTGAACCCCCTGAATCAAATACCAACAACACAAATTCATTCTCTGCGCACAATTGCAACAGAGATAACATCTAATAAAGCACCAGATCGAAAATCTGTAACATATTCAATCTGTTACACAATTGCAACAGAGATAACATCTAATAAAGCACCAGATCGAAAATCTGTAACATATTCAATCTGTTACACAATTGCAACAGAGATAACAATTGCAAATTCATTTCTGCGCACAATTGCAACAGAAACATTCAATACAACAGCTAGCAGCAGCTAGCATAATTCATTACAAACAGAATCAGAGCAACTAACAAAAAATATAATTTGTTACACAATATAATCTGTTGCAGCAGCAACTAACAGAATCAGAGCAGCAACTAACAAAAAATATATGTTACAGCATCAGAGCTAGCTAGTCTACCACTCCATTCTCATAAACATGGCTGCCATGCTCTCTCTGACATGCAACAAGTCGGCAGGAGCATAAGTCTTGAATCTGGCATAATGCTCTTTAATCTGCAACAAGAAAAGGAATGGAACACATAATGAGATTAAGATAAAGACACAAAAAATCTGCCGAAAGAATTAAATACAAGACAGCGTTCGTATTACCTTGTCAATATCATTCTTAAAACTTGGGAAGTACCCGCAGAACTCGTACATATACCGCATCACGTAGTACCCGCAACTCTTAGAATCCTTTTGGGTAGGGCACTAAATCACCAAAATTCACAAATGTAAAACAATTGTACAAAGATAATAGCAGCACGAATGAAATACATGAATTACCAAACCTTGATGTAATTGACGGTCAAATCACCAAACTCTCCCTGAGGGGTTTTTTTGTAACAACTGTTACATATATTAACAAAAGCGTTTAGCAAAATGAACAAGTACATTAATTTTGGTTCAAAAAACTTACAAACAATTAAATAGTAATAAAAACTTACTCTTTGATTAAGTCTTCAGTGTTGAATTCTGTCCACTGCCCTAGTGGATCTAGAACGAGCAGAGTAGCGGTGGCAGCGCAGAATATAAACAAAGCCCAGTGGTGGCTACAATGTCAAATACAAAATGAAATGAGAAATGAAGGTAAAAAAGTTAGCTAATTAGTATGTAATTTTATATTAGAACTCACGTTTGGTGATACGGCATTAGAATGAATAATTTATTCTGTTGATCAACAACATTGAAGCAATGAATCATGTATTCACAAAACCTCCCCGGGTCCCTAGTGACTGAGTCGTACGATAAACGCTCCGGGCACACCGCAGTAATGGAGGTCATGTCCTTCTCAGCACATCTCTCAAGCAGACATCTATTATATCACATGTACTATAAAAAGTTAGCCAATGCAACTTCATAGATACTTATTCTATATGTTTTTACAGTATGAGGAAAGAACACTTACTTTAGATAAGCTTGAATAATGTTAATGTTCAGATAATCTCCACACATCATCTCTCTGATGTCCTCAAAGTTGATTGCCGTCATCATATCTTCTTCGTAGTGAAACATCGACTTTGGAAGCGTCATCATGAAGTTGTTAGTTTGAGATGACTTCAACATGATCTTGTCGTAGAGATTCATCTGCTTGGGCCCCAAAACATTAACAAGTTTTTGTGGCAGTGTGAGCTTATTTTTAGGCGCCTCAGAAGTCCTGGTGCGACCCCGGACGGGCGCTGGATTCTTACCTTTCGCACCCCGACTCACTGGATTCTTACCCTTCACACACAAACAGTAAAGCATCAATGTAAAGATAATTACTAATTGATTATTATAGTAACATTAAACAATTATCTAGAACATACCCTTGTACTTCTGACAGGATTCGCCGGCGCGCAGATCTCTTCTTCTCTGGGCCGGGATACGCGGCGAGGAAGCTCAGGGATCTCAGGATTCGCCGGCGCGCTGGTCTCTTCTAGTCTGGGCCGGGTTACGCGGCGAGGAAGCTCAGGGATCTATAATAGATTAGATTAGATACTTAATGCTAAATAATGCATTTTATTAGATACTAAATGGTTGTCAAACAGTCTTACCTCATCGGTGACAACAATATAACATGCTGGCCAGGGCAATATGTCTCCCTTCGCTTCGATCAGCGTGCATTTGTTGTCAAACGCCATCGGAAGGTATGCATGCTCAAATCCATCAACTATCAGGTCCAAGGTCACACGCGCGTAGAATGGGGGTAGACGTACGAAACTGATGAGCGTGAGTGGACCTGATGGCAACACCGTCCCGTAGGCCGCATCTACAGGGTGCCCGTCTAATGGTATTTGGAGACGACATTTTTTTGCTCCTTTAATAAACAGAGATAATACGTGAAATAAATAAGTGAGTCCAATCTAATACTATTTAAATAACTTTATTTTAGGAGAAAAATAGTTAAACAAAGTTAACCTGGATGTTGGCAAACGGGTACGGGTCAGCGGCCGGAGCACAACTAGACGAGGAAGATAGTCGAGGAGGATCTAGCTGCTGCTGCTGAGTAGTCGCATGTGCAATCGCATTCAACGCTTCCTGCAGCCTCTCCTCGATAGCCCGGCGCTCAGCAGCCTGTTTCTCGTCATTAGCTTGGCGCTCAGCAGCGAACTTACGCTCTACCATCGCCTCGACTTCAGCAGCACTCATCTGACCCTTCCTAGCAGATGGCGGGAATACGTTCTTCTGACGTACTTCTCCCCCAAATCCTCTAACACGCCCCGGGTGATCCTTCTTCCCAAGCATTTGATTGAGCGCGTCGTCTTGAGAAGGAGGAGCGTGTAAGTCTACTTCTCCTCTCTGTGCCGCTTCGTACTGTCCAATTTTCAAAGAAGTTAACACTAAATTTAAGATCAACAAACACTTGAGTATATAAGTAAATTATTTAACAGCTACTTTCAAATACTTACAATTTGGTTAGCCAGTTGTTCCATCGCAGCATTAGGAAATATCCTCTGACCTTCGCTGGTCGTTTTCTGGCGTCCCAGTATGTACATCTGCACCCTCCTCGCCTCAGAGACATCCTCGATCGGGCATTCACTTCCATCCTCGTTCCTCCGTGTCAGCAAACCAGCTTCTTTCCATCCCTCGAGGCTGCCCACATATCCCCTTCGTCCCATGGTGTGGGGGTAGAGATTAGCTTCACGGTTTTGCCGTGCTTGTTCTTGTACTTGCTGTTAAGAAAGTACAACAGGAAATTAATTAGAAAATCAGGGATAAAGCATTATGAGCATTAATTAAGAAAAGAGTACACACAAACATACCCTGAACTCGGGGGTGGCGTGCCGCTCAACGAACTCCTTCCACTCCTCTTCAGTGATCATGCCGTTGTACACAACATACGGCGGAGGCTCACGTGGGGGCACCCTGTTGATCCAATGCTCAACCAAATAGTGGCGGAATGATTTAGCTTTGCCGGACACCAAAGAAAGAACGGTCTTCTTCACTTCTTCTGGGATCTTGTACCGTTCTTGCACCTTCTTCCAGATGGTCTCCTTTACTTCTTGCGGGACTTGTTTCCATGTGTGGTTGATGCAGCAATGTGATCTGGCCAGAGTCCCTAGCATACTACCGAACTCTGACCTGCTGCCCCCACCATACCTCCCATACTGGTCCCACAGAAGACTAATCTGATCCTCTTTCTGCAGTTTCAACCCACGGGTCGGACCTCTACCTCTGGGTCTCTGAGTAGCACTCGTAGAAGGTGCACTCATGGAAGGGCCAACAGTAGCAGCGGCAGATGTGGATGGGGCAACAGCAGCAGCGGCGATGTAGATGGGACCGGTACCATTCGCTGCTCATTTTCCTCATCCTCACGACAAAATAAATCGAACTCTGCATCAGCCATGTCCTGATCAGCCATGCCTGCAAGGATTGAAATACAATTTGAATTAAATTAAGCATTTCATAATGGTCATAAACAAGCAATAAATAAAAGAGTGGTAATTTCATATAAATTTTTATAGTAATAACTTACATACACCATTATCTCTCAACCCACATTCCCTCGTTATGGTCTGATCGTATATACTCACGATGACCTGTGACCTCAGCCTCTTCCAATGAAATAGGAACAGTTGGAGGTTCATCTTCTGCATCATACTCATCCTCATCAACCACACCATCCACACCAACTATTCCTCTTCTCCCTTTAAGCACAACAGACCATCTAGGATTACAGGGATCAGTTACATAAAATATCTGCTTAACCTTCGTCCCAACAACGAATGGCTCAACCGTGGGAGTAGCTCTAGACAGATCAACCAGTTTCATACCATGCTCCTCCTCACGGTAGCCATGAATGTTGTTAACCCAGTTACAGCGGAAAACACACATTTCGTAGCTGTTGTAGTCCAATACCCAGATGTCTTGTATAACACCGAAATATGATTGTTGTACTGAGACAGGACTATGACCCACGACACCGACGTCATATAAGTTTTGATAAGCTTCAAGCTCTACACCACTGTTTTGATTCGTTGACTTCTGATCCTGACGTTCTGTGAAAAAGGTGAATCCGTTGACATCGTACCCCTCATAAGAAATTACATCCAGATTTGGTCCAAATGCAACTACTTTAATCAGTTCAGGCACATTCGTGGACTGATCGGACAACACTCTCTCTTTGAACCATCGGACAAATGTCCTATTCTGCTCATTTTGTAGTCTGACGTCACTCATGTTTGGATATTGTGCTCTTAAAACACACAAGTGTTCATCAAAGTATGGTTCAACATCTTCAAGATGACTTAGCACAACTAAATGAGCTTTGTTAAGAGTGTCTATGTCAATTCTTTTCAGTTTCCTTCCAACCGTGCCAACACCCTTCAATCTGCCCTCGTGTCTAGAACGTGGAAGTCCAATGGTATCGACACCTTCTAGGTAATTGGTGCAGAAGTCTACAACTTCCTCTGTGATAGTGCCCTCTATAATACTACCCTCTGGGTGACGACGGTTCTTCATTTTCTTCTTCAGGACACCCATGTACCTTTCGAACGGATACATGTAGCGAAGGTACAAAGGACCACACATCAGAATCTCTCTTACAAGATGCACGAGGAGATGTATCATTATGTCGAAGAACGATGGAGGAAAATACATCTCCAGCTGGCACATTGTCACAATAAGATCCTTTTGTAATTTAGACAGAGTGTCCACATCAAGAACCTTAGACGAAATGGATTTGAGGAAGACACTGACGTTTGTGATTGTGTGTCTGACAGCATCCGGCAAGATCCCACGTAGTGCAATTGGCAAAAATTCTTGAAGTAGGACATGATAATCGTGAGATTTCATTCCTACTAATTTGAAATCTGTCATGGACACTAGGTTTCTTATGTTTGAGGAGTAACCTGATGGCACCTTGATGTTGTAAAGGGTACTGCATAGACTATGTTTCTCTTCTTTAGACAGAGTGTGACAGGCAGGAGGCAAGAATGTGCGTTTTCCACGTTCTTGCGGGCCAAGCTCTGTGCGTATGCCCAACTCAATTAAATCTTTTCTTCCTTTCAAATGATCCTTTGTCTTTCCTTTTATGTTCAAAAGGGTGCTAGTGAAACTTTCACCCACGTTCTTCTCGACATGCATCCCATCGATACAATGTCTAACCTCCAGATGCTGCCAGTACTGTAGTTCCCAAAATATTGATTTCTTTTTCCAGACACTTTTTTCACCACTTTTGGTTGGCGGCCCGAAGTTGTTCACAATATTATCCAACTTTTTGTAAATCTCTGTACCTGTCAAAGGCTGGCGCGCCATGCTGTGATCAGTTTTCCCATCGAACTCTTTCGCCATCTTTCGATACTTATGTCCTTTTGGAAGCATTTTTCGGTGGCCCATATACACGGTTTTCCCACTATGTTTCAAGCGAATGCTACAAGTGTTTTCACCACAAATCGGACACGCCAACCCCCTTGATTGAATAGCCTGAAAGATTACCATAGGCGGGGAAATCATTGATTGTGCAGTACAACATAGCACGCAAATTGAAGTCCTCTTTACTGAATGAGTCGTAAACCGTAGCCCCTTCATTCCACAAGAGTTGTAGATCCTCTATCAAAGGTTGTAGGAATACGTCAATTTTGTTGCCCGGTTGCTTTGGACCAGATATTAACAAAGACAACAAGATGTGTCTTGGTTTCATGCATAACCACGGCGGTAGATTGTAAATAACCAAAAGCACAGGCCAGGTACTGTGTATGCTACTCAAAGTACCGTAAGGGTTCATCCCATCCGTGCACAAGCCTAGCCTTAGGTTTCTCGGTTCGTTACCAAACTCAGGAAATTTTACGTCTATGTTTCTCCACTGTGGTGCATCAGCGGGATGTCTCAATCTGCCATCCTTTTTCCTGTGAACTGAATGCCACCGAAGATTCTCTGCGTCTTTCTCAATGGAGAACAAACGTCTGAACCTTGGAATGATGGGCAGGTACCACAATACCTTAGCTGGTGAACCTTTCTTACTACCGCTGATGTGAGTTTGTTGTTTCTTATACCGTGACGCTCCACATGCTGAACAGCTTTCAGCAAATTCATCCGATTTCCAAAACAGCATGCAACCATTTGGACAAGCATGAATTTTCTGGTACCCCATACCCATTGGGCACATCATTTTTTTGGCTGAGTACGTAGTCGTTGGTAAAACGTTGTCCACCGGAAGAACGTATTTCAATAGTTCCAGGAGGTCAGTGAAACTTACGTCGCTCCAGCCATGTTTCGCTTTCAAGTTGAATAGCTTGAGGACGACACTCAACTTGCTTAACTTTGTAGGGTCACACCCGGGGTACAACGGTGTTTTGGATGAATCCAACAAATTTTCATGCTTGTCTGGCGTGTTAGAGTAATGTCGTTCCACATCTTCAAGCATAGTCTCAATGTCATCATCCCAGAAATCTGGCACAACGTTCGCTGTAACGTCTTCTGGATCACCAGCAACTGTATCATCTCCAAGTTCTGTTTCTGTGTTTGCCTGACCATTATCCCCTTCGTCAGGCTTAATAACATCGAACGCACTCTGACCATGCCATCGGATTATGTCTTGGAAATCTTTTGTAAAACCGCGGCGGATCAGATGTTCCTTAATTGTTTCAACGCCGCGATATCTCAGATTGTTTTGGCAGTCGATACACGGACAAAATATGTATCCCTTGTCTGTAGGTTTCAGATTGTTCGCCAACACCGTGCATAACTTATCAACTCCTTCTAAAAACTTGTCGTCCAAATTTCCGCTGTAAATCCACGAACGTTCCATCTCCTTCTAGCTATTTATATGAAGGCAGCCATTTCATACCGTCACCCGTGGCAGAGTCTTTACACTTTTGTATCTTATCAACCTAAATCCATCCATGAGTATTAAATCCCACCGGTGAACGTGTTTTTAATATGTAATTTATTGAAAATTTCGGCAGCATCTCCCTACAGTTCTTCAAATGCACGATATTATGATATTAATCAATAATATATGCATTCGAAGAACAATAAAGAGATACTGCTGAAATAATCAATAAAGTACATATTAAAAGCACATTCACACCCTAGGTGTGTGATTTAACAATCGTGGACAGTCCCGACAGGGACTGCCGAAGATATACCTCTATTAGGTATATCTTGGGCGGATAACTATGTTTGGTAGTTTGTCAAATATTATATGTATATATATAAATCTTACCTCTGGTAGACGATTAGCCGATGCTAAGACGGTTGAGGTCGGAAGCCTAAATAAAGTCGTAGTCCTGATGCATAAATGAAAAACGACAACATTAGAATTCATCAAAAAATCAAGGTTAAATGCTAGCTAAACCGCGGAAAAAAATCGACAGCATCTCCCCTATATTTCTAACGTCTCCAAATCAGTTTTATCAAAGTCAAATTCGCACGCACCATCTAGAACTGGTAACATACATAAACTTATCTTCACTGATGTATTTAGTTTACAGAAACAGAAAAACGACAACATCTTTCTGTTGCCTCTACTGAACAGATTCACACAGAACTCAAACAGAAATAGAAACTGAAAGAAAAGAAACAGACAGACAGAGACTGGTGTATGACTCCTCTCTGTTTGTTCACGTGTTTGAATTCTCAAACCTTTCTAAACTGTCGATCCTGTCAATTTGGTGTGTTATAAAGTTTCTAACTCAACTAAACCCAAGGCAACTTTGTTACAGATGCAGAATTAGTCAGAACCTGATCTGATACGAAACTGAAGCTGAAATCCAAACTGAAATCAAAACAGAAACTGAGTTGTGTTCTTGCTTTCTTCCCTGTCTGTTTTTTTCCTTTCAACTGATTATACTTCTCCTAACTCCTTACCCAGTTACTTAAATATTCCATTAAGCTTTTAAATCCAGACCAAAACTCAAACAACTTGTTACAGTTCTGTTCCATTCATGAAACTGAGATATGCTACAGTTCTGTACCATTCATTTTTCAGGAATCGGTAATATACTTGAACTTACTTTCTTTCCTGTGGCAGTTTTAAGTAGTAGCATTTTTAAAACTACACTATTATGTATTAATTGTAATACTAAATGCTAAGAACAAATAAATACAGCAGTTTACAGATTGGTTTGCAAAGTTACCGTAACTAAGCACCGAAGTGGGCAAGTAGTGTAGAAATCAGCCCACGAACTAGGTCGCAATTAACTGTGAATCTGGGCACAAATATATGAACAAGGTTAGAACATTTGCCATTACACTCTCAGGATTCGATACAAACGAGGTTAGAACTTGCAATCGAAATGCATGTATATGAACAAAGTTAGAAAAAAACGACAATCAATCGCGATCGCATACCCAATACGCGATAGAGACGTCGACGGTGAGACCAGTGGTAGATGGGTGGTGACCGGCGGCGATGGGAGTGACAAAGGTGGTGGGAGCGACGGCGGCGATGGCCGTTAGCAAGGTGACGGGAGAGAGGAGGCAATTTCAGTGAGGAAGATAGCGCGAAAGAGAAGAAGAGTTACTGTGAGTAGAGTGTGCAGAGTGTAGGCAAATGTTTAAATGGACTTTAGATTACGGTTTACATGTAAACCGTAAACTAAAGTCACACTTTACATGACGGTTCTCACAAAAACCGTAATCTAAAGTGTAACGAAATTAAAAAAAAAGCGCGATAATTATTTGGCATATGTTGGGTTTCAAACATAGGTAACACATTAATATAAAGTTTTTATTAATCTAAAATACACTGATAAAACGACGTCGTTAAATGTAATCTAAAGTGTAACGAAATTAAAAAAATAGCGCGATAATTATTTGCCATATGTTGGGTTTCAAACATAGGTAACACATTAATATAAAGTTTTTATTAATCTAAAATACACTGCTAAAACGACGTCGTTAACTGTAATTTAGATTACGCGCGGAGTCGAATAAATCAAATAATACGGGAAATTTTTTTCGTCAGGTCAAAACGACGTCGTTGACGAGGTTGGCGCGCCTTTTTTAGGAGGGACTTTAGATGACGGTTTTTAGTAAAACCGTAATCTAAAGTCCGTTGACCGTAAAGCGCGCGTCAACACGGGACTTTAGATTACGGTTTTACTAAAAACCGTCATCTAAAGTCCCTCCTAAAAAAGGCGCGCCAACCTCCGATCGATTATTGATTACGGGTTAATCAATCATCGTCGCTAATAAATTCCGGCCTTCCTATTAATCACGGTGTCTGTTTAAACCGTGATTAAACCACCGTCATTAAAGCCTCGCGTTCCAACTAGTGAGTGTTTTAAGATAACCTTTTACGTATCCTTATTTAATTCCGTAACTGTTTTATTTTTACACACATTCCCGCTAGACTATGTATAATCCTTTTATACTAAATTTTAAACTTATGTCTTAAATACATTTTTCATATTGTTTACAAAACCTAAGGTTCAAAGGAATAACTTAATAAATTAATCCCCTTCATTATGTTTAGTATGAACATTATATCTTAACATACGGTAAAATTTATCTAAGGATTAAATCCCCATTCATAAGTGAAATTATTAATTACTTAATAAGATAATCTATTCTGAAAAATCCTCATACCTTATATTCAATGACACGTTAATATTTCCAGTTTCAAAAGGTAAATCAATATAATCCCTTACGTAACTTAGTTCCATCTAATTAAAGGTTTAAAGATTTTAAGTATCTAATTTCTATTTGCAAACCTTTTTATAAGACTTTAACTATTATGTACAACTCTTATTTATAAACTCACATTGCGAACATTGGTAGTTAATGTATTTTATATGGCTTAACTAACGCCAAGAAACTTAAGGATTATTATTTAGATAAATTTCCAAAACATAGTTTAATATAGTTTTATACCATAATCCTTTTAATGATTTTATCCTAAAACATTAAATTAATTTCAATACCATAAATGTTAAGAAATGATTAAATCTAGACTTACTAATCCACCCCATTTAGATGTAAAAGTATTTTATTTATTTTTATTGTTTATATTAAGAACATTTAGATGAAAAGTAGTACATTTATTATTAATTATATAGTAAGTTCTATTGTGTAAAATCTAATTACACATATTCCTAAGTCCCAACTGATTAATTACCTAACCAAATTATAGATTTACATTCTGGTTTGACAAATAATATTACACATGTATTTTATATGGTTTATATAAATCTTAGAATCCAAGATAACTCTTTAAGCTTAATTTCATAACCACATTCAATACCACCTCATATAATATTCTTTTAATAGTATTAGTATAGGTTTAGTTTAACTTATTAATTCCTTCATATTCTATTTGCTATAAGGTATTATGTCTTTTATTTATTTATTTATCGTATATGTATACTAGGATTTATTCCAGACATTCTTCATGTAGTTTTATTGCATTTAATTATTTATATTAACTTTTACACATATCTACATTCAAAATATGGTCTATAAAATAAAGTATTTTCCTTAGTTTAAATTAAGTATATTAACTACCAAATTATATAATTAATATAAATGTATATATATACTATTATATATATTATATATGTATATATATTAATTTCACTTAAAGTTTATACCCAAAAATATTTATTAACATTCCGTATTAAATGTAGTTAGTAGTCTTATTGTATTTTCCCCAACCTATAAAGTTTATTAATCAATCTATACTTTAATTTTTGGTTACATTAAAAACCTGTATTATAAGGTAACTTATGAAAAACCTTAGAAATACAATTTTTAAAAACCTATTTCCCCTTGTCCAAAAATTCCCAAATTACGTATATATAACCATAACCTTTTATACATATTATAAATTTTATTTCATAAAATATCTTTTTAAATTTTCCAAATAATTCCATATACTCATAACTTAAAAAAATCATAACTTACGTTACGTAAAAAACTCAAAAACCCATATTAATTTACATAATAATAAACTAGATTTTATAAGGAATCTATGGTTAAAATTTCAAGTCAAAACACATTCGAGAAGGTATTTAATTAATTCAACAAGTTAGGGTTTAATTCTGGAAATATTGAAATTCATAACCAACTTAAACTCCCCAGATCTAATCTCGGCCGTCCGTTTCTAAAACCTACGATCGGATGACTGAAAATCCTCGAGTTCATCAGCGAACCCCAAACAGATGTCGAGTACTAAATCTCTGTTTTCTCTCAACTCACAGAACCAAATTCGATGATTTTTGTCCCTATCGGTTCGTAATCAAATTCCGGTTCTAATGGTACCGATTTCCCCAATTTTCATGCAGAATTGAACCGATTTGAAACTGGGTTCGAAGTTAGGGTTCACAGTTGAGATCGAATTCAATTTTGACAAATTCTCCCATTGTAATGCATAATAGACTAAATTGGCATGTGGGTTTGATCGGTGATGAAATTTCGAATGGCATCAACGGAGCAATTTGATCAGGAACTCACCGGAATTGCATTAACGGGGTGAACCAAATCAAGAATTCTGGAAATCGGTATTTTATGTGCGGTTCAGGTATGCCTCTTCTCGAATCAACTCGCACCAACTGAGAGAGATTTGATTCATGGAACCTATCACAATCCAAACTAGACATGTAACTCTAGATGTTAGTGGAAGAATCATTAATTTTGATGAACTAGGGAGGAAGTTATAGATCTCACAAGATCCGTGTTTACCTAGTTGGTTTCGGGATGAACTGGGCAGAATTACCACCGTGATCGAGTAGGCATCTTTAGACTGATTTATCTCCCAAACCAGTGCGAATCAGCCTTGGCCATCAACATGAAAGTTATAGAGGGATTAAAGATCTTCAAAACAAGCTAAAGAACACGAAATTTGGATGAGAAATGAAGAAGTTATGGCGTGACGAAGTTTACCCGATCTCAGGAAAAATCGGAATTCTGGGTTACGAACTCGCGAGGAGGCAACTTTGGATCAACTTTCCGATCATTGTAGAAGGAGTTAGATGGTGTGTGAGTAATGGTTGGAAAGAGGAAAGATAGGAGAATCGAATGAAACAGACGACATACCAAATGGTGGAGTAGAGAAGGAGATATAGGCGTTTGAAAATCGACCCTTGAGATGCAAAAACGGTCGAAAACCTGGGACTGTTCAGTGGTAATGCCTGGCTGACTGACACGTCGGCATTTCTTAAAATTTTGGCTCTAAACTTCAATCTAACATAACTTTGGCTAGGATGATCCGTTTTCAACGTTCTTTTTATCAATCTTCTTGGTTTTCCATAACCTTTTTATTGATATAGTTTTCATGGGCTGGTTTGACCATTCTCAAAAAGTCAACCCTAGCAAGGCTTAATAAGCTTCAAGGTTTCTATAATTTTATTTTGACTTTTATGATTCAAATTAATGTACAAATTATTTCTAAAATCTTTATAATATACTTGGGGTGTTTAGAAATTTTCCCAAGATTTATTGACTTATAAATCTTATTATTAAATTCATAATACTTTATAATAATATATAATAATTAAGTATTAAATTGTATTCTTTAGAGTTAAATAGGAGGAATCCCCTCAATTAATTTCCATATTTCCATAATATTAATACTCATAATTCCATATGATAATTTAATATTCATAATTCCTTATACTAATTTAATACTTAATAGTATTATTAAAGGTTTAATAAAAGAAATCCCCTAAATTAATTTAAATTAATTTAGGGGTATTTCAATTAAGTTAGTGCACTTCGCACCTCCTGACTCTTAAACATTTCCTTGAAAGGAATTCACTAATTGCTTTAGTCTCGTTAACTTAACTGAGTTCCTTTACTTCAACCATTCATTGTAATCCTTAGCTCTTGTTTGACTTATATTGCTGACCGTAGTACGGAGTCGACTACTTCCCGTGTTTCGGACTCTACTCGTATACATATGTGGGGTACCATACTGATACATTGGTACTTACCCAACTAACCCATAAATAGGTCTGTCAGGCCCACAAGCTCCTCACGGAGTGTGGTCGTCCCACATTACAGTTGGTACACTCGTAATGTCCGTTACACGCCTAGGTGAAGTATTCTGTTGTCAACTCCCTTATATTGTCATGTGACAATATGCGTTCCGTGCTTCCCGAACTTAATCGAGGGAAAGTTTATCCACTGTTGTATCTTTATCACTGTCCTTGGCTTTTCTGGTTTGGTTTTAAAAGAAGGTAGGAAATGAGTATGGGTTTGAAAGAAATCTTGGTTTTGGACGAAAAGAGTTTGAAATAAATCTGAGTGTGAAAGAAATTTTTTTTTTCATGGTTTCACAACATCTTCTTACCTTAACCAAGTCTAGCTTCTTGCTGACTGGTGTACTTCCAGTTACAGTGGTTAGGCTAACAGGCCCTTCCACACTTAACTTCGTGGAACTTTACCAAGTACTTCGTATTTGTTAAAATTTCCCCGAACAGCCCTGTTATAGCAGCACTTGTCATGGCGAATGCGCCATGCTAACTGGCTATCGGTTCAACACTTACCGGTTGCGGTATTGTTTTTACCCGCACTGTCATCAGTGGCCTTGTTGGCCCTCACTGATCTTACTGTCTTGATAATAACTCCTCTAGGTGACTTCTCACTGTCTTCACATGATAATCATTAACTAGGGTGTTTCCCATTCTGGGAGACCCCCTTTTCTTTTGTATTGTTTCCTCTTCGTAGCCTCGTGGTTACTGAGACTTGTCTCTTGTTTGGGCACTACGTTGTAGTCCCTTTGTCGGTTGGCATACCGTTGGTGTATCTTTTAACAACTGTGGTTCCGTAGACACTCGTCTCGGGTTTCATTAATCCACTTCTTGCCTGTTGCACAGTTGGTGCGTTGCAAGCTGGTTATCCTCGACTGCTCGGCATGTCGACCCAGGTTGCCGGAAATTCTATTCTTCTATACACAAGATTCTTCATTCTTCGCTATTAAATGCGGTTAACATTGTTCAGATGGAGACCGTCTCCGGGATTCCCAGTTTTTGGAATCTACCGTATGACAGGTTCTCCGTACCTTTAGAGGTATTTAATAACAGCCAGATCGGATATTCCGAGTATGAGAGGACTTCCATCTCTCTGGCGTTTTTCCCCGAGTTATAAAACAGGGTTTGTGGAGGGCGGGTTGGTCACTGTAGGTTCCTAGTACACACTGGTTACTCCTAACTAGCGTATTTCTCACGCTATCACGCAACCCTTAACCCAAAGTACTAAAATCCTAACTCGGTACTTCCTAAGCTCGGTAATTCAGTCATCAGAGCGATACTTCGCTCTGATACCACTTTTTGTAACACCCCATCCGACAACAAACACATAACAACAATCTGCAGCGGAAAATATACTTCATCACATAGCTTAACTCGTTGGTGTTACACGTCGTTAACCACCCACGTGGCTAACAAGGCTACTACATATACATTGTACCGGTCTGATGGACTAGATTCCCGAGCGACTACACATTACTGACCCTTCCATTAACAATAAAAACAACATACACCTTCCAACTGTACCGAGTATTCACAACTAATGCTGATAACAATTTCGGTCTTATTACACCTACTGTAAATATACAACTTAAATGATTACCCATGTACAACGACTACCCCGTCCTACTCTCGAACGGCTTCCAGCTCTTTGTACCTGAAATAGGAAAAGAAGAGAAAGGGTGGCCCCCAAGGGGCTCAGCACCTTTGCTGGTATGGTAATCCCGCAGCCCACATGCTACCGGGCCACGCACAACTAATTGTCGTCTTAGCATGCGGTTGATTATATTTAAATCATGCATGTAACTTAAAACACACAGCATGAATCATTCCGCCTCAATGGGCTCAACAAACAGATAACATATCCATACTTGATAGGTCGCTCATGGTATTCATTACCCCTAGAGTGTTTCTCCTCTAATGGAGCTACTTCCTTAATAGACGACAACTACCCATTAATCGGGCTATCCTTAAACGCCTCTTATCACAAACTGGGATTCATATCCATGATCCACATACTCCACATTTCACAACATATAACATACATCACATAACAACACATAACAACACTTTTCACGTTTCAACGTGCACATAATAACATCGCAATAGAAATTGCATTATATCAACAACACATAACATAACGTGAGCGGTTCTCTTAGGAACCGACCCAAACATTGTTAATTCACTGGTGAGCCTAGAGGATGATGTCACCCTCATGGTAAGCTCGTTATACAACACTCATTACCGTCCTAATAGTCGGACGAGTAACTTAAGTTAAGATGGTTCGGGTTTGGTGACCCGAACACACCACACAAACACATGTTCCCCCTAAACCGATCATAAGTCAGAATAGCTAAGCTTTGGAGTAAGCTAATGGGAGATCATAACCCGTGAGGGAAACAACCATAACAAAGAGAAGGGTAAGGCTAAGAAGGATACCCACTCCCAAACAACGTGCGACTGGCCTAACCGGATTCCTCAGTTCCTCACCACTGTTAGTACATACTTACTTTTAGATATTAGTTAGAACCCCACTATGGAGTCTATCACATCTACGCACCATATAGTATTACAACTGGGTTAAACATACAAGGGAGATCCCTACATTCACATATACATATCACACAATTTACACACGCATAGTCGTGGTTAGAACATCCCATGGTTCGGGTCGTTTAATCCGAATACCGAACTCTCATGTGATCCTAGACTCAGTTAGCTAAGGCTTAACACTTTCGAGGTTAAAATGGTATCGGAGTTGAACACGCCACATAAATGAATTACTGTAAACTCATTACATGTTTAATCTTACAACGTGGCAAACATACAGCAAAACACATTGGCATACAAGCCGGTGTAATCCGGTAGGACACAGGTTGCAAGAAAACCATACCTGTCACCGGAGTCCACTCTATCACGTCCACTTATGTTCCTCGGGCAATTCTCGAACAACTGATAACATTACATGTACTTTTATTAACATCGAGGTAGCATGATTGTTTAATGTCTAATGCTCATAACTTATCCCCGTTAACTTAGTTAAATAACTTCACATTTTAACTTATTTTACTTTTACATTTTAATACAACTTTTCCCCCACTATATTGTCATTATAACTCACTTAACATGTCCTCAACAATCTTATAACATCATTACTTAATAATCCCCATCATCCTATAACCTTAAATAATGTTTTTGGTCCGACCGACCTTACCGACCGACCTTACACAAGGTCGGTCCATTCCAGAACACATTACCATCAAAAATTCTACTCCGACCGACCTTGCAAGTTCGGTCCACAAGGTCGGTCCATTCCAGAAACAATTCTCGTACAGAAGTTTAGACACGACCGACCTTGCAAGTCCGGTCCCAAAGTCGGTCTATTCCACAGACTTAATCCGTACTAAAAATACAAGCCCGACCGACTTTGCAAGTCCGGTCCCCAAGGTCGGTCCATTCCAGAAACCCTTCCCAGAAGTGTAAACTGAGCTCGACCGACCTTGCATGTCCAGTCCCTAAGGTCGGTCGGCTCCAGAACTTTGTTTCTAAAATCCCATTTGACTCCAAACTTCACCTCATAGTGCCCTAGTATGTTCTAATCACATTTGGCACTTCAAACACATCTTTAGCCATGTACTAAACTCCTTAAATCACACACCAAAACCATCTTACCATTTTCATACCTTAAACAACATTTTTAGAGTGGTCCGGGACTTGGTCCTTACCTTAAGTCCCGGACCAATACTTACACAGACTCTTGGCTGTTTTTAATAGGGTGGTCCGGGACCTTGTACTCACCCCAAGTCCCGGA
The DNA here is from genome assembly GCA_023374045.1 of Limonium bicolor. Lineage (NCBI taxonomy): Eukaryota > Viridiplantae > Streptophyta > Magnoliopsida > Caryophyllales > Plumbaginaceae > Limonium > Limonium bicolor. The sequence goes on from CM041777.1 coordinate 349,880,371, forward strand.
CCAAGACAGTCTTCCAAGTCTCGGCCTGTTTTTCATGTATGGTCCGGGACATCTTCCAATACCTAAGTCCCAGACCTCTGTAACAGAATCCCAAATTTGACAATTTCAAGTCTTGTTTCATCTATTCTCTTCATCCATAGATTACCCAAACTTCATACATGAACTTAGGCATATTCTAATACCCAAAATATCACTTTGATTCACCTTTAAACATTGTCCAATTTGTCACTCATTTTTCTTATAAATCTCTTAACACTTCCTAGTTCACCAAAACTCATTTAAAACACTTAGAACTCCTTATACATTTTCCAAATTTTGCCATAGCTTCTCTTGTATATTCCCACATCCAAACACTTAGGTTTTTACCTTATTCCATTCAAGAACACTTAAGTCCACCAATAACTTTCTCACACACAAACTTCACCACATTTACACTACATCACAATATAGTGCATAAACTTAATTGCTTGGCACTTAGGCCCTTAAATAACATGGCTCTTAGGCCCTTAAATAACATAAACCTTAAACACTGAATTTCCCACATAAATAATGCCTTTGACCTGCAAATACACCCAACAATACATATGCCCTTAATAAACTCCTTGAGAGCATTTCACTAGCTCATTTACCATTGGCTCCTTAGGTATTTTATTAAGCAAATCAAGCTCATTTTCCTAAGGCATTTAAACTACATTGAGATAGTTTGTTTACCTCTTTTTCCTCACAAACTTCTTTCTTGTTTCCTTGTAAAACCGGTAAGGATGTTTGGTTGTTTGTCCACTTCTAAACAATGTACAAATAATAGAATGAGTATTCAAGCATTATGCTTCATCTCATTGTAAACCCTAGGCACATATATTGTCTTAATACATTAAGGTAATTGTTTTACCTTGGAATTGGAAGAGAGCTTGAATAAGTATCGAGAGAGGACTCCACCAAGCCCTTGACTGAATGGAATGTAGCTAGAACAAAGCAAGGTAACTACACCATTAATGGTGATTTTCGGTCAACATAAAAACATGGAGGAAACATGGATTTTCTTTGAGTTTCCTTACCTTGAAGCAAAGGAGAACAACAAGGTGTGAAAAGATGAGGTCAAGCTCCATCAATGGTGAATCTCCTTGGCACCGAAATGAGGCTTTTGAAGATTTGAAAAGATAGAAGTGTAGAGCTTGCTCCAACTAGAAGAATGGTGGTCTTGAAATTGAATTTGGAGCATGGAATCATAAGTTACAAGTGGAAGAAGATGGAGGATGGTATATGGCTGTAGCAAACCGATGGAGAGAGGAGGAAGAAGATGGCAAACCGTGGGAAATGAAAGGAAAGAAGAGAATGAGGTGAGAGAATTCACTTTGTTAAGATATTTTACATATAAAGCAAATAGTACTTTACTTTACTCACTTTCCTTTCCTTTAATTGATTTATGAATGGTGATGACTCACCCTACAAAAACCGGCCCCCATAATCATAATAAGGGTTTTTGGTCTTTGTTGACCATTAACATAACTTATAATATCATGTGTTACAACTAGCTTATTAAAGTTACTATTCATAAAAAACAAGGCACATAGAAGTGAAATTTTTGATTTCTCATTGATCTAGACTTCCAAATGTGATGCTATATAGTACACATGTTAATTAAAGAGTAATGATGGACATTTAGCCACTCAAAACTCATTTACAAGACAATTTTTCAAAAATGTGCTTTAAGACTCCTTAAAGCACATTTTGTGTTTTAACTTGTTTTCAAGCTTGGTTTTCTTTGGTAATTGATTTAATATGTTCATTAACATATTTATAAGGTATAGATATGACCATTAGGTCTTATACAAATTTATCCCAAGCTTAGAGCACATTTTTGCTCTTATTGACTTTAAGGTATTTTCTTGTGTTTTGTTTGGTTTAACTGTCTACCAAAGTTTCCTAAGGACTTAATTAGCCTTATTAAATCATAATTGAATATTATTAAGTCTTGGTAGGCTCTTTGGGTCCTAACCAAGTTCACTCCAAGCTTTGAGCATGTTTTTGCTCAAACTATATCTTAGTGTTTTATTGCATTTTACTATGGTTTAAATTGTTCACTGATGTTTCTAAGGCACTTTTTAGCCTTTATATACATAGTTTAATATTTAAACCACATATCAAGGTTTGGGGTATTTCAACCGGTTTTATTGTGAGAGTTTGGCAAAATTCATGTTATTATCTTAAGGACTAAATCATAGACTCAAAAGAATTCGTTTACCAGAACATGCTCGGTCTAATCCAGATTCGAGCAAAACACATGTAAACGGATTAAGTATGAGAAATTATATTTGCGTCTGAAAATACTAACTTATTAAATCATAATAAGCTTTCTACAGATTTACGGCTTAATTAACCTGTCTATTTATCACGGATCTGATCAAAATTGATTTAGTAAAGCATTTTAATAAATTCATGAAATTTATTAAAAAGGCGAGAGATAAGCTTTAATCGTAACAAACTGTATTTAAATTAAACCGGTAAAAACATAAATTACATAATTAAACAGACTATAAATTAACCTTCACCCAGACTATATCCTCTTAGCCCAACATAGTAACTGGTAATATGTTGGTTAGAGGTCAGACAAAATAACAACGCAGTGGTTTTTGTGGAAGAAAATGGAGTGAGATGGATATTTAATATCTAGGTGAATGGAGAGGAGATGGTGATTTTGTGGAGGTAAATTGACATGGGTTTTGGGGTGGAATGAGTTATTTATTAATGGAGGGTTGTAGGTGTATTTATAGGAAAATATGGGTAAAAGAGGGAGAAGAGGCGGTAGAATAGGCGTGTGAAGAGATAATATTATTATCTCTTCACACTTTGTCGACATGCCCCTGTACGCTGTCATTACCGACATGTCCGAACTTGCGGCCGAACTTGCATGTTCGGACGCAAGTTCAGACACAACTTATTTTGGCTCTAAAATCTTCGTTTGAACTCCGACTTGATCCCCGTTTGTTGCGTCGTAATCCTTATGAGAAACTCTACACATTTACATGGCTTTTTTATGCACTTAACATATAAAATACTTTAGTCCATAACAAATCATAAATCTAGGAAAAAGCATATAGTAAGTGGGAAACATTACTTAAAGTGTTGCAAGTTATAAGGTATTTAAACCCTAAAACGTCTATATGTTTAGCAATTATCAGTGCCCTTTTGACGAGTGTCCCCGGGAATAGGTTACGCAGGGCGAGGGAACTGATCCCCTGGGTATTTATGGCGAACAAGAATTTCTTAATGTACTTAGCGGGGTCTCTAGTACCGTCATACTTTTCCACCGCTGGGGCAACAAAGTGTGGGGGAGTTTAGCTCTCCAAATCTTCTCGGAGAACGGATAGAGGCTAATATCGATGGAGTCATCCTCTTCTTCTTCCTCGATGGTAATCAGGGCTTCCCTCTGGGTCCCCCTTTTTCCGTCGTTGCTCCCTTCCGCGTCTCGATTTTTCAGGAGGTCAATTGCCTCTAACATTTCTTCCCATTTCCGCTGGAAATCGTCATCCCTCTGCATCAATTCCTGCTGCAGGAGTTCGTTCCCTTCAATGATCTTCTCTTCGATGGTCCTGGTGAGGTTCGTCAGCATGACTTCCAGGTCTTTCTTGGAGATGGAATCGTGGGTCGTCGTTTCGGGGGTGATCAGACTGGTGTTTCCGTCGTTGGTTTGCAAATTCTTCCTGGTCCTGGGTGCCATTTTCGTACCTAACCTGCAAAAGTACAATTTCCGATCTCAGATTCGTTGGTTTCGAATGTTATCTCAGATTACTATTCTCAAACGTGGATTCATGGTTGCTGGATCTGAGTTGTTCGTTTCCCACAAACGGTGCCAAAATGAAAAGGAAGTTTCCTAAGTCCCGATGGTTCTCTCCCCAAAAATGAAAAGGAAGTTTCCTAAGTCCCGATGGTTCTCTCCCCAATCCCTAATCGAATCCCTAGTCGGCCAACGTTCAACCCTTCAAGCCCTATCGAATTACCTTGTTACCGAAAGAACCTGGTTCAAAAGAGAGGAGAGGTTCGCAATGGCAATAAAACAGAGAAATCCAGTAAGTCCAAATCGCGTTTGTTATTCATTGGGGGGTGAACCCCTATTTATAGTGTTTTTGTGGGATAACCGGCGAATTATGCCTTGCCAGCCTGGCACATAAATATCTTGATAGGTCTACAAAATATCTTATCCTAACTTCCCTACTTTTCTCTTCTGATCCGACCGCGCGCAGGCAGTTGGTCACTTTTTGCGTCTATTATGTGTTTCTAGCGACCGGTCACAAGCGACTGGTAGTTACTTATACTATATTTGATGCTTCTAGTGACCGGTCATAGGTGACCGGTCACTATTTATGTTTTGCCCTAGCATTCCTGGCGACCAGTCACATGCGACCGGTCGCTACTTGTACTTTGCTTGGAGTCTTTGGCGACCGGTCATGAACGCCCATTCGCTGCTGCTATTTTACTCCAGGTGCCAGGTTTAAGGTGACCGATTGCTCCTTTGTGCTTGTTCTATACTTTTTGACCGGTCATATTGGCCCGTTCGCTGCGAGCTCTTCTTTCTTTTTTCGTTCTGCTGGTTCCTACTTCTTTTGGGGCCATTGGTCATATTTTCCCCTCTTCATCCCTATTTCCTGAATTTCTCTCGGAAGAACCTACTAATGCTAACTCCTGGAAGGTTAAGAACCCAGTGCCAGGACCAAAACTACTGGACCAACAGACACAGCAGAGAGCTACCTTGTTGAACAACCCTAGGTTTTTGGAAAAAATGTCGAATCAATAAAAACAAGCATTTTCATTCCAAAAGAAGAATGTTGGCTTTACTTAACAAAACAACACTGGAAAGGAAGGGTTTTATCGAGTTTAGCAGACCTACAACTTGTTAAGGCCAAATAGGGTATAGTCTTGATGGATATTGTGGTGTTTGGAGTATCAATATTAATCTAGGTAAGACTGGAGAATAATTCAAGGAGTTCAATGGACTAGACTCATGATACGAATAATAACTCAACACACTCCAATATGGAAATACAGAAGCTCTAACTTTCCAAATAGAGGACAATTCAATAACTTACATTCAAACACTAACCTTCACAGAACAAATGAAGGAATAAGAATCACCCTGAATCGAGTACGCCTTACACAGATGATTCACATGCCAAGATCAGTTTGAGGAGAAGGTTTGTAATTTGGAAAGGATGAAAGTGTTTCAGCTCTCTCGATAAGGAAGTAATAGCTCTTGATGCTTAGGAGTAACTAGGGTAACTGGAAGATCGTGGGATTGTTATTTGAGTGACGGTTACAAAAGATAAGGTTGATCAGTTTCGATAGTGTAATTAAGAACATGGTGTGAGCCTCGATTTTTGAACCCTATCCTATGTTGATTTGAGTTGATTAGGATCTGGCGGGTTCTAGGTCTACTTATAACCTAAGCTCAATAACTATGTCATAAAATATTAATTACTAAAAACCTAAGTTAGCTCACTGAAACCTAATTAGAGTCGCCACCTAATTTTAAACTAGATTAAATTAGGAAAGGAGAGTTCGGGTTTCGGGGCTTGGTATTCGACTTATTTAGGGTTTAATTACTTTCATTACCCCTCGAAGTCGTTTTTCCTCTACTTAATTTAATTATGGCTTATTACGAGTCATTTTAACCTAAGTGCGCGAACTTTTGTTTTTGGATTTTTATCATTTTTTGATAAAAAATTAAAGTGAAAAGAAAAATTACCTAAACTCGGGTTTCGGAGGATGAATTAGATCAATTTTTGTCTCCGTCCGTGGCCACGGACCTAATGTCTGAACTCACGGACCCTAGTTAATGTAGTTAGACAAAAAAGTTGAATTGAAAGGAAAACGAAAATTTGAAAAGTCCAGGGCCACGGACAGGACGTCCGTGGGCCCAGACATAAGTTGAAAAACCCTAAAACATTTGAAAAATATAATTCCCACCGCGGTCCGGGGGTGCCCGTGGCCTCGGACAGGCCATCTGGGACCCCGGACAGGCTGTCCGTGGGCACGGACCACCCTCGGACGGCAGTGTTCTAGTGGTTTCCGATGGTGTTTTCGGCTCAAATTTTATGGGTGCGTAGCCTATGAGATTTTAAACCAGTCATTGTTTGAAAGAATCCAATTTGAAGCTGAATTTAACACGAAACTTAGTGCACAAGTTATCAGGTTGAAACAAAGCAAAATACTAATTAAGGTGCCGAAAGAAATCGGTTTGATTCCAAATTTCAATAGAGAGTTAATGAAGTCGAGGGGAGTTAGGAAACCTGAACTCTAACCTGTTTTAACTTCGGATTCGAGGTTTTTCTTCACGTCGGGATTCTTCGGAGGCCACGTGGATGCCAGTTCCGAATTGACATCGACTCGAGCTTCTGACTCCTTGTTATTCTTGATGTTCCTCACGCTTTGATAGTGTTTTGGTTAAGGTTTGATGATTGTTGATGTTATAGGAGTTGAAGAATGTGTTTAGATGATGATTTTGGAAGGTTTTTGATGTGATTTCGATGCTTGGGCATGTAAAAACGTGGGAGACTTGTGACGGCTGGGTTCTCTGACTTTCTAGGGCTTGAGAGATTCTAATCTGATCAAGGGTTAAGGTTCCTTATATAGGCTTCCTTAAAGATAGAAAAATCTGGTAAAAACCAAGATTTACCGACGTTTTAGCTCAAAGGTTTCTAAAAGGAATTTGACTATGACATTTTAACCATGTGTAAAGGTTGATATTTCATATTTCTCCAAGGCAAAATCGAATTTTTTGGATATTGGAATATTTGTGAATTAAATTTCTCATCAGATTCAATCAGAAATTACTAAAAAATTATTGGAAATTCGAAAAATCAACCAAGGGCATTATGCTCAAAATGTCATCCTCTATCATGGGTTCAAATCTCAAAGAATTTTGAATTGATTTGAGCCACTTTTAGTGGAGAGAGAAAGCTTATAGAGGGCTTAGGAGCCTTTGAAAATTATGAAAATGCCCCTGAAGCTGACCTAGGTGTCCCTAGCACTTTGGAATGCGACGATCGAACTGGGAATCATTACCGCTTGACCAAACTACCCTTTTAGTACCTATGCCTTAAGATACTCTCTTCTAGAGGGGTTAAAATTTTGGGTATAACAGATTGCCCCCCATCAACTTGTCTTTGTAATGAGAATGAAAAGACTAGTTGATGCCTGAGTGATGCCTCAAAATTTGGACTAGTAGTGAGGAATGATTTAGATTTCTGCTGAAAGTCTAATGATTGTGTTGTGGTATTATGATGCACTAGCTACCTAGAAGAGATGTTTAAGATTATTGGGCCATTATGAGGTGCCAACTACCTATAAGAGAAGCTTGAGATTATTGAGCTATTATGAGGTGCCAACTACCTAAAAGAGGAGCCTAAATGTGCTGGGCTATTATGAGGTGACAACTACCTAAAAGAGAAGCTTGAAATTATTGGGCTATTATGAGGCTCTAACTACCTAAAATATGAAAAGTGGACTAAACTAAGAATAAATAAACTAGACCGAACATGTAAGGTGTCGGGGACTTAAATTTAAATGGAATACACCGAGCATTATAAGGTGTCGGGAACCTGAAGGTAAATGGAATACGCCGAGCATTATAAGGTGTTAGGAACTTGAAGGTAAATGGAATACGCCGAGCATTATAAGGTGTCGGGAACCGGAAGGTAAATGGAATACGTCAAGCATTATAAGGTGTCGGGAACCTGAAGGTAAATGGAATACGTCGAGCATTATAAGGTGTCGGGAACCTGAAGTTAAATGGAATACGCCGAGCATTATAAGTGCAAGCAGGGGAAAATTGATCTACTAAAACTAATAAATTCTCCTAGAAAATAATAAATCAAAAGCCTGTCAGGTTGCAAAAATTCTAGTCGTTATAGTATAGTAAACAGAAGCAACCAGGTATTAATGTAACACCCCATCCAACAACAAATACATAACAACAATCTGCAGCGGAATACACAACTCATCAAATAACTCAACTCGCGGTGTTACACGCCTTAACCCCCACTGGCTAACAAGCTAATAAACATACATTGTAACGGTCTGATGGCTAATTCCCGAGCGACTACACATTACTATCCCTTTCCATTAACAACAACAACAACGTACACCTTTCAACTATACCGAGTATTTACAAATTGATGCCGATAACAGTTTCGGTCTTACTACACCTACTGTACATTTACAACTTAAATGATTACCCATGTACACGCTACCCCGTCCTACTCTCGAACGGCTTCCACTCCTTGAACCTGAAATAGAAAAAGAGAGAAAGGGTGGCCCCCAAGGGGCTCAGCAACCTTTGCTGTATGGTAATCCCGCAGCCCACGTGCTACCGGCCACGCACAACTAATTGTCATCTTAAGCATGCGGTTGATTATTTTTAAATCATACATGCAACTGTAAACACCACAACTAATCATTTCGCCTCAACGGGCTCAACAAACGGATAATATCCTTACTTAATAAGTCCTCATGGTATTCATTATCCCTAGAGTGTTCCTCCTCTAATGGAGCTACTTCCTTAATAGACGACACTTACCCTTAAATCGGGTTATCCTTAAACGCCTCTTATCACAAACTGGAATCATATCCATGATCCCACACTCCACATTATACAACATATAACATACACTACATACAACACCTAACAACACTTTGCACGTTTCCACGTGCAAACATAATACCGCAATAGATATTGCATCACAACAAAATACATACATAACGGGAATGGTTCTCTTAGGAACCGACCAAACATAGTTAGTTCACTGGGAGAGCCTAGAGGATGCTGTCAAACTCATGCTAAGCGTTTACATAACTCGTTACCGTTCTGTTAGGCGAACGAATAACTTAACATAAAGATGGATCGGGTTTAGTGACCCAACACAACATACATAATCCCCAACAGACGTGAGTCAAGAGCCTTGGTTAACTCAGGGGTGATCGAAGACCAATGAAGGAAGCAATCAACAGAGAGGAAGCTGAAGAAACTGTATACAACAACTCCCAAACAACGCGCGACCGGAACAACCGGATTCCTCACCCCCCCATAATATAAATATTCACAGTTAAAGACTTCGCTGTGGAACCTATCACTCAGCACACAATACCGTAATACCTAAGTTAATCACGCAAAGGAGGGTCATACACTTACAGCAACATCACACAACTAACTCACGCATAGCCGTGGTTGAACGTTCCTTAGGTCGGAAACGTATTACCGGATACCGTTCTCTTACGTTTACCGAATAGTGGTTAACTAGCCCTTCACGCGCATTTAAGGTTACCGGTATCGGCACGTAAACATACATAACAATCGACTGTAAACTCGTTTCATGATTTATCTTTATAACGTGGCAAAACACAGAAAACACATTGGCATACAAGCCGGTGTAATCCGTAGGACAACAGGTTGCAAGAAAACCATCCTGTCACCGGAGTCCACTTTACCACGTCCACTTATGTTCCTCGAGCAATTCTCGAACAACTGATAACATTACATATACTTTTTTAACATCGGGGTTGCAGGATTATTTAATGTCTAATGCTTATAATTTTTCCCCGTTAGTTTAGTTACATACTTCACTTTTTAACTTGTTTACTTTCACATTTTATACAACTTTTCACCCACTCAACCATCATTAAACTCACTTCAAATGTCCTCAACAACCTCATAACATCATTAACCATCACTCCCCATCATTTTATAACCTTAACAAATGTTTGGCCCATACAACACCTTGTCCGAACTTGTGTCCGAACCTCCAAGTTCGGACGCAAGCCGCGACCTAATACTGAAAACCATACACACGTCCGAACTTGTGTCCGGACTTCCCAAGTTCGGACACAGTTCGAGAGTAAATCCTAGATAGAAACAGTCACGTCCGAACTTGTGTCCGGACTTCCCAAGTTCGGACACAATTCGAGAGTGAGAAAATCCTTTACCCACAGAGCCTGTCCGAACTTCCATGTCCGGACGGAAGTTCGGACACGGCAAAACATTCAATTTCCAAGTCTTTAAACACTTAACCAATTTCACCAAACTTCTCCTAAAGCCTCATAATGTTTCCTAACATCATTTGGCACATCAAACACACCTTTAGCCATGTGCTAAACTCTTTAAAATCACTCACCAAAACCATCTTATCATTCACAAATTTCTTACAAAATTCCTAGCACTTGGGATGTTTTCTCCTTAAGATTTCTAAGTGGTAGTTCACCAATAATGACCACTACACCAAGGTGTTTCCTCTACACCTTAACATCATCTCTCAACTTCTTTTCTTACTAACTATATCTCCTTTTTACAACTTCTTAAAATTCCTTACTCAAAACCTTACCTAAACATCATTCTCTCCTTATTCATCAACATTACCTAAACCTTAAACAACTTCCTAGGTCACCAAAACTTACTTAAAACACTTAGAACTTCTTACACATTTCCCAAATTTGGCCATAGCTTCTCTTGTATATACTCACATCCAAACACTTAGGTTTTCACCTTATTTCATTCAAGAACACCTAAAATCCATCAAACACATTTTATACACAAACTTCATACATTTAGCACTACATCACAATATAGTGCTTAACTTAAATTGCTTGGCACTTAGGCCCTTAAATAACATGGCTCTTAGGCCTTTAAATTGCATAAACCTTAAACACTGAATTTCCACATAAATAATGCCTTTGACCTGCAAATACACCCAACAATACATGTGCCCTTAAAACTCCTTGAGAGCATTTCACTAGGTCATTCACCATTTGCTCTTTAGGTAGTTTTAGCAAGCATTATAAGCTCATTTCTCCTAAGCATTAACCACATTGAGATAGCATATTTACCTCTTTTACACTCAACTTCTTTCTTGTTTCCTCTTAAAACCGGTAAGGCATTTCTTTCCTTGTCAACTACTAAACAACATACCAACATTGAAATGAGTATATAAGCTTTATGCTTCATCTCATGTAAACCCTAGGTTTACATTATTTCAAAAACATTAATGTAGTTGTTTTACCTTGATCTTTGAAGGGAGTTTGAATATCTATGAAGAGAGAACTCCACCTAGTCCATAGAGATTGGAATGAAGCTAGAACAAAGTCACACAAAGAGCTCCATCAATGAGTATTTTCGGTCAAACACAAAACATGGAGGAAACTTGATTTTTCTTTGAGATTCCTTACCTAGAAGCAAAGGAGATCAATAATATGTGGAAAGACAGCTCAAGCTCCTTCAATGGTGGAACTCCATGGCACCGAAATGGGGCTTTTGAAGTTTGAGAATAGAAATGAAGAGCTTGATGAGAGGAAGAGAATGGTGGTGTTTGTTTTTGATTTGGATAAGTGAGCTAGATTTTACAAGAGGTCAAAGATGGACTTCCATGGTGGTATTGGTGTATTACCGAGAGAGAACAGCAAGAAGGAGGAGAAGAGATTGGATACGTGGGAAATGAAGAAGGAAATGAGAATGAGATAAGTTTTGCTTTTTGGAAGATATTTGTACTTAAGCAAATTACTTAAGTTTAGTCATTCTTTATTTCCTTAGCATGTTAACAAGAGTGGTGAGTCCCACCCTTAAAACCGGCCCCCAATAGTACCTAGGGGTACTTTAGACTTTATTTGTCAATTTAATTACTTATGATAACATATGTTACAAAATAGCTTATAAAAATCACTATTCACAAAAACAAGGCACATAGAAGTGAAATTTTTGATTTCCCATTGATATAGACTTCCAAATGTGATACTATATAGTACACATGTTAATTAAAGAGTAATGATGGACACCTAGCCATACAAAACTCATTTACAAGACAATTTTTCAAAAACGTGCTTTAAGACTCCTTAAAGCACATTTTGTGTTTTAACTTGTTTTCAAGCTTGGTTTTCTTTGGTAATTGATTTAATATGTTCATTAACATATTTATAAGGTATAGTTATGACCTTTAGGTCTTATACAAATTTATCCCAAGCTTAGAGCACATTTTTGCTCATATTGCCTATAAGGTATTTTCTTGTGTTTTATTTGGTTTAACTGTCTACCAAAGTTTCCTAAGGACTTAATTAGCCTTAATAAATCACAATTGAATATTATTTAGTCTTGGTAGGCTCTTTGGGTCCTAACCAAGTTCACTCATAGCTTAGAGCATGTTTTTGCTCAAACTGTGTCTTAGTGCTTTATTGCACTTTACTATGTTTTAAATTGTCCACTGATGTTTCTAAGGCACTTTTTAGCCTTTATATAACATAGTTTGATATTTAAACCACATATCAAGGTTTGGGGTATTTCAATTAATCCGCAAGACTTGATGAAAATAAGCCTAATCCTAAGAAAACTAGAAATCAGTGGGTTGTATATTGTTTTTGAGGATTTAAATAACAAAGATAAAATAAAAGAACAATATTAAATAAAACAGGAAAGATGATATGGATGAGCGGAACTCTGGGTTCAGGTTATTCTTCACTAGTCAGATTATGTAAACTTCTATAATTTAACTAAAGATATGGATTGACTAAATTATTTAATATCTTACCTGCATTAAATCCTAATCACAAGAAGCTCATCTAGTAGAACACGCAAGGTCTAATCAAGATTCTAGCGAAACACACTTAGATGGATTAAGCTCAAAGAATTGTTCAAAATTGGAGAAAAACCAAATTAATCCAATTCGATTCTCCTCAAGAATTAAAGCACCTGAAGGACAACATAATCAATCTGATCTAATTTCCACAGAAAACAAATTAATAGGACCATCTTGTTAATCACCTATCTGATCATAACAAGATTCGAAAGCAAATTAACTAATCCATGAAATTTATTAGAAAGCACAACTCAAACTTTAATCTGGACAATCCATAAATAAAATCTCTTATCAAATCAATATAAGTAATTGCATAATCAACTAGCTACAAATAACCATCTCCCAGAGTAAATCCTTCCTAGCCTAACATGTTACAAGAAATAACAAACGGAGATAGAAGAGAAATCATCTGGTAGAGAAGACTTCTGCTCTTGCTTTGCTTGTCAAATATGGAGACTCGCCGGCTGGAGGTTGAAGATGATGGAGAGGTGGCGATGGTGTGGTGATATTGAGAGGTGTAAGCCTCGTCTGAGGCATCCGGCGTGAATCGGTAATGTTTCCCCAACCCTATGTGTCTTTATATAACAAAAATAGGCATTTTTAACCCTTAAAATGCATATTTTTGAATTCTGTACATGGCGTCCGAACATGGAAGTTTAGACGCATGTTAGGACAAATTCTCAAAAGTTTCGACCTCTGTCCGATTATACAAGTTTGGACGTATGTTCGGACATGTCAGTATCCTCACTAGTAAAACTTGTTTATGGTCTAGATTCTTCATTTGGACTCCGTTTTGCTCCCCGTTTGTTGCGTTGTGAAGCTTGTGAAGTGAAGAGTGCAATTCCATGAATTGTACCTGAATTTTGCATATAAAATGCATCAATTATTATCTAAACACAAATCATAGGAAAAACACATGATAAATGAGAAATATTAGCCACATTATAGTGAATAATAAGCAAATTAAACCCTTCAAATGCTCTATATTTCACACTTATCAAACTTCCTCACACTTAGATATTGCTTGTCCTCAAGCAAATAAAGAACAAAACTCACTCCAAGGTCGTAGTATCAAACCTCAGGATCAAACAAGTGTAGAATGAAATCAAGCAAAATGGCAATCAAAAGAATAATCCTGCTCTCAGTTGTAAGTTTTCACAAACAGTGAAAAAGAAAATTTTATAAAAGCATGGAGAAGTTAGATTGCAAAAACAAAACATAGAATAACTCAGGATCTTCCACCAATTCCATTCCTCAACCTTTGGATGACAAGGGGTGTAAAGTAATGCCATATTCTGCAATACCTTTCAACACCACACACTCGTTATCAAAATAGGAAAATTGCAATAAACATTCAGCTTTGAGGGTTTTCCTATCTTTGCATTATTATTTTTCTTATTTTCCGCACAATTGTTTTCATTCCCCAGACTTTTCTCTTTATCTCTGTAATGGTGTTGGGCCTTCTATCCTAGATCACGAGATCTTAGTTAGATGGGTGATGAAGCACCCCAAGGACTTAATAACCAGATAAATGAGGCCTTTTTTGGTTTAGAAAATTCATGATCAGAGAAGTACCTTGCCTTATCCTTCATACCAAACGTTCATATCATTTCCAAAGTCACAAGCCAAACTAATTTAGTTGAGCAATCAACTAATCCACCATATTTCATTGAAAATAGAATTAATATGAAGAAAACAATACATACAAACAACTTTAAGCAAAAAGATTATTGAGGTTGTCATCAGGCTCGATTTCAAAAACTTCCACAAAAATTATCACCAAAAATTTCAACATTTACTGGCACTAAAAGAAGTGTATCCTTCATAGCAAGAGAACAATAAAAAACTAGTGTGGCTTTAAGTACAACTGGCATATTTTTAGGGAAAGGTCTCCACTTCCTCACACTTAAGAGGAGCAATGTCCTCATTGTTCACAAAATAAAATCAAGAAAAAAACCTTTCAAAATATGCCAGAGTCGAAGGATTTCATTCAAGATTCCACATATATTTAACATTAAAAGCATGATAGGCTAAACACAAGCAATAAAATTAAGAAACTGAAACTCCCCTGTTATCTTTAGATTGAGGAAGGTTCCCTTCCTCACACTTATGCTCGAACAGCGGGGTAGAAGTGCTCCTCACACTTGCGCTCAGGCAAGTGTCCAGCCTTGGAGAGATGGAATACAAAAAAAAATGCACCTACATACACTTTATAAAACACCTAGTAACGCTAGAAGCATTGCATTAGTAGCACGGGCACCGCCGCCACTTCTGACCGAAATACAACTAAAATAATTCTAGAAATAAAATAAAATTTGAAAAATGCGAAACAAAATCTTTACCACTGGGTTGCCTACCAGTCAGCTGCCCAGATTTAATGTCTCTGGTTGAACTTTCTCTTCGTTACCCTGGATCAAAAATAAAAGTCGATAGTGGCGTCAACAGGAATACGAAGTTGACCGCAATCAGTAATAAACCACCTGGATCAAAGCAAAATGTTACCTCAGCAGATAAAATATCAAAATAAGTACTCCATAAAACTTGGTTGTATTCAAGGTAACGATCTTCAAGGTGAAGATGGGGTGACGAAGGCTCTTCTTCTTCAAACTTGAGGATATAAACATCCTCATCCATTTGGTAAGGCTCAGATAGACCGTCATAATGGTAGAGTGGTGGTCGCTCGTCCCTCTCAAACTCTAGGATGTAAACATCCTCTTTGACTGGGTGAGGCTCAGGCAAGAATCCACACCGATGGTCAGCTGCATATGAGGGTAGGGAGGGAGGGTAATTTGAATCTTCATTAGGTTGCTCCTCCTCAAACTCAGAACAATCCTCCATAAACACAGCGTCTGAAACCGTCACAACCTTCAATTCTTCTTTACGATCCGAATCTACTTAAGAAGAAAGTGAACCATGCGTTCCTTGCTGCAATTAAAATTGAGTCAACTGACTCATCTGCCACTGCATATTCTGAACATCCTACTCTAGGTTTTGATCAATAAACATTTGGTGCTCATATTGACTCTCTTGGGTGGCCACTAGCTTGTCTATCATCTCCCGGAGCTTAACATTACTTGAGATAATGACTTGTTGTAGAGGAGAAAGTTTTTCCTGACAAAGATTTTTCCCTTGCTGATATTCAAATTGCTCTTCAATCTGCCTCATCTCCTCTATCTCTGGGGCAAGCTTCAAACTCTTGGGATCCCCCACACTGAGAGCAAAATGGATCAAAGGAATCTGAAGACACCTGATATTCAGCCCACATAAGAGTATGGCACATCGGCTCAAACGTCATCTTTATTTCACCCAGTAACCTGACCAACTCATGCACCATTATTAAAATTAAATACAAAACTAAAAACTAAATAAAAATAAAATTGATTGCCCTTTTAGTTCTATGCTCTGAATGAAAAGTGTTGTCATTCTCCAAATCAAGATCAAGTACTATGCATTCACCAGACACCTGCAACAGCTAAGAAGGGTAAACACATAATCCAAATTAGAACTAAAATAAATCAAACCTGAAATAAACTGTCAAAAATAGTGAAATAATTAAAAACAAAATAAACTAGAAATAAAAATAGAAATAAAGCAAAGATAAAATAAATTGAACAAAAAATAAAGCAAAACAAGTGACAGTAAACTATGAAATAAAACAAAATATCCAAAATAAGCTAAAAGTAAAAATAAAAATGAAAATGAAAATTAATATTAGATGAATTAATACAATAAAACAAAATATGATATAGTATAATAAAATGAAATAAAAAAATATAATAAACAAACAAAACTAAAATAAAAACAAAGTAAAAAAATAATTGACAACCAAGGCTAAGGACTAGACAAAGTCAAGTCCCTGGCAACAGCGTCATTTTACAAATAGGGAAATGATATACTAAAAACTACGAAAATTACCTAGAAAATAATAAATCAAATTCCTGCCGGGTTGCGAAAATCCCGGTCACTGTAGTATAGAATTTAAGTAACCAGGTATCGAATCCACGGGACTTGAAAGAAAATAAGTCTACTCCTAAGAAAACTGGAAATTCAAGGGGTTGTAAATTGCTTTTGTGGTTGAATTGATTAAAGGCAAATCAAAATTTAAGCGAACAATTAATGAAAGTAAATGATAAGTTTAATCAAATGAATGGAACTCTGGGTATGGGTTGTTCTTTATTGGATGAAATTAGTAATTCCTACAGTTTTCTTTTGAAATACAGATTGACCAATTCTTAATAATCTTTTCAATCCTAAATCCTAGTTAAAAGAATAGCTCACCTATCAGAACATGCCGGTTCTAATCTAGAAACAGACAAAGCACATATAGATGGATTAAGCTCAAAGAATTATTCAAACTTGAAGAAAAACCTAATTAATTCAATTCGATTCTCCTCAAGAATTAAAGCACCTGAAGGACAACGTAATCAATCTGATCTAATTCCACAGACAACAAATTAATATGACCATCTTGTTAATCACCGATCGGATCATAACAAGATTCGAAAGCAAACTAACAAATCCATGAAATTTATTAGAAAGTACAACTGAAACTTTAATCTGAACAATCCATAAATAAAATCTCATATCAAAGCAATATAAGTAATTGCATAATCAACTAGCTACAAATAACCATCTCCCAGAGTAAAACCTTCCTAGTCTAACATGTTACAAGAAATAATAAACGGAGATAGAAGAGAAATCATTTGGTAGAGAAGACACCTACTCTTGCTTTGCTCGTCAGATCTGAAGACTCGCCGGCTGGAGGTTGAAGATGATGGAGAGGTGGCGATGGTGTGGTGAGATTGAGAGGTGTAAGCCTCGTCTAAGGCATCCGGCGTTAATAGGTAATGTTCTACTAACCCTGTGTGTCTTTATATAACAAAAATAGGCATTTTTAACTCTTAACAATGCATATTTTTCGAATTCTATACACGACGTCCGAACATGGAAGTTCAGACACATGTTAGGATAAATTTTCAGAAAGTTTTGACCTCTGTCCGAACATACAAGTTCGGACGTATATTCGGACATGTCAGTATCTGAACGAGTGAAACTTGTTTCGGGTCTAGATTCTTCATTTGGACTTCACTTTGCTCCTCGATTGTGAAAATGCCAAACATGACTATGATGAAGTGTATGCAGAAAGTGCAAAATGCAATCAAAGTGCTAGTAAGTATCAAATATTGTCTAAATCAAGGAATTTGTTGAAGAAAAAGTGCCAAACATGGTGATGTGTGAGATAAAATTTATCTTATGAAAAAGGAAAGTGAAATAATCATCTCCTGACTAAAGACTTCAGATCTGTAATTTGCTTCTTAAGAGGTGAACATGCTACTATTGGGAGTATGTGGTGTGAGTTGTGAGGGTTTAAGGCTTTTGAGTAGTGCTTAGGAATTATGACCAGCATGTGGTGCATGACGTTGAGGTAAGGGCTTATGTAGGCCAGTGATGTATGATGTGGAGGTAAAGGCTTATGTGTGCTTGTGGTGTATGATGTGGAGGTAAAGGCTTATGTGTGCTTGGGTGTATGATGTGGAGGTAAAGGCTTATGTGTGCTTGTGATGGGATGGTGGTGGTGATGTTTGAGCTTTTGGGTTTCAATTGTGCTCTCCATTGTTGGAACCAACAACTGCCCTCAGTATTTTTTCTTAAGGCAATCTGAACTTTAAAGCTTATGGCAATTGATCGAGACGATCGATTGCCCCCAGTATTTTCTTTGATTAAACGTGCGAATGAGTCTTGTCCTCACGAGGTCAAGGCTTATGTTTTGATGTGGTGCTTCCTAACCTACACTCGATGTATTTGGTGTTTGCACTCATTTATTATTTTCTGTCAAAACTTCTAGACCATTGAATTTGATTTTTGATGGATTTACGCATTCGGTCTGTTACTTTCACTTGATTAGATACACAACTATCAAGTTCGAAGTCTTTGATGCTTATAACGTGGCCATGGGCATGATGAAAGATAACGGGACAGTGGAGGGATATTTGAGGTATGTGGAACTTAAAGGGGTGACCAAAGCTGCAACTTACGTCTTCTCTTGGATTCGGCCTTCCTAGTCTTGAAGTTATTTGGCTGCTTCATGTTGACTTTGTCTTCGAGTTTCAGACTTGGAACTTTTGAAGTTGTCCTTTACACCATTTCTCTTCTTTTTTTGTCATTCGGATTTCTTCGAGGTGTTTCAGGTTTGTCCCTTTCTTAACCTTTTTTTTTTACTTTGCCTTCGAGATTCTAGTGTCTCCCGGTTTGAGCTTTGAGAGCTACTATGATGTGAGCTCTTTAGATCCTGTGTCACTCTTGGACCTTTTGCGGATCGCTTCGTCATGCTGATAGCAGCTTTGCTTCTTTGAACTGATGAAAGTGTTATCTTAAAGTCGGGCTCCTCGCTTCCTTTGGTCACCGGGTCGGTTATTCATCATGGGCTGGCTTGTTTTGTGGAGCTTTGTAATATCGAAAAGGGATATGTGAATGGCTCAGCGAGGTGCCTAGGGTTTATGTCAGAGTTCACAAGCTTTTGGCTATGTGGTGCTGTACCTAGGTGCTTCGTCATTCCTAGCAGTTGAGTATCCGTTCTTTGTTACTTTTCATAGGTCTAAGTGTATATTTACAAAGTATCTCCTTCGATCGGAGTTATGCCGTTTACCTTACCTTTGAATGTGATCTCACCGGAGTCGTGTAAAAATGACATGCTCATTCACTCATGGTTTTTCCACTCAAGGCACTCTTGCGAACCTTCACTCAGAGACTTGTTCACACATTTAAACGAAAGATGAAAGATAACGAACCTAAACTCAGATTGCCCCCAGTATTGATTTGGGGTTCATGACAACAATTTTTATAAGTGCGTAATTGGAACCGATTTGTGAGTTGCTTGGATGTTCAGTGATAAGATGTGGTGTTTGGATCGACCTGTTCACCCTTTTTAGAAACAAAAGAGAAGTCGTTCTATTCCGTTGTCAGAAAAAGACTATTTCGTGATCCCCTTTTTTTGACAAGACGTGAGTGTTCATCATTTTTTGGTTTTTGTTTTTTTAATAAATGCACAAAAAGTATGAAAATGGAACTATGCTCTTATGAATGAAAATATAACTTTGGAAATTACAAACTCAGAAAAACTTCCAAAAATGATTAAGGAAATTAACTACTACAAAAGTTGAAAGACAACTAATCAAGAAAAGAAACTTAATAAGATAGCAATCTCGAATGACGCTGAATTGTCTGGTGCCAACGTAATAAAGACTTGAGCTCTCGAGCGTCGAGATGCCATTGAGATGACCGTGATCACCTTCCTTCTAAACCTGGAGTAGGCTTCGTGAAAGGTCTGAACTAGGAATGCCTATAAGTTATGTGTGAAGCACTTGGGCCTGAATCTTTCCCTTAATTGAGAGTGAGGTGCATGGGCTAGAGTGATTCCTAGATTAGAACGGATGTGTGGGCCTAAGTACTCTAAATCTGGAAATGAAGCAAACGGGATAAAGGGAGGTACATAGACTATGAATGGGCCACTAAGCCGAGAGAGAAACTTTGAAGTCTAACATTTGTTTGATGATCCTCTTGGGCCTTTAGGAGCGTCTAGAAGCTTCAACACCTCCTTCTTTACAACTTCCTTCATGTTAGGGTTGAGGCGACGCTGGAGCTGTCGAATAGGCTTGTAGTCCTCCACAATGTAAATGCGATGAGTGCAGAAGGCTGGATCAATCAAGACCTGGCAATTTTGACCCAACCAGAAACCCACCCGAACCCAACCCATACTTTTGCGGGTTAGGGTCTTGATTATTTACCCATCAATTTTTTGGGTTGGGTGGGTAATAAGCTAAATTTTTGGGTTGGGTTAGGGTAGAGATCTTAACCCATGACCCAACCCGAAACCCAAAAATATATTGGTTAATAATAAAAAATATAAATATTATTTCATATATATATATATATATATATATATATATATATATATATATATATATATATATATTTCAGATCAAACTATACCTTAGCCTTAAGCCCAACTGCAGTTGGACTATCCCATCTTTGATAATATCACATAATCTTAACTAAACAAACGGCCCAATCGGCTGCATATCAAACAAAGAACCCAACCAAACCTTAGCATAATGTTGAAAACCCAAATGATCTCGTCTTGCAGACTCACATCCATTTTTCTTCTCTACGTTGTTGTTCATGTCTTTGTCGCTCTTCATCTCTGGCAAGATTTGTTTATCTTATTTTCACTGCCACAGTTGTTCTTGAGAACATAGGTATGTTTAGATTATCTAGAAGGGTGAACAAAAGTAGGTGATATGTATTTTTTATAAGTATGATCTTGATTAGAGACCTCTTAGTGAATTCTGAAGCCATCAATGCGGATAGCGTGCTGCATAAAAGTTCCTGAAATGTTGGCAACGATTAAGTGATTGTGATTGTACTTTTCTCATGCATGAGTACTCAATTTAAACAGGTGATATTATTTTAAAACAATCAGCCATAGTTTGAGGCTTTAAGATTTCAATTTATAAATTATTTCTAACTTTAGAAGATTTGCCTTTAGTATATTTCTCTAATGCATAATGAAGATTTTCATTTTCATTCCCCTTTGTATTAAGGGGACTAGGATCATGTGCATATCTAGATAGGATTCCTCCCCAACAGTGGTAGAGCTTTAGGCTCAGATTGATAAATATAAACTTATGGAAAAAATACGTGTTATTCTATTCATAGGAAATTGGTGCAATACTTTTACATTCTTTGCATAACATGGAATTCGTTTAAAGTTGGATCGATCAAGCAAGATTAATTCTCTTCCTTTTGCTTCATCCTAATTAGTGTCTCAGCTAGCATTTGATGTTTTTGGATTTATTTATTAATTTATACTCCTAATCCATCTAAATTATTGTATGCTTAAAAAATGGGTTGGTGGGTTGGCTTAGGGTTGACGGATTTTAAATGGGTTGGGTTAAGGCCATGATTTTCTGACCCATCCATTTTTTGTTTGGGTTGGGTTGAAGATATTTTAAATGGGTTGGGTTAGGGTTGATATCAACCCGAACCAACGACCCAAATTGCCAGGTCTAGATCAATCCCTTTGATGTCAGCCAGGGTCCACCCAATTACTCTCTTATGCCTCCTTAGCACCTCAGGTAACCTAGTTTCCTGCCCATAAGTCAAAGTGAAATACCCCAAACCCTTATATGTTATTTAAACATTAAAATACGGTATATTAAGACTAAAAAGAGTCTAAGAAACATTAGTAAAAAATTTAAACCATAGAAAACACAATTAAATACCTTAAAGTCAATATGGGCAAAAATGTGCTCTAAGCTTGGGATAATCTTGGTTAAGACCTAATAAGCTTACCAAGACCTTATGCATATGTTAATGAACATATTAAACCAATTACCAAAGAAAACCAAGCTTAAAAACAAGTTAAAACACAAAATGTGCTTTAAGGAGTCTTAAAGCACATTTTTGAAAAATTGTCTTGTAAATGAGTTTTGAGTGGCTAAATGTCCATCATTACTCTTTAATTAACATGTGTATTACTTAGTATCACATTAGGAGGTCTAAATCAATGGGAAATCAAAAATTTCACAAATATGTGCCTTGTTTTGGTGAATAGTAACCAAATTAAGCAAGTTTATAACATATGTCAATATAAGTGAGACAATTGGTCAACAAAGACTAAAATACCCCTTGTTATAATATGGGGGCCGGTTTTCTTGATGACTCACCACACTTAAACAAAAAAATAAGCTAAGTAAAGTAATAAAGTAGAAAGTACTATTTACTTTACTACTTAAATATCCAAACTAGCAAACTTATCTTCATTCTCTTCTTTCCCTCTTCATTTCCCACGCCTTCAACCTCTCTTCTACCTTCTCCATTCACGGTTTTGCTACAGCACCAACACCAACATCAACTTCCATTGCCATTTCCTCCTAGCTCCCTTTGTCAAATCAAAAACCAAGACCACCATTCTCTTTGTCTTGCCAAGCTCTTCAACTTCATCCTTTCAAAACTCCAAGAGCTCCATTTCGGTGCGAAGAGGAATCTCCATGGGAGGAGCTTAGCTCATCTTTTTACATATTATTGTTCTCCTTTGCTTCAAGGTAAGGAAACTCAAAGAAAAACAACATTTCCTCCATGTTTTTATGTTCACCGAAAATCACCTCTTCATGGTGTTTTCTTTTGCCTTGTTCTAGCTTCATTTGAATCTTCCAAGGGCTTGGTGGAGTCCTCTCTTGCTACCTATCCAAACTCTCTTTCATTTCCAAGGCAAAACAATCATCTTAATGTTCTAAGATAATATATGTAACTAGGGTTTATATTATGGTGTTGTTAAGATGTAACTCATTTCCCTTGTGTGTGTCTAACAAGACTTAACCACTTGTTGTGATTTATTTATTGAGTTCATTGTTGAACATCTAACAAGTGCTAACCGGGAAGTGAGGAGTCCGGTAGTTCCGGCCACGCGTGTGAGTATGGGAGTCAATGTCATAACCGGTTCGATTCTCTTTGTATGTTATGGTTGTTTCCATTTTGGTTTTCAACCTTCCCTTTAGCTTAACCAAGGCTATTTTACTGACTCACGTTGGGCCACAGGGGAATACTATGTTTTGTTCGGTGTGCTTGGATCACTATATCCGACGCACCTTTGTGTTAAGTTATTCGTTCAATCTAACAGGACGGTAACGAGTTATGTAACGAGCTTAGCATGAGTTTGGCAACATTCTCTAGGCTCTCCATGGGATCTAATTGTGTTGGTTCGCTTCCTAAAAGGATTCGTTCTTGTATGTTATGTGTGATGTTGTTATGCAATACTCTTGCTATGATATATATGTTGTATGTTTAAAATGAATGCCATGTCATCATGACAATTAGTTGCGCGTATCCCGGTAGCCGA
Source organism: Limonium bicolor (assembly GCA_023374045.1). Taxonomy (NCBI): domain Eukaryota; kingdom Viridiplantae; phylum Streptophyta; class Magnoliopsida; order Caryophyllales; family Plumbaginaceae; genus Limonium; species Limonium bicolor. The sequence continues at coordinate 349,903,876 of CM041777.1, forward strand.
TGGGCTGCGCGTTAACCATACCAGCCAAGGGTTGCTGACCCCCTCGGGGGCTCCATATTGATATTGCAGGATGAGGATCGAGGAAGCGGAATGGCTGTAGATCCTAGGTTGTAGGGATACTTTTGGATTATTTTTGGGATGTTGAGCCCGGGATGCGCCTGTGCTCCCGTGGCGTTATATTTTTGAATACCGCCGTTATTACAGTGGCAGTTGTACACAGTGGCAGTTTACAGTTATATGTTACAGTGACGGTTTGTATTAAATACTCGGTATGGTTGGTAATGTATATATGTATGGATGTTAGTACCTAATGCTCGGGAGTCTGATCATCAGACCGGTACACTTGTATTTATTCTGCCTTGTTAACCACGTGGGTGGTTAACGGCGTTGTAGCACCGAATCGTTTAGTTAATATTTAGTTGTTATTCCGCTGCGATTATATTTATTGTTAAGCGCGTAGTAGGGGTGTTACACAAAGTATAAGAGACAATGATAGGCAAAGAATTGTTATTTGCAAGAAAAGCATATTTGAGATTAGATAGGAGCTCCTTAAGCTCAAGTACTGAAGGCTGCTCTATAGAAGGAATAGGTCGTTGGATATCTCTATTAAGCCTCTTCAATGGAGGGTGATAGGCTTGAAAACCTGCCTTTCCTCTCTCAACATGAGCTAGAGCTGCATTAACCTCAATGTCAGAAGTCTTATCTTCAACAGAAGAGACAAGAACATGCTCCAAAGGCTCAAAATCAGTAAAAAGAGTAGAAGGTAGAGAATAAACCTCATCATCAGCAGAAAGTTCACATACCTCTCCATCCTCATCAACAAGACTTACCGACATAACTGAATGAGCTACGTAGAGCTAGACTTCATCATCTTCATCATATCAAATTCAATCTTCTCGTCCTCGTACCGCAAGGTGATTTTACCATCATGAATGTCAATGACAGCCTTGGCAGTACTCAGAAAAGAATGGCCCAAAATGAGTAGGACCTCCACATCATCATCCATATCTAGAACTACAAAGTCCGCGCGAAAGATGAAGTGGTCAACCCCCACTACGAGATCTCTCACAATCCTCATCGGTTTAATCTCAGATCTGTCGGCCAGCTGGAGCTTCAAAGGGACCGGGTGCAGCTCTCCTCCTCTCACCTTCAAGAAGGTGGCATAGGGAATAATGTTAATACTCGAACCCAGGTCACACAGGTCACTACCGTAGTCTATGTCTCCATAAAGCAAGGAACCATAGGATTGCCTAGATCCTTCTGCTTAGAAGGTAGTGCTCGAAGTAAAGCAGCAGAGCACTCCTCTGTGAGGTGGACTGTCTCCTTGTCCTTCTTTTTCTTTTTCTGAGTCAGGAGATCCTTTAGAAATTTTTCATAATTAGGCATCTCCTACAAAGCATCAATAAGAGGTATATCAAGAGTCAATTTCCTAAAAATACTCAAGAATTTAGCAAACTGCTCATCTAAGTGCTTCTTCTTCATCTTATTTGGAAATGGAAGTTCTACTTGCTTAGGAATGGGAGAAGGCACATCAATAGGAATAGTATAAGGGGAGGGAAAAGAAGGTGGAAGACTAGGAGCATGTATCTCCTCAGAAACTACCATAGGAGGGACTGTAGACCCTGATGGTACGCCAACAAGAGAAGGGTCGACCTCTTCACCAGTTTGGTCAACATCCACTTGTTCTTGATGATTATCTCCCAACAGATTCCCACTCCTTAACTTCACCGCTGCACCAAACTCACCCTCAGACTGAACCTCAGAAGATACATCACAGTTGTAGATCTTTAAGGTCTTGGCTGTCTCCTTCGGATTCTGCTGAGGTTGATATGGAAACGAGCCAAGCTGCCTTTGCTGCTGCTGATTGGCTTGTATCTGATTCATCTGCTGCTCAAGATTCTTCTGACCAGTGATCAAGGATTGATTGATAACTTGTTGCTCTTGCATGTGTGCTTTTTGTGTGGTAGCCATAGAAGCTATCAAGTCCTGGAGCTGGTCCATCTTTACATCAGAAGCTGATTTAACAGGTGGTTGGTATGAGCTTTGGCCCTGCTGCATCTGTCCCTGAAGACGGGCCTGAGTGTATGGCTGCCTAGAAAAACTTGGGGGACCCTGCACATTCCTTTGTAATAGGTTAGGATTAGAAACATCATTGGAATTACCATACCTGAAATTATGGTTTTGGTTCCAATTCCATGTTTGTTGGTAATTCACTTGTCCCATAAAGTTTGCATTCTCAGCACACCGCATTTCCTCCAGTTGAGGACATACTTCAAAAGGGTGGTCTCCACCACAGTGAGAACAAAGAAGATCAGAGGAAGAAGAAGTAGCTATCCCCTTTACCTGCTGGGTAGTTTGACCATTAAGCATGAAGTCGTCAAACCACTTAACCAAGGAGCTCACTAACGTTGATTGCCGAGCTTGAGACTCTGCCATCTGCTCCATCCAAGGATCCAAATTCTTAGCTCCCTTGGCACTCACAATCATAGTCCGACTACCCTCAGCACCCCACTAACGTACCTCCTCGATGTAAGTCTCGATGGCCGCCATAAAATCAGTGTCAGATCAGTTGAGGATGTCTCCAACCAAAGCTGATCTAACCTCTGCTTTATGAATGTGATGCAACCCATGAAAGAACATCATGGCAATACACGTGAGGTCTTGCCCGTGGTGAGGACACTGACGGAGCATCTCTTTAAAACAGTCCCACGCCACACAAATCGTCTCATCACCTCTCTGCTTGAAAGCAAGTAAAGCAGCAACCAAGTCCATAGTTGTAGAGATAGGATAATACTTATCATAGAACCTAGTGGTCATCTATGTCCATATAGTGATAATGCCAGATGGAAAATGGTAGAACCACTTCATCACTTCACCAGTGAGGCTGCTAGGGAACAAACTCATTCTCGCGTACTCTAGGAGACCTTGTGAGCACCCAATCTGATCAACATGAATTAGAAATCGGTTGACATGATCTTGGGCGTTGTTGGGTCGGAGCCATCAAATGTGCCTGAGGGCATCTCTCGAATGACCTTGTTCTGATGTGAAGGCTTCAGACCCTTTCATTCCTCTGTAAGGGCTGGTTGCAACGCAGGAAGAGCTACTGTGCTTCTTCTAGGAATAGCCACCGGTTTGTGGAATTCCCCCATAGCTTGACCACCATTCGTAGGAGCCGCCATCTCTAATCGTCTTTAAAAATGTCTTTGAAAACATCTTTGGCGCTGAGCTACATGAAAGGTACGCTCGATCTCTGGATTCAACATCTTATCCCAACTGTGTGAAGATTCAGATTTAGAGCATGTGTGTATCATCAACTAAGGGCTGCAAATGGCAAGAAAAAGAAACAACCACAAAATAAAGAGAATTAGAACTATACTAATTAAGAGAAAAGTAATATATGGAAAATAACAAAATAACTAAAAATAAAATTAAGCTAATAGATAAAATAAAATAAACGAAAAGAAAGCAAAGTAAAATAAAACTAAACAAAAAAAACTAACAACCAAATATAAATATAATCAAATGAAATGACAAAAAAACAAACTAAATAAACTAAAATAAAAGTAAAGTAATATAAAATTAAGAAAATATCTAAAACAAAACAAGATAAAATAAATTAAGTAAAAACAAAATAAAGAAATAACTCAAAATCAAATAAACTAAATAAAAATAAAATAAACCAAATTAAATAAAAAACAAAACAATTGAAAACCCAAGCTAAGGACTAGACAAGTCAAGTCCCCGGCAACGGCGCCAATTTGTAAACAGGATTTGTGATCTACTAAAACTATGAAATTAATCTAGAATTTAGTAAATAAAATAAACCTACGGGCAGCAAAATAAATCCCGGTCATAGTAGTAAAGTAAAATAAGCAACCGGGATGTCGATCCAAGGGGCTAATGAACTAATCTAATCCTAGAAAAAGCTGTAAGTTGTTGGGGGAAATTGTCGATTGATAAAATAAAAAAACAAGATAAAATGGCGATAAAAAGCGTTCGGCAAATTCTTACAAATTTCTATATGACTAAATCCTAGCCAATTAGAACTCCTCCGTATAGAACGAGATAAATTAAATCATAAACCTATCATAACAAACGCAGAGGGATTAAGCACAAGAATTTTAATTGCATCTGAAGGTTAAACCCATCAATCAGATAAAGTTTTTCCACAGACTAACAGATTATTTTGACTTATCCATCAATTACCGATAAATTCTTGACAGATTTCGCAAGGCTAAAAATAAATTAGCAACTTTTATTAATAGCTCAAACAAAATTCATAATCAGAAACAAACCCAAAATAAATCCCAAATCAACTGATAATAAACCTGTAGAATTTAACTATTTAGCTACCATTCTCTAGAGTAAAATTCCTTAGCCTAGCATAACCAGAGAAGGAATAATAAGAGAGAAAAGTTTGGAAATCATCTGCAAGTTAATCCAAAGATCTGCTAGGAGTCAAGTTGAACGAACTGGTGAAGGCGGAGCAGAAATTCTCTTCCTGATGATGTGGAAGGGTTGCATGGCGCTCGTCTCTGTCTGGAGCCACGTCTCTAAAATGACTCTCTAAGTTGTGAATAGTCGTTGTGAATGGATCATTGTTCTCTTCCAAAGTCTTCCTTATTTATAGTTGAAATCAAGACTATTCATCTGTCCATTGATGGTCTCCTTTTCAATTTTCTTCAGTTTTGTGTAATAAATAAAGACATCCTAGTTCCTTTAACTTCCTTTATTCAATTAACTTCATCCATCAATAGCTATTGGAAGACTCTGGAGTTACCTGCGCGTCTCTCTCCCTTTATGTTTGTCCTTTTTTCCCCTTTTTTTTGTCCTTGTGGCAGTATCGCAAAAATATATATAATAAACGTTGTACTAGACACAACTTTAATAGATTCTAGATTCTTCGTTTGAGCTCCAATTTGTTCCCCGTTTGCGGTGTTGAAAAGCTCATGAGGAAATCTATGCATTTCTACCATCATTTCTTGCTGTAAACATATAAATTGACATCAGTTCCTGCCCAAAGTAAGAATCATGAAAAGCGTACGATAAGTGTGAGGAAGCGCATAAAAAGGTTGCATAAAATAAGAATTTCGCACCTATAAAACCATATCAATTTCACACTTATCACTATCATCAAAACCTAATGAACTTGACTTAACAACTTCCACATAGACATAATAAGGAAAGGGCTATAAAGAGTGAGAAAGTAATAATATCAAGATACTAGGGTGGGTGAAGCTTTGCTTTTACTGTAGAGTGTGTAGAGAGGAGAATCCAGGTGGCCCACATAGTCATCAGGGCTCTCTGTTGTACCTGATGATCATGGGATTCATTAATCATTTGCTTGGACAGTCCCTGGGCTGGTCCCAGACTGCCTCCTTATTAGTATCGTGCTTCATGAAATTGGTGATAATGGACGGGTCCTTGAGCATTGAGGTCTTTCCTTTCCGATGGACTGCTAATGGCTTTGTGGGGAATAACCTCCATACGTATCTCTACTCTTGAGGACCTTATCATAGTAATGTTTCTTAAAGTTTGAGGGGACCAGAGGGTTTGCCTATCCTTTCCTTTTGTCAAAAACATTTGGGAAACTCATGGACGTGCACGGTAAGTCCATAAGGCCTACCAATCTTTTCTCTTTAATGGAGTCAAGCGAAGGGCTCCTAGTCGAGCCCGGCATATCCAAGATAGATGCATTGATTTGGGGAAGGATAAGGTCATCCTCCAAGCCTTGGAGTGAGGAAACATCAGTAGTGGTTGAGGTACCCGAGGTACCACTATCCTTCAAGTGAAGATCCGTTTGGCTTGCCGGAGAACTCAAGAGACGACAGGCTATCCCTATGCGTCTGAGTTATCTTCGAGACCCACCCTTAATACAATACGTAGTCCCGAAGCCCACAACCATGGACCATAGAGGTAGATGCCGTAAGAAATGATTTGCTGACTTGGGCAATCTTTAGTGGAGTGGTGAATAGGCCGCATCTGAAACAAATGGGTGGGAGTCTTTCGTAGGTAACATGCAAGGTAGATTCCACACCTTCGAGGATGATTTTCAAGCAATGCAACACTGGCTTATCGACCGAGATAACGGTTTTCAAGTGTAGATAGTATCCTCCATAGTGAGCACCTTCGTCTTCAAACTCCAGGAAAGTTCCAAAACAACATGCAAGACTAGCGGTGGAGTTTTTGTTAAACTAGACAAGAGGAGCATCATGAATTCTTATACATATGTGAAAGGTCATGAAGACATGATCCGAGGGGGCTTTCTTCTTATCAGTTTGTTGGAGGATGAGGAGGGCTCCATCGAAGGACCATGGGCTGCGATCAAGGGCTGCATGTATCATGCATAAACGCTCGAACTCCAAGAAGAATATATGTATGACAACCTTCTTAATCTTTTGGAATCCATGAAGTTGCCAGACCTTTGAGAGGGTAGCTCCTATCGCTCAAATGTCCACCCTACGAGAGGTAACTAGCTTTCCTAACAAGCATTTGTCAAAGGACGGAAACAAGTCATGATCCATCGATGGAAATAGACGAGGCTTCTTCTTTTGTGAGTGAGAGTTCCTCACACTCATAGGCCAGCTCCTCTACTGATCGAGGGGAGGAATGTAACACCCCTACTCCTAATCACATAATAATCGGCATCACGTACTTAATTAAAGACGGCTCACAATGGAAATTAAATCTATCTACTAATAAGGGTGTCACACGCCATTACTCACCCATGTGAGTAATGAAGCAAATACTTTTCACAATACTAGGATCGATAACAGCTATGATGAACCGAGATATTCTACTACTAACCTACACATACTAAATCCATAAATTGGCAACATAGAACAGTGAGCATCTAAAACATCCCGGTACTTACATCGAAGTATACAATACAAACCAAAATATAACGGGTGCAGAAATTAAAAGACGTCGTAGACTACTCGATAGTCCCGCACTCCGGCTTCATAACTCGATTAAGTCCTGTAATATGTTGCCATAAAGGCTCAGCACGACGGCTGGTATGCTTCTCATATGATCCTCTTGGACCTTTGAACTACTCAGATTAATTAGCCCAATTGTTAACATGCAGTTTTGGTTTCATGCTATTCCGTTTTACAACATATCAAATGTAAAATACCATAGTAAAGCAAACAGCAATTCATCCAATAATCACATGGTTCATTGCATTCAATAACAAGCATATAACATCCAATAATCATGTAGTTCATTCCAACTCAACAACAAGGTATATAACATATAATAATCATGTAGTTCATTCCAACTCAACAACAAGCATATAACATCCAATACATAAGAAGGTAATGTAACCACAAGAGTTAGTCTTGTGATTTCTCGCATCGGGCCTCTAGGACCGTTGTTCGTTCTTTACATGTAGTTAAGTTCTCAACTCAATCCTTGTTCCATTTCACTTCTTAACTTCTTTTCCACTTTACCTCCACACTCTCACTTAGTTCACAAGTTCTGGGCCCAAATGCCCTTACTCAATTTACAAATTCTAGGCCCAAATGCCCTTACACCAGCGGCAGTGCCTCCGTCCATCAAAGTTTGCATTTGTTGGAAATCCACAACTTAAAGTTGTAGGATATAATGTTACTGGGGCCCAATTGCCCGTTCCACCAACAGTAGTGTCTCCGACCAAGCAACTATTCGATACTTGGGATTTCCTTGAGCGGACCTGTTGTCAGTCGTCCCCTCTGTGATCACAATGAGCAACCAGGCGGTCCTGGATTCCTCACCATCTTCAGATCTTCCTTCATAGCCAACCTCTCACTGAATTGTTTAAGTTCTTTAAACTACCTGCCTAAGATTCAATTTCAGGTTATCCAGTGATTAATTTCTCGAGTGTATATGGACCTCTCTGGTCTTTAATGTATACTTAGAAGTCATCTAGTGTATTTCTGTATTCGAGTTCATTTCCTCTTGAGAACGGTATTCCCGTCTCTTCTTAGGTTATCTTAGGATAAATCATTCATGTTATTATCCTTCCATGAGTGATGTTTCTCTATCACTACTCATATCTTATTTTAAGATATATAAATACATATACATGTGTTCAATATCTGTCTCAGTTCGAATGACTATCGCGTACAAAATAATGGCGCACGTATTCGACAGATAAATCATATAACACATTCACATACAAGCACGCATATCCTCTTGTCAAACATTTCACACATCCAAACCCGAGGAAGTCCTCAGGAACAATCGGAACATACAATAACATACCATTCACCTCCGAACAATGCTAGCGTGACGTATCACCCTTATCCTCTACGCTCGCACCAAAGCTCGTACCTACCGGCCCGTATCTCTAGAATATGTATTGCTCTAATATTAGTGTCTATATTACGAGTCCACTTAACCATTCCAGAATAAACATTAGTCATCATCCCGTAGTTAACCCCCTTAGTCGGTTGTTTGTTCAACTCGGGTTTTGTTATTAATCCTCGGGATCTCGGTTTTGTTTAATACTACAGTTTACGTACATGTAATATTCGGTACTGTAATAATATTTAGTACGTAGGAATTATACTCTTAATACTCATACATTTATAGAGGTTAATTGTCTTTACATGTTCACGTACACACACACTTACGTGTATGCATGACTAGTTATATACATTTATTTATATATGCATATAATATGGTTTGTTACCATGTCTCGTTTTACCAGGTTATATCTTCACTTGCAATTTTATAATATCTTGTGTGTTGGTCAATTAATCTACTTGGTCAGGTTGTGTTGATTGGTAAACATAGTTTGACTAGGCCAACGTTTCAAGTCAACCTTTTCATTGTAGTTGATATTTATTTATTAACTCACACTACATCATATTATAACACTTTGTAATTATACTTCTAACCCAAAGTTCTTTCCACATTAATCTCATACGGTTAATTATTCACATTACGTGTTTACCTTGTATTATAAATTCATAATATGTGAATTACAAAGTTTTCTCATAATGAATTAGCTCATTATTCGATGTGAAACACACTCGTATTTATTTGTGTTGTTTAATCACAAATATTTTACCAAGGATTCCTCTTGATGTTATACAAGGTATTTTTACACATTATCATACTCCTTATATTATAAGGTTTTCTAACCATATGTTATACTTCCCAATTTCCCAATTTTGATCTCATCATTTTATGTGATTGTTTACAAGGTATATTTTTACCATAATAATTCCTTCATATATACTCTCTTATACTTTAACATAATGTCACATTATAACATTTTGAGCTTTATAATATATTCAGCCTATACTTTTAAAATTCCAAACCAACCCATGACATTTGCGGAAATTTAATTCCTTCCCCATTCATCTTTGATTATTTACAAAATCACCCAAATATTATATTTGTTACATCTTCAACCTTATATATATATACCCATAAATTCGAACAGCACCCCATCATTTTCCAGAATTATTCTACTTGCCCACATCTTTCTTTTTATTACATATTACCCCTCTTTATTTTGTGTACTTACAATCTAATACCAAGAACTTTATATTATATATATTAACTTATTTAAATCCAATAACTCCCAAAATATTTTCTTAAATTCTCGAAAAGCCCCTAGGCTGTCCCAATATTATTTTCCACCCCTTAGTTTCGGTTATTTGCACAATAACCCCATAAGTTTCATAAATGTTACATTTAAATACTTAAACTATATATTATAATCCTTAATTTATTAAATCACTAAAATTACCCCAAAAATTCTCAAATAATTCAAACAAACCCCTAGGGTCATATTAATTTCATTCCAGCCCCTTTATTTTTGGAAATCATACTAACACCCCAAATTGTTGTATGAATTTCATTTTTAACTTAATACTTTATTTAAGTTACCAAATCCGTTTATTTATTTCCTTAACTTAGTTACACATCACATGTGGTCAAGTTTGACCACCCAAATACCCATTGACTAGCCTTTACCACTAATTACAAAAATGCCACATTTGTTTCTCTAGTTTTACATTTAACACTTTAATTTCATAAAATTAAATTAATATTTTATGTTTCTAAAATTCTAAGACAGCCCCCTTACTGTTCTAATATTTATTTGGCACCCTATATTACTCTTAATTACGTTTTGCCCCCAAATTTACCTAGAATTACCATTTAGGCCCTAAACTTTACAAAAACTTATATTTTTCATTTAAACTCCAAATGAGGCCTAATTTTCGGCTATATATCATTTTGACAACCTAGATTTGGTTTATTTATATTTAACCACCCATTTTTTACCCTTTTGTACACTAGAGCAACATTTAAGTTTATAGTCACTTTTAAACCCAATTTTAACCTTATCTTCAAACCAACTTCCACTCAAATTTGTAGGTATTTATCTTTGATAATTTAAGGAGGTTTTAAAATCACCAAACAGCCCATAGTAACCAGATTTCCTCACCACATTTTATACTAATCGAATACATAGCTTATAAAGCATAAAAAACCTTAAATAATGCATAGAAATGGCCTAAACACTTGGCCTTATTACTAACCTCAAATATAACATTTAGTGACATAAAAATGATTAATATAACAGCTAAGTCTTGGCTTTTTACACTTGGGACCAGAAACTTTTAGTTTTTTGCATTTTAACCCCCTTTTGTTACTTTTAAGCCATTATAATTCATTATTTGTCTAAGTAAATTAGCTAAAAAAGTTACCATAATGTTTAAGTACATTTTTCAGTCAAAATCACCCATATAACCTACTGCATTCTCGGCCCTAATTGTTTTGACAAGGTAATTTAGTTTAAAGCTTAAAAATGTGTTTTAAGCTCACTTGTTTCAAGGCTTCAAAACTCCTTGGAATCCTCTTGTATTTTCCACACTACATTAGTAACAGGTTTTGGTCAGATTATACACTATACACAAGCTTAGACCTTAGTTCAAAACCTTAAGACTTGATTAAGTAACTTTCCCCTTCAAAGTTGATATTTCTCCACCATTCACCCCTTGTATTTTCGGCCAAGAACTCCCACCACTATCACTCCAGTTCGTCCATGGTTCATAGGAGGAAAGAGAAGTGAATTTAGAGCTTTAAAACTTCATAAACAAGATCTAGAGTTTAAGGTCTTAAAAATGGGTTTTAGGGGTGGAGTTATACTTATGGCTCTTGAGAGCTGATTTTTTACTTCAAAGTTCTTTTGTAAACACTAGGAGAAGAGTTGGGAAGTGAGTGCATGTGTAGATCTAAGGAAAAACAAGATTTGAGCACTAAAACTCAACTTTAAGAGATTTTACCTTTGGAGAATCCCTTGCTATGATTTCGACCATGGATGTGGGTGGAGGACACCAATGTTCCAGTAAGATATAAGTGAAGAGGATTGTGTTAAAAATGGTGGAAAATTCGGCCATATAAGGATCTAGAATAAGGATGGGAGTTAGAGCACATTTTTACCTTGTTTTTGTTGATCTTGTCTAGCCCTTGGTACCCACGGTTTTGGGTGATGTTTTTGAGCTTCCTAAACTTGTATTTTCGGACATGACAAGAGAGGAGTAATTGGTTGAAGTTTCAAATTCGAAAATGGAAGGAAAAGAGAGTTTTAGGGGATTTTCTTACCTTGTCTTGCAAGAACCTTAGCTAGACTTTCTCCACTGATTTTTCCTTGTTATTATTGGCCCATGCTCAGCTATTTTTGGTCAAGGATAGTTAGGAGGGGTTGTTGTATTATTTGTTAACAAGAAAATGAGGTTTTAAGGCATTAAAAGAGGAAAAGAAGCTTAAAACACCATTGTTGTCCTTTGGAGCTCAAGGTAGAAGATGATGGTAATGGTGATGAGTTGGAGACGGATGGGAAGGGGAGGAGATGTCTGATTTCATGGTGAGAGCATGGGAAAAGTGAAAGAGAGAGAAAAGTGAGGTATGAGTAAGTACATGTGATAATAGTCAAGGTGTATGTAAGGAGGGAAAGTGAGCTTGTCTCCTTTCCTCTTTGGTCTTGTCTTATTCCTAGGCATGTGAGGCTGCCAAATTTGACTTGCTTTTGGGGGGAAAATTCATATTTTTGTGACTTAATGTTGTAACACCTTAAAGTTGTACATTATGACTAGGTTTATGTGTTAGGTTGTGACACATATTATTTCCTTGATCTTATGTATATCTATAAGTGATTATTGCACTTATAATTTGGTTTGACTATATAAATTAATTCATATAATCCTATCACATTGTTTGTGATATTTGGACATGTATTAATGTGTTACATGTTGTCTTAACTTTAGGTGTTGTTTTCTCCTTATTAATGTAACCTCTTTAGTTCATGATTTTATGTGAGGTTAATTCATGATTTTATGTGTGGTTTAATGTCCATCTTGGACTATACATATTTATGTGTATATATATTTATAGCTTGTAATATTCTTTAGTGAATATTACTCATTAGTCATTATTCTTTGGTGACTAATCATTTATTAATCTCTCCTCATTAATTAATCACTTGTTAATTAGGGTAATTAATGTTTGGGGTATTTCAATCTACCCCCCTTAAAAAGACTTCATCCCGAAGTCTCATTTCTAATCAGTTGGTCCTATATAATCTAGTTCCATGACCAACATCTCTCCTAGGGATCAAGTCCCGTATCTCCATATCTCAAAGTGCAGCTAGTGCACATAATATCTCATAAGCATAGTGCAATAAAAGCACTTCGACTGTATCATGCGAAAATATAAATCCATGCACAACACAATATTCATACATCCACACATGGTGCAACACAAGTGCACAATACCATATTGGTTCTTTCACTTTCCAAATAGGGATATATATTTATCACAAGTATCTCCAAGGATACGTCATAAACAATGTATTCACAACACAATCGGGTATCTCGTAGGATACATAACACACATATAAGTGCACAAATGCACATACAAACAATTACCACTAAGTATGCCTTGCATACGTACCATCAAGAACCATAAAACAACACAGAATCCTGGTATATAATAGTGCACGCCAAGAGGCTCTACCCCCCTTAAAAAGAGTTACGCCTCGTGACCCCCACAGTATCTAACAGCCGCTATAAGAAGAGCACTGGATACTTGGCTAGTATAGAGTCCTCCAACTCCCATGTGACCTCTTCCGCCTCATGGTTCGACCAAAGGACTTTGACTTTCTTAATGGTCTTGGTCCTGGTCTCTCTCATTTTTCGTATCGAGGATGAGGAGTGGAGTCTTCTCTTATCTAAGAGACGGGTCTATTCTATCCTTTTTGGCTTTAAAATATGTGGAGGGTGAGGCACGTACTTCTCTAGCTAGAAGGCGTGAAGTATTTTGTGCGCTCTCCCGAACACGTTGTAATGGGCCCACTCGCTCCGTAATGAGGTGCAGACCCACAAACATAGGGCTCAATTTGCCCTTTTCATTCTTATTGATGTATTATAGATTGTTTATTAATAGCAAGTTATTGTTGACCCCGTTCTAGTGTGACGGTGCTATACACGATTTTCTTACTCTTGGAAATAGAGATATCTTAATCGACGTGGTATCTTTAGTGTACGAGTGCTTGATTAGAATTAAGTCACCTATCCCGGTATTCCGGATTACTAGCGTATGTGCGCGTACTATATCTTCAAGTCCTTTATCTTCACTTACTGGCTTCCAGTTAAGGTGAGATGTGACATTAGCTATTGTTAGTATTTAGTGCTCTTTGCACTTGTCTCAACAATCTTGAGACATACTCGCCTATATATCTATAGAGATAGTTCTCGTCATCTCGTGTCTCCAGGTTGTTTTGTTTCAGAGTAATACGTAAGTTGTAGTATTTTTTTAGGTGCTTCTTGCGGATGTATATTGTATTTTTTTTGTGTCGGCCTAACAACAATACTCGTATTGTTCGCCTTGCGTTTCTGCTAGGAGAAAATTCTTTTGTTATTTTTTTTATGTTATGCATCTTTCAGCGTCCAATATTGGTATGCCCTTTGGCAGTGAGGTATTTGTCTCTAGGTTTATTTTATATCTTTCTCATGTTGATTTATTGTGAGTGTATTTTTACATTTATGAGCGTTGAACGCTGTAGTTATTTGGAGTGTTTCCTTGAACGGTCTAGTCAGCTGTGGTATGCCTTTTTTTTTTTGCTCCCCATTATTGTGGTTCATGTGAGTTTTACTCGTCTGATTCGTGCCAACGTATTATTACTAATGGCTGTTTAAAATGGTCACTTCTGTGCGCACCATATCGTAGTCGGTTTGACGGTTATTGGTTATTGTTACACTTGTTTTAAGGCTTAGGTATCCGCTAGTATACTAGCTTGCCTTTCTTTTATTGGTTAGTGGTGTGTTTATGTGTAGCCCCTTTTTGGGTGAAGACGTACCATTTCCCTTACTTTTGAGTATATGGTGATTGTTGCCTCATACAGTGTTGTTTAGTGTCTTTAGTTTGGAGAAAAGTTCTCTTTATGCCCCTCTATCGGGTGTCAGTTATCATCATTATGTAGGTTCCTCCTGGATGGCAAGAATTGTGTCGTTATAAGTGGACTCTTGATCCTTATTAGGGTTTCACATATTACTCGCCCATTTAATGGGTTCTCATGCATTTGTCATTTAGTTGACTATCAGTTCTCTCATGTTTTGGGAGGTTTCCCTTTACATTATTGTGTGTTAATCACTCCTTGTGGTGTCACGACTTTGGTCGTGTTATATCTAAGGTTTTTTGTTCCTCTAGTCTCGTTGGTTAAACTGAGATTCTCCTCGTGAATTTATTCGAGGGAGTTGTTTGCATTGGTCTGGATTTATATCCCTGACCTTGGCACGTTGTTGACTATTTATCATTTTCTTTACAATTTGTGAAGTATTATTTTGTGAGTCTCCTTCTCAGCAATATTGGGGTGTCCCAAAGGGATTTTTTTTAGCTTCCCTGGGTCCCTTGCCTAATGGGCATGATTACGTATTTTATGTTTAGTAAGTGTTTGCAATATTGCATCCGAATAGTTTGGTTTATATTGTAATGATACGAGATGGTTTCCTCCTCTGTCACTGGTTTTGTTATTGACCTAATTTCATTGGTGGTTTAAAAGGGTTTCTGACGACCACTTGTATTGACAAGTCATTGTTGGTCTATTGTTTAATAAGTTCTTTATTGGAGTGATTGTGCATCGGCTCCAAGTTATTGTTATCTGTTTCTAGTGTGCGCCGTTTGGCGTTCATTCATTATTCCACATCCCTGAATTTTATAGCTTATTCGTGTCGTTTACAGTACGTATTATAGTTATTCTAACTTTACCCTATTTCTGGGTTACATCATTTGTTGTAATTTCGGACTCCGTGGCAAAGGTTTGTGTTTCCTTCTTTTATGGAAATCCTTGTTGTAGTTTGGTTTCAATCAGTTTTATCATTAGTCGTTTCGTTTTAGGTGTTGTTGCCCTTATGGCATACCTTGGAAAGGTAGTCGGAGGTGGTAATTTCGCCCTCCTGGACTCGTGTCCTTCTAGTAGTACATTGGATATATTCACCTAGGCTTGTGCCTTATAGTGTTAGACTTAGTGTCTTGTATTATGAATTAGGGTGTTGCCATTGTTTTACTTACATAATCATTATCGCTGACATTCGTCACATTAGTAGACGACATATCTTAAACATGTACTTGTTTGTCACATATTGTATGGTGTAATACCGGTGGTAATAGTCATTCCCTTTATGCGGGAGTTTCGTCCAATGATAAGTGTGATCAAATGGGGTGACAATATTTTTTTTTCTTGACATTTTTTCGATCTTGTTGGTTATGGTACTCCTTTGTAAGGATAGTGCCTTGGGTGTTAATAGTTTAAGCAGCCAATATCCATTTGTGTTTGTGGTTGCATTTGGTTTAAGTAATTTACATGTTGCGATATAATGTGTTCACTCATTCTCTTGTCGCGGTCATCGTGTTTCCCGACATTATGGTAGGTTATTGCTTAGGCTTCTTGCCTTTGTTGTTCTTACTAGAGGTAGTGGTACTTGTGGTCATCTCGATCTTATCGAGGATTAGTAGGTTTTTTCCCTTTTCTGAGTATTTATTGTATATTGGTGTGTGCCGTTTGTATGTGTTACATCTCATCTACAATTTTCTATGAGGTTAGGAATAAGTTGTTACATCGGGTACTCGTATTTGGTAACTCATCTGTTAAGTTAGATGTTTTTTTAGCTGTTCAACAGTTGGTGTATCACGGTTCTTTGATTTCCTACCATCATTAAGGATGGTGGCGTACTTAGGAAGTGTTATAAAATTTCATATGGGGTCGTGTTTGTCCTAAGGACTAAACATTCATCACTGATAGTGATTGGCATTCAATGCCAGTATATGTTTATGGTGTTTGGCTCTTAAGCTGGTGTTAATTGTTCATTAGTGTTTAGCTGGTGTAGTTTGTTACAAGGCTGGTTTATGCCCTTTAGTTGTTGTAGTCGGACCCATCAGGTCCTTCTGAGGTTTGTAGGCCTCATGCTTTAAGGGCTGTGTGACTCTATTTTGTGACAGGTTGTATCTACAGGATTCGTACGAAGGTCGTATGAATATTTAATGGTTACTGGTGGCCATGGCATCATACCCTGTGGTCTACACGGTCTTGTAGTATTCGGTTGTAGGTGCAGCACTTGCGGTGGCAAGTGCGCAAGGTAGGCGGAATTATTAGTATATTGATTTTCATAGCACTTGTTGTAGCATGTGCGCCATGAGGTTGAGTTATCGGTGTTATATTTATTGGTTTCGTTGACGCTCTTCGTCGTTTGAGTATGATTTAGATGATTTGTCTTGAAAAGGGAAGTATTGGGGTTACTACGGTTTGTTAAGGTATGATAAGTTTTCTAGGGTAAATCTATTTCTAGGCTCTCTAAGTTGGGCTATTTTCTGAGTTTTGTTTTAAACTTCTACATGGTAGAAGGAGGTTTTTGACACATACGTTCATGCAGTCAATTTATTAAGTTAAGGGTGTGCAGTTACCTAGATCGCCCTGTGTACTAGTACCAGCGCCTAAGGTTCCCGCAAAATTCGGGGTTTTCTGTCCCTAGTGACTCCTTTCCCCTTTTAATTGCTCGTATCAGCTGGGGTCTGCCCCGCGTAGCTACCTCGTGGTGCGTCGGGTCCAGCAGATGGAGTACTCTAGTTGTCCTTGGTACGACATTCGTCTTCTTGAGTGTTGTGTTGTAGTAATTTTAGGGGTTTAGCTTGTAAGCTCATAGGGTTATTGCGATTGTAGGTCAGGTTCTTCTGAACCTTTTAGGTTGTATCAGGTTTGAGTTATCCCCTTTTGGGAGAAACTTCTAAGCGGTCATTGTAGGTCATGTTGTGCATTTTCGACAGTCGTCTAAGACTCTTTTTTCTATTCTTCACTCTCCAGGTGTATTTATTGGTGCTTTCTCTATCTTGTTGTCACAACAATTATAGTAACCACATCGGTCTTCCAAATAGGAGGAATTCTTCCATCTCCTTGGCGCCATCAATTGCTCAAAGTGTGGGCAGCGGCGGGTGGGGTACCACTACTGTTTCCCGGAATGTTCTTCCATTAAGCTGGTGTGGCTACTGCCGTCTCAAAGCTGTTCGGGGTTGCAGGACCTCCATTACCCCTGACATGCCTCACCCTACGTGGCTTCTATCTCTACTCGACTTTTGTAATACAGCATGTCGTCCATTCCTCTGTAGTTAAACGTACGGTAGTCAACAGTATTGAAATCCCATTAAGGCTAATATTGTCACGCATTTAGCGCTACTAAGACACTGGTTCATTTAAGACCAGATGTCTCGTACCTCACAAACGTTTCCCGTATTCCCATAATCCTAAGCTCACTGTCTTAATCCTAATATCTCGTCATCAGAGCGGAACTCCGCTCTGATACCACTTTTTGTAACACCCCTACTCCTAATCACATAATAATCGGCATCACATACTTAATTAAAGACGGCTCGCAGCGGAAATTAAATTTATCTACTAATCTGGGTGTCACACGCCATTACTCACCCATGTGAGTAATGAAGCAAATACTTATCACAATACTAGGATCGATAACCACTATGATGAACCGAGATATTCTACTACTAACCTACACATACTAAATCCATAAATTGACAACGTAGAACAGTGAGCATCTAAAACATTCCCGGTACTTACATCGAAGTATACAATACAAACCCAAATATAACGGGTGTAGAAATTAAAAGACGTCGTAGACTACCCGATAGTCCCGCACTCCGGCTTCATAACTCGATCAAGTCCTGTAATATGTTGCCATAAAGGCTCAGCACGACGTATGGTATGCTTCTCATATGATCCTCTTGGACCTTTGAACTACTATGATTAATTAGCCCAATTGTTAACATGCAGTTCCGGTTTCATGCTATTCCGTTTTACAACATATCAACTGTAAAATACCATAGTAAAGCAAACAACAATTCATCCAATAATCACATGGTTCATTCCATTCAATAACAAGCATATAACATCCAATAATCATGTAGTTCATTCCAACTCAACAACAAGTATATAACATCCAATAATCATGTAGTTCATTCCAACTCAACAACAAGCATATAACATCCAATACATAAGAAGGTAATGTAACCACGAGAGTTAGTCTTGTGATTTCTCGCATCGGGCCTCTAGGACCGTTGTTCGTTCTTTACATGTAGCTAAGTTCTCAACTCAATCCTTGTTCCATTTCACTTCTTAACTTCTTTTCCACTTTACCTCCACACTCTCACTTAGTTCACAAGTTCTGGGCCCAAATGCCCTCACTCAATTTACAAATTCTGGGCCCAAATGCCCTTACACCAGCGGCGGTGCCTCCGTCCAACAAAGTTTGCGTTTGTTGGAAATCCACAAATTAAAGTTGTAGGATATAATGTTACTGGGGCCCAATTGCCCGTTCCACCAACAGCGGTGTCTCCGACCAAGCAACTATTCAATACTTGGGATTTCCTTGAGCGGACCTGTTGTCAATCGTCCCCTCTGTGATCACAATGCGCAACCAGGCAGTCCTGGATTCCTCACCATCTTTAGATCTTCCTTTATAGCCAACCTCTCACTGAACTGTTTAAGTTCTCTTAAACTACATGCCTAAGATTCAATCTTAGGTTATCCAGTGATTAATTTCTCGAGTGTATATGGACCTCTCGGGTCTTTAATGTATACTTAGAAGTCATCTAGTGTATTTCTGTATTCGAGTTCATTTCCTCTTGAGAACGGTATTCCCGTCTCTTCTTAGGTTATCTTAGGATAAATCATTCATGTTATTATCCTTCCATGAGTGATGTTTCTCTATCACTACTCATATCTTATTTTAAGATATATAAATACATATACATGTGTTCAGTATCTGTCTCAGTTTGAATGACTATCGCGTACAAAATAATGGCACACGTATTCGACAGATAAATCATATAACACATTCACATACAAGCACACATATCCTCTTGTCAAACATTTCACACATCCAAACCCGAGGAAGTCCTCAGGCACAATCAGAACATACAATAACATACCGTTCACCGCTGAACAATGCTAGCGTGACGTATCACGCTTATCCTCTACGCTCACACCAAAGCTCGTACCTACCGGCCCGTATCTCTGGAATATGTATTGCTCTAATATTAGTGTCTATATTACGAGTCCACTTAACCATTCCAGAATAAACTCTAGTCATCATCCCGTAGTTAGCCCCCTTAGTCGGTTGTTTGTTCAACTCGGGTTTTGTTATTAATCCTCGGGATCTCGGTTTTGTTTAATACTACAGTTTACGTACACGTAATATTCGGTACTGTAATAATATTTAGTACGTAGGAATTATACTCTTAATACTCATGCATTTATCGAGGTTAATTGTCTTTACATGTTCACGTACACACACACTTACGTGCATGCATGACTAGTTATATACATTTATTTATGTATGCATATAATATGGTTTGTTACCATGTCTCGTTTGACCAGGTTATATCTTCACTTGCAATTATATAATATCTTGTGCGTTGGTCAATTAATCTACTTGGTCAGGTTGTGTTGATTGGTAAACATAGTTTGACTAGGTCAACGTTTCAAGTCAACCTTTTCATTGTAGTTGATATTTATTTATTAACTCACACTACATCATATTATAACACTTTGTAATTATACTTCTAACCCAAAGTTCTTTCCACATTAATCTCATACGGTTAATTATTCACATTACGTGTTTACCTTGTATTATAAATTCATAATATGTGAATTACAAAGTTTTCTAATAATGAATTAGCTCATTATTCGATGCGAAACACACTCGTATTTATTTGTGTTGTTTAATCACAAATATTTTACCAAGGATTCCTCTTGATGTTATACAAGGTATTTTTACACATTATCATACTCCTTATATTATAAGGTTTTCTAACCATATGTTATACTTCCCAATTTCCCAATTTTCATCTCATCATTTTATGTGATTGTTTACAAGGTATATTTTTACCATAATAATTCCTTCATAATATACTCTCTTATACTTTAACATAATGTCACATTATAACATTTTGAGCTTTATAATATATTCAGCCTATACTTTTAAAATTCCAAACCAACCCATGACATTTTCGGAAATTTAATTTCTTCCCCATTCATCTTTGATTATTTAGAAAATCACCCAAATATTATATTTGTTACATCTTCAACCTTACTTAATTTATAACCTAAGATCCCCAAGCATTATAATATACACCTATATATATACCCATAAATTCGAACAGCACCCCACCATTTTCCAGAATTATTCTACTTGCCCACATTTTTCTTTTTATTACATATTACCCCTCTTTATTTTGGGTACTTACAATCTAATACCAAGAACTTTATATAATATATATTAACTTATTTAATTCCAAAAACTCCCAAAATAATTTCTTAAATTCTCGAACAGCCCCTAGGCGGTCCCAATATTATTTTCCACCCCTTAGTTTCGGTTATTTACACAATAACCCCATAAGTTTCATAAATGTTACATTTAAATACTTAAACTATATATTATAATCCTTAATTTATTAAATCACTAAAATTACCTCAAAAATTCTCAAATAATTCAAAAAACCCTAGGGTCATATTAATTTCATTCCAGCCCCTTTATTTTCGGAAATCATACTAACACCCCAAATTGTTGTATGAATTTCATTTTTAACTTAATACTTTATTTAAGTTACCAAATCAATTTATTTATTTCCCTAACTTGGTTACACATCACATGTGGTCAAGTTTGACCACCCAAATAACCATTGACCAGCCTTTTCCACTAATTACGAAAATGCCACATTTGTTTCTCTAGTTTTACATTTAACACTTTAATTTCATAAAATTAATATTTTATGTTTCTAAAATTCTAAGACAGCCCCCTTACTGTTCTAATATTTATTTGGGACCCTATATTACTCTTAATTACGTTTTGCCCCCAAATTTACCTAGAATTACCATTTATGCCCTAAACTTTACAAAAACTTATATTTTTCATTTAAACTCCAAATGAGGCCTAATTTTCGGCTATATATCATTTTGACAACCTAGATTTAGTTTATTTATATTTAACCACCCATGTTTTACCCTTTTGTACACTAGAACAACATTTAAGTTTATAGTCACTTTTAAACCCAATTTTAACCTTATCTTCAAACCACCTTGCACTCAAATTCGTAGGTATTTTTCCTTGATAATTTTAGGAGGTTTTAAAATCACCAAACAGCCCATAGTAACCAGATTTCCTCACCACATTTTATACTAATCAAATACATAACTTATAAAGCATAAAAAACCTTAAATAATGCATAGAAGTGGCCTAAACACTTGGCCTTATTACAAACCTCAAATATAACATTTAGTGACATAAAAATGATTAATATAACAGCTAAGTCTCGGATTTTTACACTTGGGACCAGAAACTTTTAGTTTTTTGCATTTTAACCCCCTTTTGTTACTTTTAAGCTATTATAAGTCATTATTTGTCTAAGTAACTTAGCTAAACAAGTTACCATAATGTTTAAGTACATTTTTCAGTCAAAATCACCCATATAACCTACTACATTCTCGGCCCTAATTGTTTTGACAAGGTAATTTAGTTTAAAGCTTAAAAATGTGTTTTAAGCTCACTTGTTTCAAGGCTTCAAAACTTCTTGGAATCCTCTTGTATTTTCCACACTACATTAGTAACAGGTTTTGGTCAGATTATACACTATACACAAGCTTAGACCTTAGTTCAAAACCTTAAGACTTGATTAAGTAACTTTCCCCTTCAAAGTTGATATTTCTCCACCATTCACCCCATGTATTTTCAGCCAAGAACTCCCACCACTATCACTCCAGTTCTTCCATGGTTCATAGGAGGAAAAAGAAGTGAATTTATAGCTTTAAAACTTCATAAACAAGATCTAGAGTTTAAGGTCTTAAAAATGGGTTTTAGGGGTGGAGTTATACCTTATGGCTCTTGAGAGCTGATTTTTCAATTCAAAGTTCTTTGTAAACACTAGGAGAAGAGTTGGGAAGTGAGTACATGTGTATATCTAAGGAAAAACAAGATTTGAGCACTAAAACTCAACTTTAGGAGATTTTACCTTTGGAGAATCCCTTGCTATGATTTCGGCCATGGATGTGGGTGGAGGACACCAATGTTCCAGTAAGATATAAGTGAAGAGAAGTGTGTTAAAAATGGTAGAAAATTCGGCCATATAAGGATCTAGAATAAGGATGGGAGTTAGAGCACATTTTTACCTTGTTTTTGTTGATCTTGTCTGGCCCTTGGTACCCACAGTATTGGGTGGTGTTTTTGAGCTTCCTAAACTTGTATTTTTGGACATGACAAGAGAGGAGTAAGTGGTTGAAGTTTCAAATTCGAAAATGGAAGGAAAAGAGAGTTTTAGGGGTTTTTCTTACCTTGTCTTGCAAGAACCTTAGCTAGACTTTCTCCACTGATTTTTCCATGTTATTATTGGCCCATGATCAGCTATGTTCAGTCAAGGATAGTTAGGAGGGGTTGTTGTATTTTTTTTAGCAAGAAAATGAGGTTTTAAGGCAATAAAAGAGGAAAAGAAGCTTAAAACACCATTGTTGTCCTTTGGAGCTCAAGGTAGAAGATGATGGTGATGGGGATGAGTTGGAGATGGCTGGGAAGGGGAGGAGATGTCTGATTTCGTGGGTGAGAGCATGGGCAAAGTGAAAGAGAGAGAAAAGTGAGGTATTAGTAAGTAAATGTGATAATAGTGAAATACCCCGAACTTAAATATGGTGATTAGAATATTTTAATATGGTATTTAAGGGCCTAATAGTGCCTAAGTAACTTTTGGTAAGGAAAATAAATCCAAAAGAAATGAGAAAACGCTTAGAAAGCGGAAAACGCTAAAATAAGCGTTAAATAACCATAGGAGGTACGAGACCTCGGTTAGAGTATTATAAGGATTCATAAGGCTTATTCATGCCTAATTAGTATACGGGAATGATTCCCGAAGAAAACGGATCCGAATAATGTATTAAAACGCTAATAGAGCTTTAGCGCACGCTTTTCGAGAAAACTCGAAAACGTGATTTTAAGTAGTCAAACGAACCCGTAAAAATTATAGTTCATTAAATAACTATAATTAAGCATTGATGGAAGCTTAATAACCAATAAAATAATTAGATGAGAAAATACCGGAAAACGGGTTCCGGTTAGCGAATAGTGCAAAACCGGAACTTCCGGGGTGTAAACTGTAATAAACCCAAACTAATGTGTCCCATTTGCAAATAAAAATTTAAAATCTGAATGAGAGTGGTATGGGTCTCGATTTGTCCCCTCCCTCTCACTTATATTAATTGTCTATTACACTACAAGACAAACAAATAAGTAATAAAGTAACAAAAAGTAAAAAGTAGTCCTCTCTCTCTTCTTATTTCCTTAATTCCCTCATCTCTCTCTCCAATTATTTTCCATCTCTCACGGTGGAGTCCCCCTCTCTGCAGAACCATCTTCTTCTTCTCCCCCTTGCAGCCGATTTTTGAGAGCTCAAGAATGCTCCCATGGCTTCTCACCTTTCTTCCTCATGCTCTAGCTCCATTTGAGCTCCAAATGTAAAATAAAATACATATTTGAACTCCCCTCTTCAAGTTCTACATTTCTATCTTTTCAAAATCCGAAAATGAGCAACTTCATCTCCATGGGTTTTGCCCATTTGAAGAGGAAATGGTACCAAATCGAAGCTTGGAGTCTCCTCTTCCTCCTAAGGTAAAAAGTTTCAAGAAAAATCCATTTTTCTTCACTCTCTATAGTGGCCGATTTTGCCCCCTTTTGTAATGCCTTGTCTTCTTCTTGATTTGAGCTTGGTTCAACTCTCCAATGGTGGAGGAACTCTCCTTTGTATTTAAGGCCTAAAAACCTCTCTTGAAGCTCAAAGGTAAAACCCTAACTAATGGCATTTAAGCCCTTTCATTGAATTAGAGTTATCCAATGGGTTAAGGAGTTTAATTGTATCTATTTTGTGTTCTTGAATGTTGGCTTGGGGTTTGGTAACCCCATTGCTCAACTTGACCGAGAATGAAGAAGAGGAGAGGTGAAGAACTTAAAAGAGGAATTGTGATCTCAAGGTAAGAAAAACCTATCTTAATGCACTATCTATATGTATTAGGATAATGGGATGGGTAAATTAATCAATGAACCCAAAACATGTGAGAAAATTTGCTTACTTGGTATTGGGGGAAGTTGTGAAATTGAATTGCAAAGTAAGGGCCAAAGTGCCATGTATTTATGTTAATGCATTGTATTGGGCTTGGAGAATTGTGTATATGCTTTGGAGGAAATTTCGTAAGAACCTTGTGTGCTGGTAGGACCCTTGTTGGGTGTGGCTAGCTTTAGGTTGAATTTGATGAGAGAATGTGTATTTGAGGAAGTAAGGAAAGTAGGTGAACTATGGCAAAATTTTGGTAGGAATTGTGCATTTATGGATGACTTGGTGAATGGGAGAACCAAGGTGTGTATTGGGGATTGTAGGGATGTTTAATGACCATGGAGTAGTAGTTATAGTACGAGAATGAAAGAATGTAAAAGCTGTAGCATAGAGTGTTGAAAATGCAATGGAGAGACTAGGAGAACTTATATACAAGACCTAGTGAATGAGTGTGGAACTTGAGGAGGTAAGGTAATACATTGTAGGCCTTGGAAATGGCATTAGGAGATGAGAATATGCATGGGGGAAACAGCAACTAAAATCTGTAGCAAAACAAAACTAGGAAGGATGTGTATAAGTGTTGAAAGGGAGATGTAGAAAATGTATGTGTGAATTAGTATGAAAAGGAGTAATGAATTGGTAATGGATTTAGACATTTTAGAAGTTTAAGTAGGTGCTTAAACATGTGGGATTAAGGGTAGGAACATTTGGGAAGTATTTAGGCAAAGTGAGGATTGTAACAGATTTGGAAAATGTCAAAATCTGTAGAAATTGTAGCAGGGTCCGGGACTTAAGTCCAGGACTAAGTCCCGGACCAACATGTAAAAACTGACCGAGTGTAGATAGCAGTGGGTGGTCCGGGACTTAGGTCCCATACAAGGACCCGGACCACCCCTTGAAAAATGGTCGTGAGTTTTGTAAGTTCAAGGTCCGGGACTTGGGTTAAGCATGAAGACCCGGACCAGTACCAAAATCCATTCGAGAGTTACAAAGCCTTGGGTCCGGGACTTACCTTATGTATAAGGTCCCGGACCATATTTGAAAACAGGCCGAGGATTACGACCACATGTTGGTCCGGGACTTAAGACCCGGACAAGGTCCCGGACCAACCAAAAATTGTAAAATTAAGCTTATTAAATGGCTTTTAAGGTAAGGAAGTGAAAGGTAATGATAGTATAAGATGATTGGTACTTAATTAATGACGTTTAAGGGTCATGAAAGGTATAAACAAGTTTGAGAAGTAAGTAAGAAAGCTGTAAGTATATGAACATTAAGTTAAACCGAACCAACGGGACAACGGGGTAAATACGGGAGTAGTAATTAAGCATGCATGGTAATACTTAGCATTAATAACAATGTTTGAAACATTATCAGTGGAACAAGTGTGAATCAAGGAACAAGGGAACACATGGTAAAGCTAACCCCGGTGAAAGGTATGATTTTCTCATGCCCCGTATGCTAACCGAGTTACGTCGATTTGTGTGCTATATGCCGGCTAATCAAGACTAAAGCATGAAAACGGTTTATTGCCTTTCATTGTATGTCTTGTTGTATGTTGTATGAGCTAACCCTTTTTGACTGATTGTGTGGCTTCACTTAGTGCGTAGACCGACTCATAGATGAGTCTTGTTGTGTAGCGACTCGTAGTAAGAGTCATGTTGTAAACTAATGGAACAGTAGCAACGCACTAAACTAACGGATCAATAAACGATAACTCAAACTGATGAACTCACTAGAATGTGAGAGAGTGTACGGGAGTAATAACCTTCCGATAACGGTAGGAGAACCAAAATGAATAATCCACAAATAATAAGTAGTGGAAGTATATAAGTAACCTCTATTAGAGGAATTAATCTTGGTGCAAGACATGAACCATGAGAGTAGTAAAGAATGATGAGGGATCTCCAAACCCCTTAGCAATTAGTCGACCCATTATGAGAGGACCCGACTGATGTAAGTAATGTCCCGAACATGAGGGTATTCGATACGTTGGGGAAACCCTTAAATCTGAGGATACTAGACGGTGGTAATTCCCTAAGCTAGTGGAGGTTATCAAGAGAGATACTTCTAGGCTAATCCATGAGATTGTAATATACTCTGAGAGAAGAGTGTTGGGAATTTGAGTAGTCCGGTAAAAACGGACATTTGAGTATTTTAGGGGCTAAGCGTATAGCCCTTGTATTGTAGGTCCGGCGGCGAGTCTTGTGTATGACTCCGCCCAGAGGCCAAAGCAATGAGTATTGAGTATTGCGTATGTATGAGTAAAGTAATGAGTACTGAGTAAGAAGTGAGTATGAGTATGTAATGAGTACCGAGTATTGAGTATGTATGGGTAAGTATTGAGTATTGAGTACGTATGAGTAAGCACGGAGTATTGAGTAGTGAGTATGCACAAGTATAGTAACGAGCACAGAGTAGGGATCGTGTGCGAGTAAGGTATTGGACATGGAGTGATGAGTATGCAAGAGTAAGGAGTGAGTATGAGTAGAGTAGCGAATATCGAACACAGTAAGAACAAAGTAGTGAGTAACGCAATGAAAGAGTAATGAATAAATAACTAATACGAACGGTTGACTATCGAATTGTCTTCCTTAGTAAGTATTGAACCTTGTATGCGTATGTAGGTATTGTTGATTGAATTGTTGTAGCATGAGTATGTATGTATGCATGTAAAATGAACTCCATGTATATCCGACCAAAAGTAGTCGGCGTACCGCGTTTAGCACGCGGTATATGCGAATTTCATATGCAGCGTAAGCTGACCCCCTAGGGGGAACGTTTTTAGTGTGCAGGTATTCGAAGCTGACCACCATTCGAGAGAGTAGGACGGGGACTGCTATGTAAGCATGGGTAGTTGTATAATAGAGATTGTATTTGTAATGTATTGTGAATTTGGAAGTCCAAACTGTATCGGTAATTTAAGGATTGTAGTAGACTCGGTATAGTATTGTATTGGAGTTGTATTTGAATTATGGTTGAGTATACGATGGGAAGTAATGTATTGTGTAGAGTACTCGGTATGTTCAAATTCATCAGATCGATAGTATGTAGTATTGTAACTCGCCTTGTTAGTCACGTGGGTGACTAACGGCATTGTACACCCGCCGTTGTGTATGGAGTATCCGCTGCGAAGGTAAGTATTTGTACAGTAATGACGGTATTAGCGGTAGGGGTGTTACAAATAGTCAAGGTGTGTGTAAGGAGGGAAAGTGAGCTTGTCTCCTTTACTCTTTGGTCTTGTCTTATTCCTAGGCATGTGAGGCTGCCGAATTTGGCTTGCTTTTGGGGGGAAAATTCATATTTTTGTGACTTAATGTTGTAACACCTTAAAGTTGTACATTATGACTAGGTTTATGTGTTATAGGTTGTGACACATATTATTTCCTTGATCTTATGTATATCTATAAGTGATTATTGCACTTATAATTTGGTTTGACTATATAAATTAATTCATATAATCCTATCACATTGTTTGTGATATTAGGACATGTATTAATGTGTTACATGTTGTCTTAACTTTAGGAGTTGTTTTCTCCTTATTAATGTAACCTCTTTAGTTCATGATTTTATGTGAGGTTAATTCATGATTTTATGTGTGGTTTAATGTCCATCTTGAACTATACATATTTATGTGTATATATATTTATAGCTTGTAATATTCTTTAGTGAATATTACTCATTAGTCATTATGCTTTGGTGACTAATCATTAATTAATCTCTCCTCATTAATTAATCCCTTGTTAATTAGGGTAATTAATGTTTGGGGTATTTCAAGGAAGAACTCATGGGATGGAGTTGGATCGAAGGAGTGGCACCAGGGAGGTGATTGCCCAGAAATGAAACACCTTGAAGAATGGCTTGTTGACGCAGCCGGACGAGGAGGGCTGCCGGTTAGGGCAAGGAACTGAAAATAACAAGACGATAGCAAATCGTGTGAGAGAAGATGACTACAAATATGTGGAATTTCATAGACAGGAGAAGCTTTGGGATGCTGAGCTAGGGGGAATTCATGAGTATTAATATAGCTGAACAAATGTACAAGTGATGAAAAAGAGAAAAAAAAGGACGAAAAGAAAAAGAAAAAAAAAATAAAACAAAGCAAAAAAAAAAAAAAAAAAAAAGAGAAACCCCCCCCCCCCCCCCCCCCCCCCCCGGAAAGAAAGCGGCTGACGCTTGGGGCGAACTAAGCAGCCTATAACAAATTTTTTTATTTGAGTACTTTATCTGTTTTAAAAGGAAATATGAATACCGGTCGGCACACTACAACATATAAGTACAATTGGGGCAATTTTTATTGCACCAACAGATCAATATTTTGCACCAACAACAAATTTGGTGCAATTTTAATGTTGCACCAAGGTTGCACCAATAGACACGCTACAATAGCTTGTTGGGGCAACTTTTTAGTGTGCACCATTTGAAAGTTCAATGGGTGCAAAGCTTACGTGCACCAGTTGATCAAATACAATCAGTGCACTTAAATATTGCACTAAATGATGCTAATCAATTAGTGCATGTTTGCTAGGTTGCACCATTTGATCAATACCAAAGGGTGCGAAGTTTATTGTTGCACCGTTTGACCAATATCAGATAGTGCTAAATATTTTGTTGCCCCATTTGATCTCCTTCTACCCTTACATTTCCTAGTACACTATTGGTGCAACGTCTCTCTTTGCACCATTTGATAGTTAACAATTGGTGCAAATTCTATTTATTGCACCATTTGATAGTTAACAATTGTTGCATAGTCTATTCATTGCACCATTTGATAGTTAACTATTGGTGCAAAGTCCATCTCTTGCATTGTTTGATGTTTTCAAATAGGGCATTCAGCCATTGCACCACTTGGTGCATTAACATGCTTACCCACTGCTCAACACAAAAAGGGCAAAGCATACAAGTTGCACTATTTGATATCCTTCAATTGGTGCATTTTACTATTATTACTCTATTTGATATCACATTTGGTGCAAAATCAATTGCCCTATTTGATCTTTCAGATTTCAAAAAAAAAATCCAGCATAATAATTTTCATTCCATTTGATCTTTTACTGTAATTACTCTGTATAATCTTTTATATTCTATAAACAAAACATGAAAATTACTAAAATGAGTCAATATCATATATTATTTACCGCAAACAGTATAATACCATTTCGTTTCTACACATTGGTAACTTTGGATTTTCTACATACAAAAATTGTTCAGAAAAACATAATACAACTGCTTCTATTGTTCAATACATAAAAGTTCTAAAATATGAGAAGTAGTGTCTCTCATGTGTGGCTTCTGTTGACGACAGTAATAAGTAGTGACAGGTTGTTGCTGCATTTGATTATCTTGTCTGAAAGTTTATGGTGCATTAGACCACGATGACGATGCATTGAGCAACTAGCAGCTATCTAGAGCAAATACATCATAAAAGGATGAGTAAGTCTTCAGCATCAAGAAAGGCAGATTTGTAACATTTAATTGTACCTGTGAAGGGGTAAAGATTGCGGATACTCCTATCAGCCTCAGGAGATAAATATTGACCTCCTGAACTCATCGATCATTGATCTAAATTTATAACAGGGAAAAACAAAGTCCATAATTATATAAAATGGTATGGTAAAAAGATTCAGTCGGCTCTTTAGTAGCAACAATGCTATCACTATACTGCAGCTTGTAGAATACACTCTGCAGAGCCAGCGGAATACTTACAATTGCAAATCATTCTCTGTTGTCGGCATATGGTACACAGCCTAGACACAAATCAAAGACACGATCAGCTGATCAATAACTATCAATGTTTCTACCAGGAAATGCCGCACCTTTAATTCATATCATATCGAGCAAGACAAGTTGGAGGCAGCAGTCAACCTTTCTAAAATAAGGAATGTGAAAAAAGGTCTGGAGCAGCGAGTTCATGTAGCAACTCACCGACAAGAGTATTCCTCTTACATATGGAATGATTAATTTGCACAAGCTAGCTAGACTACACAAGATCAAATGATTCTGTTTCTAATTAGTTGACACAATAGATCAGCAAAAAAAGCTCTCAGAGATACATTATTCATACAAATCATCGAACAGAATAAATAATTTATAGTTCAATTGATAGACTTGTATTAGACCAGAAACAAGAAATGCTGATAAACCAACCTGAAAGACAGATGCATTCCCTTGACAAGTTATCCTGGAACTCAGATTAGAAGGGAAATGCTTATAATCTTTATTCACTGTGTTGTTATAAAGCGATACAAATGGATAGAATATGTTAACACGATCGAAATGATAACATCAACTGTTTGAAAGTAAAATTAGATAAATACCAGCGTATAACTAGTTGCATATTTATTATAAACTATATTAAACCTTTCTTGAAGTTCACAAATCCCTGCCATCCAATGTGCAGGCATCTTCTTTCTCTTTTAAGTTAAGGCTCTTCACATTGTGGTCACTATGAAGTTTGTCCAAATCTCAAGGGAAATGGCAATATAATAAAATGCTTCCATCTTGGTAGATGCTATTGACAGAAATTACCAAGTAAAAAATTTTAATACCAAGGCCGATTGGAGTACAGTGAAAGTTAAGTTCAATCACAACATGAGCACAACTCGGTTTTCAGGAGAAAAAAGGTATATTATGCAACAGCTTATCCTCTGCTGAGCATCCTATTCTGGAGGAAAAAAGAATGAATGGATTACAGAACACAACAATATACTTCAACTCCGAAGAAAGCATTTGTGCACCTAGGCAAGAATATATTCTGTATTGTAAAAAGAATTTAAACGACAGCCCCGGACACAGATAAATAATAGCAAAGGGCTCAGATAAACAATTGTACAAGGTGAATCAGAGGAATTGAAAAGCAAAAGAGGAATTGAAAAGCAAAAGAGGAACTGAAAAGAGAAAAGCAAAAGAGGCAGAAACTGAAAAGAGAACTTACCAAACTGTTGTTAGTAGATTATCATTTTGCAAACATAGCTCCTGATGAATTGTTAGCATTAATTCCTATATACAACACCAAACAAAAAAGAGAAACAAACATCATTATAGTAATATCAATCTACTTGTATCGAGAATTACACTTGGGACAACACTTATTCCCTTCCTGATCTCTTGATGTACTGTTACATGTACTGCTACATGAGACTAATGAGTTTAAAATACACTGCTACATGTACAAAGAATGATATCACCATCAGAGTAATTACAAAATACTGATATCTGATATCTGATAAGGTACACAAATGGAAGCACCATCAGTAATCAATTTACAAAAAACTGATATCTGATATCTGATAAGCTACACTTTCAGGTTAAACTATCACTAGATAATGAGATGGTTCTTACCTGAATGTGAATATCCAACTACAAGATTAAAAATGCAGCAGCAAGACCATCCTTCGCAGCAAACTGAAACAAATAAAGCAGAGAATAATAAAGAAAATGAATTCATCACGTACAAAAGCAGATAAACGTAGCATGATTCCCATAAAGATGATCCATCTAGCTTATATACCTTGTAACCTATGCCAGTTTGATTGAGAGACGATGATAAGTGGAAGCTACTTAAGCGTACATGTTTTCCATACTTGTCTCAGATATAAAGAGCAAGCACGGTCCTCTATTCCTTTTTATTTTACAAAGCCAAAAGGGAAGAGTTAGCTACAAGATAATAGAGAACACAAATTGTATTATATATAAAGGAAATGAAACTCAATTTCCATACAACACAAACAATCCTCTAGTTCACTCCACAAACAAACCAGACTGCTGAGAGATGCTATACAAGTTAATACACTAAACTTTATTGGAGACCTTTCACCCACTATTATGGCTATTGTTTGGGGTTATGTATCAGTTTATACTAACAAGGGCAAGACACTCTACACAGGACCACAGTAGACTGGTAAAACTGATCAAACTAAAATCAGTAATCAGTACACGCCAAGAAAACTTATCAAACTAAAATCAGTAGACACCAAGAAAGAAAACTGATCAAGCTAAAATCAGTATATATACTCCTATCATCTTTTTTTAATTTGGTATATGAAGAGGAGATTTTGATGACTAGAATTCAAGTAGAGCTGTTATATTTTTTATTGTAAAATGACCTAACTCTGAAGTTTACCAACTGAAATTTTCATTAATAACATTATAATCACATAAGAAATCATCCATTATTACTCCAAAACAAGAAAAGAATTGAGGATTCAAATTAACTCATGAAAACTAGAAAGACTCGACTGACTTGACTAGAACTTGTGCCTTCACACTAATTAGATAATTTTAAACCAGACCACCCATTATTCTAAAAAGAAGAAAATGGCTAAGATAGGTTAATTCACTTGACCCCATCCATCAGTAAAGAATGAATCTAATTATATATACATATATATATACATATATATGGTTGCAATGGAATTTACTTGACTAGACAATTACAAATAAGTAATCATAACCGGCGTGGTAAAAAAACATCTAAACAATTTCACCTTTAAAACAAACAGACAAACAAACAATCAATCAAGAAAGTTAACTTCACCATCATATAGGCCAACAATGGTACAACAACCATCCACACTCACACGCTGGTAGGAAACACTCTCAATCTTGAGCCTCTTTGAATGGATGTATAGGACACCATTAATTTACTTGTATTGTATTAATTTCTCATTTGGTACTAGATTATTCCAATCAGAATGATGGAGAACGTATATTTGGTGTCAAGATTGTTCATGGAGATGAATATGCAATACTTTATTTAATAGTACATGACCTAGATAAGACAATGAAAATGCTTTCTGAATTGCTAGAAATGACTCTTAAAAATCCACGTTTTGCTACCTAGGTCTACTGAGGGAGTCAAACACCAGAACAATATATCTACACCAGGATTAAGGCCCTTTTCATATTATGTAAAACAAAATCTCTTTGCTCTAACATTCAGCCACGGGTAGTAAAGAGGTAAGTATGATGATCATCTACAATGATTAGTATTAATTAACTGGATCCTAGAGAGCTTACTGATAATCAAACACAAAAGCAACATTGTATCATCTCAGCTAAAGCTCCCCTCGCAGTCGTTTACAACGTCATCTTTAAACAATTATGTGAATGAGTTATATATATACACATCTTAGACAGAGGACAGAAGATAACAATGGATGCAGACAATAAGAATTCATATATTGTTGCCGATACAGTAATTTGCAACTATCAACAAACTTCTCTCCAGTTTCATATCAGCCACAGTTACACTAGAAGATATTCTACGATTAGGGCTGAACTGCAATAACTGACAAAACCAAGGACGAACTCAACCACAGTAACACCAGAAGACATTCTACGAAGTTTAACTCACCAACAACGACGAACTCAACCAGAGTTGTCCTAAACGAGATTTCAGATCCTAGACCACCGCACCGATAGTAAGCCACCGGAAGTGTAGAGAAAGTAGTCATTTCCCTTCGTTGTTCACTTATACTTTCCGTGTTCCGTCCCGCTGTACTACTACTACTACTACCGTCAAAACAAGATGAATTAAAAGAACTCGAGAAATTTGTGAACGGTGGGGGAAAAAGGAACTCGAGAAATTTGTGAGCGATGGGGGAGAAGAGGAACAGTAGCAACCGCAAGAGCAATCCAAGGTGAAGGAGAATTCGAAGAGGAACTCGAGAAATTTGTGAACGATGGGAGAAGAGAAACTCGAGAAATTTGAAGAAGAGAGCTCCAGAAGGTGAGTGACGGAGGGGAAGAGTATAAGTGCGAAATAACATGACCGTGATAGATAGAAGTTATTTCTCTCTTTGCAAAATAGAAATAGAGTATTAGTGCGAGATATAAATTTTTGCACCAATTGTGCACATCTAATAGGGCATTAAGTTTGTTGCTCCTGTTGATGGTATCAATTAGTGTAAATCTAAGATGCACTAACATACATTTTGTATTAATGGGGCGACAGAAAATAATTGCACCATTTAACCATTAGACAAATAGAGCGAGTGTAACATAATTGCACCAACTGATACTACCTATTAGTGCAAGATAGGGTGTGCACCAACAGATAGTTAGTTTGGTTGGTAGAAACTAATGCACTACTGGTGCGACAAGATGGAATGCACTATTAGACACTATCAATTAGTGCCAAAATTAAAGTTGCACCAATAGGTTAACTCTACTAGAGCCAAAAATTTTCTGCCCCACTTGAATATGCGTGTAATGTGATTGTTTTGGGGTGACATCAACAAATGGGGCAACATAAATGATTGCTTCAATTGATATAATCAATTAGTGCAAGTTTCTCTGTGCCCTGTTTGTTCATATCTATTAGTGCAAGTTTCTTTTTTGTGCACCATTTGATGTAGTCAAATAGTGCAATTTAACTTTGCACTGTTTGTTCTAACATTTAGTGCAACCATCTAGTTGCACTAAATGATAATCTGAAGTTGCCCAAAAAGACAATATTGTTGTAGTGGCATTGCAGGAGAGGAGAACGAGATCCGGCCTCGTAAAGGAACAAATTTTCCAAGAAACAAAAACTTTTTCGGAGCAATAAAGTGAAAAAAAAAACGTTTTAATTTATCTTTTTTTACCATAAGAATTGGTTACATATTCCAACAATAGAGACGTAATAAACGTTTCGATTATCAACGATTAGCGAAACATAGAAACGTATTTCTGAGGGACAAATGACGTTCCTTGTTGCTCTACTCTAGTGGTACAAGACATGTGACGTTTTCATTACAGTTGGAGTAAATTAATCTCGTTCCTCTGGTGAAAAACGAATGACGTTTAGTTTATTAATGGCGTTTTGCTCGATAGTGCTGGCCACGAATCCGAATCCACCGGTTCCGGTTCCGGTTCCACCGGTTCCGGTTCCGGTTCCGGAAAATGTGTATTCGGATTCGGAACCGGTTCCAGGCGGTTCCGGTTCCGGTTCCGGACTCTGTATTCGCTTCGGATTCGCTCAAATCAACGGTTCCGGTTCCGATCGGTTCCGACCGGTTCCGGGGCGGTTCCGACCGGTTCCGGAAAGATTCGATCGGCTCTAGTTTCTTCGTTTTAACTCCGATTTTAGATCCGTTTGCGGGCACACGT
Organism: Limonium bicolor; assembly: GCA_023374045.1. Lineage (NCBI taxonomy): Eukaryota > Viridiplantae > Streptophyta > Magnoliopsida > Caryophyllales > Plumbaginaceae > Limonium > Limonium bicolor. The sequence goes on from CM041777.1 coordinate 349,939,615, forward strand.
TGCTCTTTTGGTCCACTTTACTCCTAGCTAGGTTATTCCTCAAGTTTATAATCTTAAATGTGTAAGAACCAAAGACTTAAATTTTTGTATTGAATTTACAAAAATAAAGGTGATTTTATTATATGATTCACTGCCTCGTTAAAACCTTATTAGGTAAAAACCCATTGGGAAAACCCTAATAAGGAAAAAGAGTACAACTACTAATAGGTTACATGATTTCAATTTGGAAGTCTTAAAAGATTACATGGAAAGAAAGTAATACTAATACATTCTAAAAGATTACAATACAAAATAGAAGTCCTAAGGGGTGTTGTCCCCATTCATCTCGTACCAATCATCATGTTGCCCCTCGTATTGCAATGCGTGTGCTTGGCATCTCAGCTCGGCTAAGTCCCAATCATACTTCTCAACACAAACCTTGATTGAGTCTGGTGCAAGGCTTGATCTCTTTTCATCCAACACTCGTTTGCCCGCACTAAACGCCGACTCTGAAGCAACGGTTGATGCTGGAATTGCTAGTATATCTCGAGCTATCTTTGCAAGGATGGGGAACTTGCCTTCATGTGCTTGCCACCACTTAAGAACATCTATATCACCATCATCATCATCAAAACTAAAAGTGAAGTTAATGTAATCATCATAAGTACAAAATCCCGAACCCGATTGAACTGATCTTGGTCTTTTCAAAATACTAGAAATCAAAGAACTTCTTTTGCTACCGGGGCGTGGTGGTTTAGAAGATGAACCACTACCACTAGCAGAAGAAAGCTCATCCGACGGTACTTTGAAGTGTACTCATCATGTAGCTTTTTCAAGGCTGCATTAACTTTTTCTACATATTGTTGAACATAACCATCATTGGGTGGACCTCCTGGAACAATACTATAATAATAATCAAGCAATTTTGTTAGACCATCCAATTTTATTTGAGGATCAAGAACAGTTGCCATACAATAAATCAAAGGAAATTCATTGAAATAGTTAAACCATTTAGACATCATATCATAAATAACACCACTAACCTTAGCAACATTCTTGTTCTCATGCAAGACATGGAAAATACTAATGCATTCATTTATGACAAGATGCACATTAGGTTCATAAACTAATGAAAACACCTTAGTTGCACTGTCAAAACATTTTAAAACATTATGTATGGCATTAGCCTTTACCCAAAAGTCCGCACCCATTAATTCTTGATTTTGTTGAACAACCATAGTGTTATACAAACTAGTTAAAATGGATTGGTGTTTCTTAGTCTTAACTAACAATTCATGTGGAGTTCCATCTACTGGGGGTGTCGGGAGCAAAATGACGAGGACGTAAACCGGATTCCTCACACTTTTTTTTGTACTCATTTTTAACAAGACCCGATTTTCTAATTTTCCTCATGACATGCCTAAGTGGTTCTAGTGTGGAAGTCAAGTTAGATAAACCATCTTGTACACACAAATTCACAACATGAGCACAACATCGAACATGCAAGTAATCACCATCATGCAAGAGTATGAGATTCGAATTAGCTTTTAGATAATCTACACACTTAACATTGTTCGAAGCATTATCTAAAGAAATTGAGAATACCTTGTCTAACAAATTCCACTCAGATAATACTTCAATAATTTTCTCAGAAATATTAAAACCGGTATGTGCATCATCAAAAATATCAAAAGCAATAATACGCTTCTGAAGCGTCCAAGAACTATCAATCCAATGAAGTGTAACACAAATAAATGCCTCATTAGTAGTAGATGTCCACATATCACTAGTTAATGAAAACGACACACCATCAATGCTTTCATCATTTCCATAAGTTGGTTTCTAGTTTTACTATGTTGTGCAAAAGCTCTACGTTTAAGCGTATTCCTAGGCACTCTACTATATTGTGGTTGTAATGTGGAGCAAACAAAGTTTTCAAAGTAAGGACTTTCACCAAAATTAAAAGGTAACTGTCCAGCAATCATAAACCTAGCCATGTCATCTATCATTCTTTCTCTATCATAATGAAAAAAACCTGGACCGGGTTGTCGTTGGTTAAACCCGGTGAGCATAGTTTGACCACTCGTACCGCCCGCCATTGCCGCCGTATCCTTGTAGATCTTGTGCGTCTTCATATGTTTTGCAAAGGTTCCGGTTCCGGTGCCCAACGCCCATGCAAGTCCTTTGTGGCAAATATTGCAATGTTGCTTGTATGTCCCGGGCATCTGTGGATCTTCTTTCTTTGTGAAGTATGCCCACACCCAAGAAGCTTGTCTCGATTTTGTTGGAGCGGTGGTGTTGTCGGCATCATCATCTTCTTGATCATCATCTTGACCAAGATTGTGAGCATCGGATGGGGTAGAGGATGTACCTTTAATTGTAAAAAATTTTGATTTAGACTATAATTAAGATAAGAAAGTAATTAAAATAAAAGTTTGTATAAAATAAGTTGTAACTAATATTAAAACTTACTAAATGGTGGTGATATTCCCGGTTGTGTTGGCCCCATGTTTGTAGATCCGTGCTGAGAAATTGTATAGCTTCCACCTTGCGGGAGTGATGAAGGTGAATAATGTGGATGTTGTTGATGTTGATGATACCCGAATTCCATCTCGTCGATTTGGTCTTGCTCATCAACTTGAAAATTTGGATCGATTCGGAGGTTGGAAGAAGGCATCACTTCCTTTCCGGATCTCCTCGGCATTTTGCTAGAATGTGGGAAATGGAAAATTGAGAGCTAATGTGGGAAATGAACCTTTTAGTAGCTAAAATGCTTAATAACACTTAATTGCACAAGAAAATACTAGTAATAAGAGAGAGGAAGAGTAGGATGAGTTGTGTGGTGAGAATGATGATAAAATGGTGTATTTATAGGGGTTTTGGGGCAATATAGCCGTTAGGCTTTGTTTGGAGCCGTTACACACATAAAAAAAAAGAGCTGTTGGGAATCTGGCCGGTTCCGGTTCCGGTTCCGGTTCCGGTTCCGGTTCCCAACGGCTAGTTTCCAACGGTAATATCGACCGGTTCCGGTTCCGGTTCCGGTTCCACGGTTCCGAATCCGACGCGAATCCGGGCGGTTCCAGGCGGTTCCGGTTCCGGTTCTGGTTCCGGTTCCGGTTCGGTCCTGAATCTCAACACTTGTATTCGGATTCGATTCGCAAGGGGGCGGTTCCGGTTCCGAATCGGTTCCGGCCGGTTCTGGTTCCAATCGGTTCCGGGTAGATTCGCCCGTTCCGGGTAGATTCGCCCGTTCCGGGTAGATTCGGATTCGGTGGCCACCATTACTCGATACTCTCCAATAAAAAAGCGGAAAACAATTATGCTATTGCAAGTAACAATAAATTGAAAACAGTGCTTTATTGGTATTTAGTTGATGGATGATGGGCCTTATAGACTAATAATATATTAAACGCGTTTTCGGTGTCACCTTATTATATTTTATCGTTTTAAAGTTTTAATGTGTTATAGTTTATTAATTATAAGTCTAAATAACATAAATTTTATACTATTGAACATCATAATTCGAGCTCTTTAAAATAAGATCCAATATAAATTTATTTTGATAAATTTATAAATTTATATTTTTTGTATGTATATATGTTTTAAGATTAACTTTAAAAATAAATAAAAATACATAATTTTTATTGTATGGTGGTTAATAACCGAAGCACATTAGTCTACTCCAACTGTATTAGCTACTTCGATGGTTCTTAGCTTCTTCGATGAAATACCTCAAACCTAAATATGTTAATTAAACATCAAGCTGTGATGGGATAAGGCTAAAACATGCCTTATAAACATTGGTAGACAATTTAAACCAAAGAAAACACCATAAAGTCAATTTAAGCAAATACTTGCTATAGACTTGGTGTAACCTTGTTTAGGACCTAAAGGTCATTCCTAGACCTTATTAACATGCTAATGAACATGTTAAATCAATTATCAAAGAAAACCAAGCTCAAAAACAAGTTAAAACACAAATTTTACTTTAAGACTCCTTAAAGCACATTTTTTAGAAATTATCTTAGAAATGAGTTTTGAGTGGCTAAATGACCAAGATTATACCTTAATCAACATGTGTACTATTTAGTATTACATCAGGAAGCCTAAATCAATGAGAAATAAAAAATTTCACAAATTTGTGCACTAATTATGAATAGTACCCAAATAGTGCCCAAACTAAGTCAAATGACTTCCTTAAATGGTCAATGGTCAAACTACTCCCTAAATATCATATGGGGGCCGGTTTTTAAGATAGGTGAGTCATCACCTAAGGCCAGCACATTTAGGTAAGAAGAGGGAAAAGTGAAAATGACTATTTACCTTTTTAAAACAAATATCTTCCTTATACCTCTCTTCTCTCTCATCTCTTCTCATTCTACCCTTCCCCACCGGTTTTCTTCTTCATCCTCCCAAGAGAAACCGTAAGAGCTCCAGCCTCCATGGTTCTCCACCTTGCTTTTCTTGCCAAATCCATTACAAAGCTCCAAATCAAAAACTAAGCACATATTTGTCTTAGTTGAGTCAAGGCCTTCCATCCTCTCTTTTCAAAGTTCGAAAACCAGAAGTTGGACTCCATTGAAGGAGCTCCATTTGAAGAGGAAAATTCAGTTTCAAGAGCTAGTATATACTCTCTTTGGCTTAAGGTAAGAAAAGCCTTCAAAAAACTCATCTTTCTTCCATTTTTGTACTTGGCCGAAAATTACCATTTGAAGTGCCTTGCTTTACTCTTTGTAATAGCCTTGATTCAATCTTCAAAATACTAGAGGTCTTCCTTTGATTCCTTACCAAAGTCCATCTTAAGACTCCAAAGGTAATCATTCATTTTAGTGCATTAAGCACTCCTTTGTACTCAAGAGTAAATTCCATGAGTCTAGGTACATTACTTAGCACTCATTACCTTATTTGAACATTGATTAGAAGTTTAGCAAGGGAGGAACCCTCTTGGCCGAAATCGAATCAAGAAACAAAGAGGAAATGAGAAAGGAAAAGCTTGGAAACATAAGGTAAATGACTTACCTTGATGTGGTTTAATACCTTAAGGAGTGGTGGCTATGATTGATACAAAATGTAGCCTAGGGCTTACATTATAAACATTGGTTATATTAGCCTAGGAAAGAACATGAACAAGCTTATGAACGTATGACTAAAGAGCTAATGGTATATGAGTTAGAAGAACAATCATAAGGTGAATTACAAGAGCATCTATATTTGCCATGGGATTGATGTTGTGTAAATGCAGGTTGAAAGCTCTAAATGTTGGAAATTTAGTGTTTAGTTATGTCATTTAAGGGCCTAAAAGCCATGTCATTTAAGAGCCTTAGTGCTATGTAATTTAAGATTAATGCAATGTATTATGGATTAATGTGTTTAAGTGTGATTGGTGTTTTGATAACATCCATTGAGGATTTAGTTAACTTGTGTTGATTAGAAGAGAAAGACTATGCATATGGGCATGATAATATACTAGAGAAGCTATGGCAAAATTTGAGTGGAAACCAAGTGTTTCAAGTGTTCTAGTGAATTACTATGACGTAGAACTTACTAGGAGTCATTAAGAGATAAATTGGTGGAAGTAAATGAACTAAGGAGTTCTTGAGGATTAGAATGACCTAGAGTTGTCTATGAGGAATTAGAAGTCTAATGGGAGTGATAATCACCTTTAAACTACAAGGGAAGGATTGTTAAGGTTAATGCAAAGTTGAGGAACAATGTTGTGAGATGTTAAGAGATTGCCTAGTAGTGAATTAATAAGTATAACCTTGATAGTAATGGGTGGACTTGGGTGATGGTGGTGAAAACTGTAGGAGAACATTGTAAATTGTCAAGGGAATGACTAGGAATGTATAAGAGTGTATAATCATGAGAATGGTGAGTAAATTGAGTAAAGGAGATGGAAATGTTTAAGAGGAATTTAGAATGGTCAAGTTGAAGGAGTAATGATGTGTACAAGGCTAAGTAATTGTGTAGTTGGGTGAGGAACAATGTTAAGGTGTTAAGAGGATGGCTAGAAATGCATAGGTATGTACAAGTTTGGGAATGATGAGTAGTATATGGAAAGGAAAGGAAATTGTGCATGGAGATGCAATATAACCTTGGGAACTTTGAGAAGTTTGAGTTAAGGAGATGAGGATGATTAATAATGCATTAGGTGTGGTCAAAGTGGTTGTAAGGAAACATTTGGGAAAGTTAAGATGGTAAGAAAAATGTATGTTTTGGAAGTTTGAGAAACTAAGTGCAAGTGTTAAGAAATTAGTAAGAATTTGAGTACAATGATCAAGGAATTGAGTATGATATTGGTGGATGAATTAGAAGGTTTTTAAAGTGCCAAAATGGTGTTAAAACATACTAGGACACTTGTGGAAAAGATTTGAGTAAAATAAACACACGGGAAATGATTCTGCAGTCGACCGACCCAGGGCACCGACCCTGTCTGGGTCGGTCGAGCTAAAACTGTTAAACCCGGATGTCTCTGCATCCGACCGACCCAGGGTGGGTCGGTCGGGCCTTATAAAAAAATAAAAAAAATAAAGAGACTGTGGCATTAGTAGTACACCATTAGAAGAGTAATGATGATTAGAAAGATATGCACATAAGAACCTAAGATATAATGAGAAGTAAAATGACTTAAGTGGTTAAGTTTAAACTACAATGACTTAGAGGTTATTAATCGGAAATCGTTAGTGATGATACGAGTTAGGTTAATTGAAAGTAATTAACCACCCGATTGGATGAATGTTTTAGGGTTTGAGTATTTGGACTCCGGAGGAGAATAGGCAACCGAATGACCAACGGTGAACGGTATGGTTTTCTTGTAGCTTGTTTGCTAACGAGATGTCCCTCGGCTTGTGTGCTATTTGTTTATATGTTCCGACTAACCAAGGTAAAGCATGCAACCGGTGTAATGTATTTGTTGTGTGTTGTATGAAACTAACACAACCTACCTTTGAGAACTTGCTAACTAATGTTTAGTAAAAAATTGTATGAGAACAAGGAACACTTCCTAATATTAGTTTGTTAATAACCGAAAGAGGTTTAACTAACAAACATTGTCTTTGAGACTTCTACTAACGGGAACTTGGGGTGAGGAAATCGAGAATGGCACCGACCATGTGTCTTGGAGATGTTGGTATCCTTATCAGATCCCGACTTCCAATATGACTTGTCTCGGACTCGTCGCCTAGAGTCACATATAGACTCGGTCACCTTGATTTCTGTTCGAGGTGGGAGGCATTTAAATGGTGTGGTGGGATCTACCTAAATCCCAAATTTTAAGAATATTGTTTTTTAAAACCCTGGAGCTGTAACTCATTGGCTAGGGTTACCTTTGACCCTACAAAGTAAAGCAATGAATTAAGGACAACCAAATATAATTAAGAACGTTGTTTGTTGTTGAGAATAGAGGAAATATGAGAACCAATGTTTCTCAAATTTAAGGAGTTAAAAACTAACTCGTATACTTAGGAACGCTTATTTAGTCGTTCAATGTGTTTGAGCTATGAGTTGCTTCTATATTGGTTATGTTTAGTTTACTTCTTATTAATGTGAGAATAATCATGTTCGAAACACAAAATAGTCGTGCGTAGTCCCATTAGCTTGGGTCTGTGGTCACGTTAACCGTGCAAAGGTGCTGAGCCCCTCGGGGCATCCATATTATTTTGCAGGTAAATGACAGAAGACGACCGTCCTGAGAGTAGGAGCGGGTAGAAGTAAATAGTAATGTTTTCCTTTTGTTATACGAGATGCGCTTGTGCATTCGTTTAGTAGATGGTATGGGTTATAGTAAGATGTATTAGGATATGAGATACTTTGTACTCAGTGTATGTAAGTTGGTTAAAGTTTTAAGTACACTGATGTCCGGTATATTCGAGTCCATCAGACCGTAGCTAGATCTTGGAGACTTTAGTATGCCTAGTTAGTCACGTGGGTGACTAACGGCGGTAACACCAAGTGTTGTAAGAATCCCGCTGTGTTGTTAATAATAATGGTTGGAGGTTAATGAGATGATCCCGGTTTTGAGAGTTGGGGTGTTACATTCGATGATTCTTAGCTTCTTCGACGGTGTTAGTTTATTCAACAATGTTAGGTTCTTCGACAATGTTACCGTCCTATGTTGTATATAGGAGGTAAGGTTATCTTTATTCTTGAGTGGTGGTTAACAATCCAACCATATTAACATTATTCAATGACTTAATTGTCCTAGGTATGTTTGGTGTTTAGGGTATCATTTTGTGGTTCATTTATTGAAAAATGATCTTGTGTGTAATAAAAGTGAATCTTGCTACAAACTTATGTGAGAATTATACGAACGTTCCATTTTTTGAAAAGTGAATCTTTCGTTTAAGAAAAGTGAATCTTATGTTTTTAAAAAGTGAATCTTATGTTTAAAAAAAGTGAACCTTTCCCATTAAACAACGTGAATCATTTGTTTTTTAAAAGTGAAACTTATGCGAGAACAATATAAACCTTTGGTTTAAAAAAAGTGAATATTACCACAAGCTTAAGCGAGAACAATATGAACCTTTCATTTAATGAAAAATGAATATTACAGCAAGAAATAATTCACTTTTATAACACTACTAATTTATTTTACGTGTAGAGAAGATTCACTTTGATAACATTACAGTAACTATAATTGTCATACTAGTGAACTGTTATCAAACAATACTTATAACGGTAATTATAATTTCATACCAGAAAATAGTTCACTTTTATAACACTGATGGTTCATTTTATGTAAGCATAAGATTCACTTACACGAACACATCACAATGTATAGAAAACTTTATAATTTGAAACTGAATTCTATAGCAGAAAGTAATTCACTTTTATAACAATGTTGATTCATTTGATGTACGCAAAAGATTCACTTTGCACTAACATATCACAATGTATAAGTAAATTTTATAATTCAAAACTGAATTTTATAGCAGAAAAAATCATTCACTTTTATAAGACTATTGATTCTTTGCACGTAAACAGAAGATTCACTTTGATAACATTACAGTAACTATAATTATCATACTAGTGGACCGTCAAACAATACTCGTAGCAGTCATTATAACTTTATACCAGAATATAGTTAACTTTTATAACATTGCTGATTCATTTTACGTAAACATAAGATTCACTTTACACTAAAACATCAAAATGTATTGGAAACTTTATAGTTTGAAACTAAATTTTATGGCAGAAAAAAATTACTTTTTTAACACTACTAATTCATTTTACGTAACATAAGATTCACTTTTGTAACTCTACTAATTCATTTTATGTAAACATAAGATTCACCTTGCACTAACACATCACAATGTAAAACATAAAATTTTAAGTTTACCAAAATATACTCATGATGCATCTAGTTTTGAAGAGCATGAATTATGATGAACAATGATATAATTTTTTTTTACTTTTGCATTTATATTTTGTAAGTTATAATATTTTGAATTTTTTTGTGTATCTCTCTCCAAATAATAAAGACCACATATAGACCCATAAAAGCAGCACATCACACTCGTGTAAACACGCGTATATTGCCAGAAAATATTTTCATTTTTATCTTTTTTATTTTCCCCCCAACTAGTTGTTTCCACATGTACTATCGCCACCTTGTACCCTGGCGCTAGCGCTAGGTTCGCTGCTCTGATATTAAATATTTGTTAATATACACTAGTACAAAAAAGCATATTTCAGCCAAAACATGTTGTCAAAATTCCGATTATTAAAAACTTAAGGTTCTATTTCTATGGTTTCTACTTATAACCGTCGAAATAAATATATTTCCTAGTCTATTTTGGCGGTTGTCAGTAGGAACCACATAAATAGACTATTTTCCCGCTCCTAATTTAATAAAATAATAAGGTCTATTTCGGTGATTGACTTAAGAACTGCCGAAATAGGTGTATTTCATACTCTATTTTGGCCGTTCCTTGCAACAACCGCCGAAATAGACATTTTAATTTACTAGTATACCCAGTCGAGCGAGGTCGTTCACCGCTGGTGCCTTCTTTGACAACTCTCGTTCCTCTCCGATGATTTCTGTGGCGAATACCTCCTCAGAGCTCCAACCACCATTGCTCCCGCCATCACCCGCCACCACTGTCCACGTTGTTGACCACCATTGCGTCGCCGTCGTCCCGCATTGCTCGCATCCAGTCCGCCAACAGCAGCAGTTCGGGAGAAAACCTAAACGTGAGTTAATTTTTTGATTTTGAAAGTTGCAAATTTGCTGTAATAAGGATTAAATTTAGGTTGCAATGTGATTATGGGTGTTTAATGCAGTTGTGTGTGCATAATGTGTGTATAACAATGGTGTACAGTTAGTGTAATTTGTTATGCACACAAGGTGTTCGATATAATGTCTAAGTGAAAAAATGTGTTGTCTGTGCCCCCTATAGAGATAATTTATGAGTGTTTGCGTCTCTCTATGCCACATTGAAGACGTGGTTGAAAGCAATTCATTTTGGGAACGTGTAATATGCATTAACTTATCTCTTTATTCTTTTCACTCACTATAATTTTGCAAGCCTAACTATGAGCAAGGAACGTATATGTTTCTCTTCTTTCTCTTCACTCACTATAATTTTACAATCTTAACTATGAACAAGGAGCATAATGTTGCTGCGTTTCTTTTCTAATTTTTTCCTTTGCGCCTTTGCAGAGACAAATCAAAAGTGGTACTACTGCATCTCTCGCACACCGGCTTACCTCTCGCACACCAGTCTCCCCTCTCTTTATAAATCCTAAAACAACAAGTAAGTATTTTGATTTCAGTTTCTGTTTTTAAAAATGCAATGTTTTGCTGAAATTAAAATGCTAGTTTATTTGGGTTGGAACCTTCGAGTTAGGCTAGCTTAATTACTTGATAGTCATCTAGTCATACTCCATTAAACGTTTTAGTTTAAGGTAGGGTAATTCTCATACCCATTCTGTGTCTCACATATAGTATGGAGTGTGACTAGATGTATGACGATTGAGGGGATCACTTTGACAAGATGCTAAAAAAGTTTTACAAAGGGCAGTGCAGCACAAGGACAAGACAACGGCGGTGAAAGCTCCATGTCCTTGTGTTGATTGTGGTGTGGTAAGGAAATATTCAAGCATCGACGTCATATAATTCCATCTGAACACCTGTGGTTTCATGCCACATTATAGAAGATGGAATTTTCATGGAGAATCAGTTCAAGATAATGCTTCAACTTTGTACAGTCATGATCGGTGTCACTCAAGAACTGACCAAACCTTCTATACTATCAATGAGTCTGATCGATTCCCAAGTAATTCAGGAGTCAATGTTGACAGTGAGATGACTTTCCATGATGAGCGAATGGATGAGATGCTTGATAATGTCGAGGATAATTTCATCGACAATATCAAAGGTTGTTGGATGCATCCAAGACAGCCTTGTACCATACGTGCATTAAGTACACAAAATTGACAGTTGTTCTGAATTTATTCAACTTGAAGGGAAGATATGGAAGGAGTGACAACAGTTTCACAGCACTTCTTGAGATGCTTCATGATATGCTTCCAGATGGGAACGGTCTCCCAACCACCACTCATGAGGCGAAGAAATGGATGTGTCCAATGGAGATTGAGTATAAGAAGATTCATGCATGTCCCAACAATTGTGTGTTGTATAGGGGTGATTACAAGCACCTAGACAATTGTCCAAAATTTTTATTGTCTCGATACAAGCTCAAGGATGGTGACTCCTCCCCTGTTCAGAAATAAAGTCCTTCATCTAAACTATTGTGGTACTTACCGATCATACCTATGTTTAAATGGTTGTTTGCCCATTTGACAGATGAAAAGAACTTACGGTGGCACGCAGAGGGTAGAAAAAGTGATCAGAAACTAAGACATCCAATAGATGGACCTCAGTGGAGAAACATCAACAGACGGTACAAAGAACATTTCGAACATGAAGATAGGAATATGAGGCTTGGGTTATGTACTCATGGGATGAACCCGTACGGAACATTGAGTAGTCAACACAGTACATGGCCTATTTTGCTAGTGATCTATAATTTTCCCTTATGGTTGTGTATGAACATAAAGTACATAATGTTATCACTCATGATATCTGGTCCCAAGCAGCCAGGTAATAACATTGATGTGTATCTCGCCCCACTAATTGATGATTTAAAGCTATTATGGAATGAGGGGACCGTAGTGTATGATGCTTACGTAAGATAAAATTTCATGCTCAAGGCATTGTTGTTTTGCACTATTAACAACTTCCCTAAATATGGGAACTTGTCCAGATACACGGTGAAAGGAACATTTGCATGTCCAGTATGCGAGGAAGACACTTGTTCAGGCCGTTTAAAACATTGTGGGAAGAATGTTTACATGAGTCATCAACGCCTTATGCTTGAAGATCACCCTTATCGAGTAACAAAGAGAAAATTGTTCAATGGTGAGGCCGAGACTCGTGTGGCCCATTTACCCTTGATGTCTGAGGAAGTGTATGCAAAGGTTAAGGACATTGTAAATGTATTTGGAAACACATAAAAACCGGCAAAGAACATTTGAAAAAAGTTTTCTATCTTTTGGGATCTACCTTATTGGCGCCATCTCCCTGTGAGATACTGTTTAGATATCATGCACATTGTGAAGAACATTGGTGAGGCAGTGAGTGGGACTTTGCTCAACGTACCCGGTAAAACAAAAGACAAATTGAAAGTGAGAAAAGACATGCAAGCCATGGGTATACGAAAGGAGTTAATCCCACAAGAGAATGGGAAACGAATATACCTACCTCCTACATGCTATATGCGTTCAAAGAATGAAAATATTAGCTTCTGCAGTTGTATGCACTCGGTAAAAGTACCATCTAGGTACTCTTCAAACTGAAAGAACATTGTATCGATGAAGGATTTGAAACTGTTAGGCATGAAATCTCGTGTTTATTATGTACTAATGTTACATCTTCTTCCAAATGCATTCCGAGGGATATTGCCAACTGATGTCAGAAATGTATTAACCCGATTATGTTTCTTAATGTTGTCTGCTGCAAGGCAGTTGACGTAACCTCTCTCGATGATCTACAATGTAAATTTTTTGTCATATTATGTCAAATTGAGATGTATTTTCCACCATCTTTCTTTGACATAATGGTGCACTTAATTGTACACATTGTTCGAGAGATCCAATTTTGTGGTCTGGTCTACTTACGGTACATGTACCCTTTTGAACGGTACATGGGTATTCTAAAAAGTAGAATGAAGAATAGGTATCGGTCAAAAGGGAGCATTATTGAAGCGACAATGAATGAGGAAGTCACATAATTTGTGACCGATTTTTTGAATGAGGTGGAGTCAATTGGTGTCCCCAAACCACGACACTATGACATTTGCTTGTCTTACAACACCTTGAGGTTGTTGAACCTTATTTTGATACCCATATGGTTGAGTTAAGACAACAAAATCCTACGAAAGACCACATTTAGCTGACAAAGGAACAAAACCAAGTGTTTATCCAATGGTTCAAGGATCATGTGTTTGAACTAGCATCATCGAATCCTGAAACTATAAGTGAAGAGATTAGATGTTTGGCAATTGGGCGTGAAACTAATATTACATCATTTGAGGAGTATGATATTAGTGGGTATACGTACTACACTGCGTGCCAAGATGCTAAATCGATAAACTAGAATAGTAAGGTAAAAATTGAAGCTGCAGCCACTAAGTACCAAAGCGGTAACCGATCTCAACTAGTTAGGAGCACTAGTTGGTATTATGGTGGCATTTGAGGACATTTGGGAACTAACTACCACATTAATTCCTTTCTATTGTTCTGATGCAAATGGGTAGACAACCGACGTGGATACCAAAATGATTGAGGACTTACTTTGGTTGATCTTTCACGTGTCGAATATAAGAATGATCAATTTGTTCGGGAAAGGATTACAAACAAGTGTGATATGTTGAGGCCGGTTCGAAAAGACTGTAGATGGTCTATCGTTCTTCTGGGAAGAAGGCCGGTTCTCATCGAAAGTGAAAACAATGACAATGGTGACAATGAGGTGATAGAGGAAACACCCTTGTTTCTAACAGGATTACCGGATTCAATTGATGACACCAAAAATGACTTGATTTACGCACTATCAGACCATGATGAGGGTGTTTGGGTTGAAATATGAAATGATTTACGCATTCATGTCAGGTAATGTTATTAGTAGAATGTAGGTTGTAACGTCATCTCAAGCTTTCTTTTTTATATGTTTCATAGTGTAACACCCCTACCGTTAATACTGTCATTGCCGTCTAATCTCCTCGTACTTCCAGATTCACACAGCGGTACATACTTACATACGGTGGGTGATACAATGCCGTTAGTCACCCACGTGACTAACGAAGCTACTACTACTACATACAGCATCGGTCTGATGGACCGGAATCCCGAGTACTACACATCTACAATACATACTCCATTTATCAATCGAATACTACAATGCTCCATTCAACACTTTACTCCTTCATAACCATACGATACAATATACATAACCGAGTTTACTAGGTTCCAAATACAAATACAATGCTTCTTCCAAGTTCCTATGTACTCATTAAGAGTGTACATCTACCCATCCCTCACAACTACTTACTTCCTAAGTACAGGGGTGTGCCACTTAGTACACCTCTACATTCTACTTCTAACTATCCAAGTGTAGTCACCGGTCTCTTACCTTGACCACATCCGCTTCAGGTACCTGCACACTAAAAACGTTCCCCCTAGGGGGTCAGCTTTCGCTGCATATGATAACCGCATACCCCGCGTACTAGTGAGGGTACGCCGACCACTTGGTCGAATACACGCGATTGATTTCATTCAAACATACATGCATACATGCTCTTATACATAATATTACAATACATTACGCAAGGAATACATACATACACGTCAATACACACTCTTCAATACATACATGGTAACCCATACAAGCCATCAGATACATTCTTACCTTTCCGAGATCCGCAATACACAATACATATACAATACATACGCAATACATACACAATACACCATCCTTGTTAGCTCATGTTGGTCCACCCGGGTTAATCGGGTGGAGATTACTCTTTTACTCGTTCCACAGTACTTACGCATACATACTCATACTCATACATACTTACTTACTTACTCTTACTCATGTTAAGTCGTTGGGACCTCCGGCCCGGGGACTACTCCGTCCCACCACCGGGATTTACTTGACTCACCAATCCGGGATGCTACCCATTTAAGGGGTTTGGGCCGCGGACCAGTTTAAGAATCAGGAATCGGATCAAACCTCTTGTGTCTCCTCATCCTCACGCGTGGCCGAAGCTATATCGGACTTCTACTCATTCCAATTTATTCCTTACTTATGTTAGGAGTTAGGTAGTTAGGAATTAGTAGAAGTCACACATCCAAGCGACATACACATTACATTGTTCATATACACATCCATACGCAATACAATACAATATACAAGTACACTACGAGATACAAATACACTTCATCATTATTCATATATTTCATGAATTATACAAACTAGTGTTCAAGACAATAAATATCAAGAACAACATAAGTCATGCACAGGTAAGTGCAATATAGTCTGATTCATGCATTTATCTTATTTAGGTGATCAAATAAGCACACAAATCGGGGTAACCAGATTAGGATACAGGGCATGAAGAAATCATACCTTTTTACCGGAATTTACTTTACCGGGTGCTCCCTTGTTCCTTTGGTTCCCTCTTGTCCCTTGATTCTTATCCACGAACTAATGACTACATGTCAAATGGTTCAATTAATACTAAGCATTACAATGCATACATAACTACTACTCTCGTACTTACCCCGTCGTCCCATTATTTCGATTTAACTTAATGTTCATATACTTACAATTCTCTTACTTAATTATCCAACTCGGTTATACCTTTAATGACCCTTAAACATCATTAATTAAGTATTAAATTTCTTATACTAACATTACCATTCATTACCTTTCCTTAAAAGCCATTTAATAAGCTTAATTTTACAATTTTTGGGTTGGTCCGGGACCTTGTTCGGGTCTTAAGTCCCGGACCAACATGTGGTCATACTCCTCGGCCTGTTTTCAATTATGGTCCGGGACCTTATACATAAGGTAAGTCCCAGACCCAAGGCTCTGTAAACTCTCGAACGAAATTTTAATTTCGTCCGGGTCCTTGCACATAAGTCAAGTCCCGGACCCATACTTATTGAAACTCTCGGCCTATTTTGATGGGGTGGTCCGGGTCCTTGTATGGGACTTAAGTCCCGGACCACCCTCTGTCATCAACCCTCGGTCTGTTTTAATATGCTGGTCCGGGACTTAGTCCTGGACTTAAGTCCCGGACCCTGCTAAACTTTCTACAGATTTTAAGTTTTCAAAATCTGTTACAATCCAAACTTTGCCTAATTAAATTCCCATTGTTCCTACACTTAATCCCACATGTTTAAGCACCTAATTAAGCTCCTAAACATGCTCAAATCCATTACCAACTCATTACTCCTTTTCATACTAATTCACACACCAATTTTCCACACTTTCCTTTCAACACTTACACAAATCCTTCCTAGTTTTGGTTTGCTACAGATTTTAGTTCCTACTTCCCCCATGCATATTCTCATCTCCTAATGCCATATCCAAGGCCTACAATGCATTGCCTTACCTCTTCAAGTTCGACACTCTTTTTACTAGATCTTGCACATAAGTTCTCCTAGTTTCTCCAACACATTTCAACAACTCTTGCTACAGATTATTACCTTCTTATTTCTCATACTACAACTACCATTCCATAATTACCAAACATCTCTATTAACTTCAATACACACCTTGGTTCTCCCATTCACCAAGTCATCCATAAATGCACATGTTCCTACCAAAATTTTGCCATAGTTTACCTACAATTCTAACTTCTCCACATACACACTTTTTCATCAAATTCATTCCTAGTCTAGCCACACCCATACAAGGGTCCTACCAGTAATCAATACGTTACCAATACATCAATATTTCCATCAACAACAATACTAATACACATACACATTACATTTGGCTCCAAGGCCTACAATTCGAATACTTAGCCCACAAATACTTAAACTTCCACAACTACAATACTAGTACAATAGTTTAGGTTCTTTTATTTGTTTACCCATTCCCATTACTCTAATGCATGGAAATATAGCATTGAGAGAGAGCTCTTACCTTAAAGCTCTTATTTCCTTCAATTCCTTTTTCAATTCTCCTCTTCCTCTCTTTCTTGCACAAATCGGTTTTGTGGGGAATGGAGTTGCCAACTCCATTCCCATCACCCAAAGCATACAAAACAAGTATAATTAATATACTAACCCTTAGATTTATACTAACTCATTGAGATGTTTTAAACAAATTTCTAGGGTTTACCTTTTGAAGCTTTTAAGAGGGGTTTTAGCCCTTGGTTCAAGAAGGTGAATCCACCACCATTGCAAGGTTGATATTGTGCTCAAAAGAGAGAGAGAAAATGGAGTGTTACAATGGCAAAAATCGTCTACCAAAGGAGATGAAGAAAGCTTAAGGTTCTCATGGAGATTTTTACCTTAATGGAGAGAGGGGACTCTAAGCTACACATTGATGCTATTTTCTTCACCAATGGGGTATACCCACGAAAATGAACTTCCTCATTTTTGGATTTTGAAAAGAGAGAAGTGTAGAGGATGGTGAGGGGATTACAAATATGTAATTATTTTTGCATTTGAAGCTCACATGAGGGTAGAGCATGGAGAAGAAGAGAGAGCTTCCATTGTTGTAGAGGGGAAGCTCAAAATCACTGCAAGAGGGAAGGAGAAAGAGAGGGAGTACGGTGGGGAGGAAGGAAATGGGAGAGAGAGAAGAAAAAGTGAGGAAAGAGAGTGTTCTTTTTACTTTTTGTATTCTTTTTCTTTCTTCTTTCTTTTCTTCTTTCTTTCTTTATTTATTTCTTGTGTGTGAGAGGGAAGGGGGATCGGCTGGTACACAGCCCTTTGGGGTTTTAAAAATTTTATTTACAATAGTGGACACACTAGTTTGGTTTTTTTATGCTTTTACCCCACAACTTCCCGTTTTTGACAGTTTTTACTATTTTCTCGTTTTATTGGCTCTAGACCTTCACTGATGTTTATTAATGACTATTTGGTTGACCAAAATTGTTACGAGCCTATTTGACCCGCTTAAAGACGCGTTTTCCCGGTTTCCTTGAAAAACGTGCTTTAAGGTTCGTTTGTGTTTATGATCCGTTTTAAGGATCCATTTTCTTCGGGACTTGTTCCCTCATGATTACTTAGGTCTTATTAAGCCTTTAGAATCCTTATAATTCGCTAACCGAGGTCTCCTACCTCCTATGGTTAGTTAACGCTTATTTAGCGTTTTTCGCTTTTTAAGCGTTTCTTTATTTCTTTTGGATTTATTTTCCCTTACCAATATTTCTTAATCATTATTAGGCTCTTAAATACCTATTAGGATAATTTAATCGCCATATTTAAGGTCGGGGTATTTCAATCTACCCCCCTTAAGAACTTTGTCCTCAAAGTTGTTCGAGGTTACAGGTTTACAATGCTTACTCGTCCTTTCATGTCTACTACCGAAAGTCACACATTCTTCCTCCTTACCATTCCCAAATCCACTACTCACAGTCTCTACATTCCATACCCTACAAATGTACTATAATTACTCCAATCCACACTATTACCAACCATTCGGTTCCACATTACCAGGTTTTCACATATATACAATGCAAAGCTATCCCTAAAGCAATGCAATACACATACAGTCCCGCAGGCACTCAGGTCATCTAGACACAGGACTCCTCTATGTCCCGCTGCCCTTGGAATAATACAATATGCTACACTACTATCTTTTCCGATACAAGCTTCTAACCAAATCTTCGTTCTCAGTCTAAGGAAAGTCCTTCCCAACAGCTAATTAGAAATCCTTCTAAAGCATACAACTCCAAATTTCAATTTATAGTCATTACAGCTATCTTATGCGTGATTCTTGTGACCACTTAAGGGGAGCTTCAAGAATCGTTCGACCCTGATGTGATCAGCACCAGTGTTGAACTATCTTTCCACCCCAATTTGTGTTCGGTTTCCCTTGATCTGATCAGGATCAAGTTCCACTTCCCACATCAGTTTCAAACAAACAAATAATTTAATTGTTTTCATTTTCTATCTTTTTCCCCTTTCTAGTCGTGATTACGAATTCATACATCTCCAAAGGATGGAATCAGTCCATCAATCATCCTCACTCTACTTCCCAAATACTTTACTCCGTGGTTCAATACCTAAATGCTCATTTCATCAGCCTTCACTACTTCCATCCATTACTCTCCATCATTTCAATTATTCTAACTAGGGATTACCATACTTGTAAAATTTAGTTGCCCTTAATTCACTTCCAATAATTTACCAAGGTATACACTTCACCTAGACTTCATTCATCTACTACTCTCATTCATTTCGTACTACATCTTCAAAGGCTACAATACTTGTGGAGCTCCGTCCACTACTCGTTACTCTTCTTTACTAATACTCTTACACTAGGGTTACAAGATGGGTAAATTCGTCCTATGGTATTTGCATCTCTCATGCCTAATTATCACAATTACTATGTGAATGAATACATATGTTTATTTAACATAGTATCAATCATCAATTTGTTTCTCATTTGTGCTATGCACGTTATCGTTTATGTGTTTTCTTCATGAAACTTATACTAAGCGGTTTTCGCTCTACCCCCCTTAAAAGGGATTACGCCCACGTAATCTACTATATGTTATTATTATTAAACATTGGTTACTCAATTTGGGCAATCTGAAGCGTTTTAGCTTCTTTACGGTTTGTTACATAATATACCCTTGTCAAAGGGTCCTAATCATAACAATGGTTTAGTCTTTGCACCAAGGATTCCTATATGAGTTTATTTAACTCATAATTAATTCGGTTCCAGCCTATTAGGCTTCAAGGCATTAATAGCCATTCTACTATACTTACTAGGTATATTATCTCCTAGCTAGGGCCCACTAGCTTCTGCTGCGCGACCCTGATAACTCGGGTTACTTACCCTTCATGTTATCCTTAATGTGCTATACATCACCTTTTATCCGTCTATTATGGGAATAAGGTTTACTAAACAAATGCGGTATTCTTTTACCGTGTTTGAACTCGATGAGTTGTAGGTTGTAACCAACTCTCTGGTAATCTACTGCACATGCTATTCGTGCTTCCATGATTATTCACTAAGTTCCTCTGACTTATTGTCGGGCGAAGTTAAGTCACTACTTAGTTGTAGTGCTTCCTCTGGTGTCAATAGTTTCTGAATCATACCAGTTCTTCTGGTTCAGTACAGGTGTTCTTTACTTGTATGACCTTGCATTTTTATGCGTCGGTCCTAGTGACTTTGTTATGTCTCCTTTCACCTTTTATTCCAATGGAATTCACATCTTGTGATTGTTAGTGTGTTTCACACTCTTTGTGCTTCTTTGGCCTCAGGCCGCACGGTCTGTTGCTAAGCTTCCTTAGCTGGCTTATGCCATGTTTGTTGGTGAAAAGAAGGGTTTACTACGATTTACATTCTCCATATTCCTAGCTATCCCATTAGATCATTACTTCACAAGTGCAATACCAAAACACTCAGTCATACAGAGTGCAGAGGCGTAAACGCTTGACCGCAAGTCACTTATGTGATAGAATGAATATTTCTACTTGTCTTATCATACTTATACTCCGTGTCATTATCTACTACTTCCTCATAGCGGTCGCTTGTTGCGCACCGTGTTCTTACTCATTGTACAACATTGTTTTTACTGTTCCTGTTACTGTGGTAGTTCCTCTTCACTTATTGCCATTGTCATTGGCACCACTTCCTTATGGTGTAAATACACTAGGAGTTTCCTGTGTTTGTGTGTATGACGGTTGTCGTAGCATACCGCAATCTTATTATCTTCCCAATGTGGAACTTGGGTTTTATG
This sequence comes from Limonium bicolor, assembly GCA_023374045.1. Classification (NCBI taxonomy): domain Eukaryota; kingdom Viridiplantae; phylum Streptophyta; class Magnoliopsida; order Caryophyllales; family Plumbaginaceae; genus Limonium; species Limonium bicolor. The sequence goes on from CM041777.1 coordinate 349,960,584, forward strand.
TGTAGGTTAGCTTACCTCACATTCTATCATCATTTGTGATACAATTTACCAAGTATCTTGGTTGATAATGGATGAAATAATTTGTCGGGTTACAAGCTCTCTTGAGCGTTGGTCACTCATGGTGTGCAATGTGCACTCACATTGATTGTTTTTGACAATTACTGTCCTCCCTAAGCTGAGCATTGGTTATAGGCTCTAGCTGTGTAGTATTACTTGGGTATGTACATCACCGGGACGTCCCAAGGAACTTCAAGGGTTTTCTGTCCCGTTCTATCATTGGTACACGAAATTCTGGTTGAGAGGCTTGTTGCCATTCATAGGTCTCATGACAAGATTTACCAATTTGGTGTTTACACAATGGTTCACCACATGCTTGGTTGCGCATGGGGTACGCTTACTCCTTAAGTCGTAATGGTTTGGAAAATCTCATTTACTTGTTCCATCGCCCCTTGGCAATATCTATATGTGCAAGCTTTATAGTTATAGTAGACGGAAGCCTTTCCTAAGGTTCACATCTTCACCACATTGGTGGTCTTCGGTTAATGAGAGGTATTTTTCCTCGGGTTTCCCATAGTGTCCAAATGTGGACTAGGCCAATGTTGGCATCATCACGATTCTTATGCCTCTGTGCTACCATTGCTACAGAAAGCATGAAGGTAATTAAAAGCTTGTCAACTGTATACTAGACTGATGCTCTAGTGACAGTGACACTGAGTTGGCCATTACTCCAAGCCACTCAGGATGTTGGGTTTGAATTGATGGTCCAGTTGCTGATTTCTTTGTTGCATGAGGCAATATCTCTTGCAAGTCTTGTTATCAAATGGTGTGGGTTATGCAACCGTTAAGGTTTACATAACATAGTTGATTAATGGCTTTTAAGCCTTATTGTTGCAAGCTATGCTCTTTGCAAGCTGCTTATACATGTTTCCACTCCATGTATACCCCATAGGTTGGAGGTATTACTAGGCTCCATGGTAAGTCGTGACATCACGCTTCCGTTCATAGGAGACCCTTTAGGCACTCAGGTGTTAATTCGGGCCTTCTGGTAATTTAGGGTATTTCTTGTTAAGTGAAATCCCTTCGGTGTCCTAACCAAATGTTCGTTCTAGCTCATGTGCTCTTATCATGACGCTTGTTCAACTGTTGTCATCTCAGACACCCTTCAAGGATTGCTCCCGGGTGTTGTTAGATTATGTCGTTACATCCGGCCAATGTATATGATATGTTGTGCCCACTATACCGCCTCGTGGTATTATATTTGACATATTCCCTTTAGGGTTATAACATCTCCCGTTCTTGGGTAGACTGTTTATACTTGCTCTTAGTGCTTAAGACTAGGTTTAATATCCTCTTCAATGATGGTTTATACTTCGTGGTAATCTTGTGATTGCTTTTGGGAACTCTGTCCCGTTGTGGTGCATCATCGTGTTCACATTAGGCATTTGCCTTATTGTGTTCAGGCTGGATATCCCTTCCAGTTGTCATGTATTTATTTGACATCTTGAGACATGTCCAATGTCTATACTTGCTAGTCTGCGCTCTTTGCGCTTCCTGATTCTCATTCCTCGTCTTCAGATGGATTCTCTGAGTTCCTTTATGCCAATTACTTGGCTGAGTTTCTTCTCCTTGATCGTCTGAGGTGTCCAGCTGTTCTGATTTGAACTTACTCATGGTCCGTAGAACGGAGTTGGCTACTTCCCGTGTTTCGTACACTACATGTGTACATACGTGGGGTACCTTATTGATACGTTACCACTTACCTAACTATATGTCAGGCCCGCAAGCTCCTTCGGAGTGCGGTTGTCCCACATCCCGTAATTGGGTACACTCGTAGTGTTCGTCACACGCCTATGTGAAGTATTCTATTGTCAACTCCTCTTGTATCATTCTATGATACTCACCGTAATTCTGTTGGTTTGGGTTAAAAATCCAAGGTTTAAAAGAAAGGTTTGTGGTTTTGAAAGAAAAATTTGGTTTTAAAATCATGGTACGGTGTTAAAAGAAGTTCTTCATGGCATAGCTATGCTCGAAAACTTGACCAAGTCCAGCTTCCCGCTGACTGGTGTGTTCTAAATGTAGTGGTCAGGCCGTCAGGCCTTTCCATGGTTTCATTCCTCCAGTTTTAGGATGTGTTATTCCTGTAGTTGTTCCATTACGGCCACAGTACACTACTATGTACTTGTGGTGTGTTGGTGCTCCCCTGCATGTTCCTGTTCTTACTGCACTTGCTTGTGGTGCGTGATACTGGTGGTTTTTGGGTAAACCGATACCGGTCACGGTATGGTTTCCACTCGTAATTGGTAGTCTTGCTTACTCTTCCTTTGATCTTGTTGATCATTTACTTAGGTTAATTACTCTTCTGAGTAACTTCTTAGTGAGTTTGACATGGCTGTCATTGATCAGGGTACTTCTCCAATCCTTGGAGATTCCCCTTTTGATTTGGTTGTGTTCTTCCTTGTTGCTCGTTCCCACACGTTTGTTGTGGTTACTGAGCCTGAGTTGGTTAAGGCACTACGGTTGTAGTTGCATCAGATTATATCTTGTGAATGTTCTTGTAGCTGTTTGAGCTATGTTGGCCAGGTTTGTAACCTTTTTGGCGTTGTAGTTTTGGAGTCAATCACTCCCGACTATGTCCTTAGCCAGCTAGCATACCGTTGGTGGTGTTGCTTGGCTATTATTGTTGTCCCGCAGACTTGTGTCTCGGATTCCATTATTGCTCCTTTTCCATTTCGTTGCACGGTTAGTGCTTCTTTTCCTGCTGCTGGTTGTTTAGCTAGGTTTTGCGACTGCTAAGCATGTCGCCCCATGCTGTTGTAAGTTGTAGCCTCCTTGTGGTTGGAGTGTTTATCCCACCGCTATCAAGTGCGGGTATTGTTTTTCAACCGGGATACATCTCCGGGTCTTCCATTTCTTGGAATCTACTATATGTCAGGTTCTTCCTCTTGTAGGAATGTCTCATTACTGTCTGATCGGGTTTTCCCGAGTATGAGAGGGCTTTTCCTCTCTCTGGCGTCCTTCCCCAAGTTATACAATGGGGATGCGGTGGGCGGGACTGGTATTGTAGGTATCTGGTACTCACCGGGAGTTCCTAACTAGCATCTCTCTAATGCTATCACTCAGCCCTTAGCCCTAAGCTTCTAATTCCTAACTCGGTATTTCCTAACTCAGTATTTCCTAAACTCGGTAACACCCCTACCGTTAATACTGTTGTAACACCCCTAAAACCGGCCTAAGAGTTAAGGGTATTACACGCCGCGTATTACTACCAATAACGCAAGGCTCTAAAACACTCAAAAGCAATAAAGGCCCAAAACGGAGTTTACATAAACATTGTAAACCAAAGTATTCGAATACAGCGAAAGCAAATACCAAAATCCCAAATACGTAACTGAGTCAGAAACAGAAGTCAAAAGGTGTAAGGCCCGAAGACTACAACATCTCAACTATCAAACTAAACGATCAATAAAAGCTAAACACTATAGCTCCAGAACTCAAGATGATCCTCGCTGATCAATCTGCAAAAATGTTAGAAGTAGGGGAATGAGCACACAACTATGCCCAGTAAGCAGCGACCGTCATCAGTAAGGTCGCTCAAAACAATTGAAAACAGAAGAAGGAGAAGATAAGCATTATCCACAATTCTCAATATCAGAAGCTTTCAGAAAGAAACAGAGTGGAACACAAGGGTTCCCAATTCAGAAACAGTCAGAACACTTAAACAGAAAGGGGACAAGACACAATGCACACACTCAGAAGGGTCGAAGACCCATAGACCATACCAGGTCTCTCGGCAACGCAGAAATGACTCGAAAGAGCCAAAGGGTTCGTCAACCCCACAGAACAGAAAGGGAATGACCCACACTCAGAACGACGTCTACATGGTATACCACGAATAGCTCGACCCAGCCATTCACGGCTCAGAAACAATGTGCAATGTCCCAAAACAGAAGGATTGCTTAAACAGAAGCAAAGTTGCATTTAAATATGCCAAAACACTCATAAATCAGTAGTACAGATCATAAGGAATCCAACCCGCAGACGGCACTCAAATCGGAGTTCAAACGAAGAAGTTATGCTGAAAACAGAGGGTGTCCGAACTTGTGTCCTAACGTCGAAGTTCGGACACAAGTCGAGACTCAGAAACCAGAGATTGCCAAATGTCCGAACTTGTGTCCGGACATCAATGTTCGGACACAAGTCGAGTTGAAATCAGATAGAGGAATTCAGAATGTCCGAACATCCAAGTTCGGACGGATGTTCGGACAGTTTTACGGAAGAACACGCGGAAGGTCCGACCTTGTGTCCGGACGTCGAAGTTCGGACACAGGTCGAACTTAAATCAGAAGGAAAACTGAGGGTGTGTCCGAACATCCATGTTCGGACAGATGTTCGGACATACCCCGAACTTGAAAATCAGAAAGGCAAAACCACTGTCCGAACTCAAAGCTCGGACAGAAGTTCGGACAGTGCGAAACTGCAAATTTCAGAAGACGAACAGAGCAGAAAAACAACACAACTCGATGCCTCGAATTGCCAATTACGCACACACACCAAATCAGACATTAAAATAGGAAACCATGGGGGTTTAGCCATTCCAAAATCGCAACAACGCAAAGAATCACACAAATCAGATAACACTCTTGCAATACCCCATGGCTGAACTCCCAAACCGAATCAAGCAACCACCTACCTCAATCAATCAGCAGAGACGACAATCTGAAACAGTCCGTAGCAATCCAGAAATCCGACAGAGATCCTCAGCAACTGAATCCCATAATGTCAAATCCAAAATCAGAAAACAAAGAAGGAAATCCCCAAACTCAAAACCTCGAAAACTGCGACATAAACCTGAATTCGGGAGTGCAGAACCTCCAACAATTCGCAGAGCAACAGCCACACACAGAACACGACCCAAACGCAGAGCACAATTGCTGAGTTCATCACAACAATCAACCAAAATCAGAAACTGTAGAGGAGAGGAACTTGCTCTAATTACTAATCTGAATTTCGAGAACCAAACCTGAAGGCGGACAACGGATTACACCAGCAGAGATTCCAACCAGATTGCAGTAGATCATTCACCTTCAGCAGAGGAGGAATTAGAGAGAGAGAAGGGAAGGGAGGAAACTGTCGTTCAAACCACGAGAGACGCTCCTCACGAATGGACTGACGTGATGTAAAATAATAGAAAATGTAAGGAAAGAAATAAGGAACCCTTCTCCTTATTAACCAATAAAACAATTACCTTAATTGTTTTATGCAAAGACCTTCCTGCCCTTGCCATTTAAAGGAATGCCGATCAGATCCCACTGACAGCAAGGAATAAATAATCCAACTTAGAATAACATTGCAACTCATATAATATAAGGTAGGAATTATACGGGTTATAACATCACCTCCCCCTTAAAAGAATCTCGTCCTCGAGATTAACTCACCTTACTGCTCGAACAGGGAGGGATACTTGGCACGCAGCTCATCTTCGAGTTCCCAAGTCGCTTCACTCTCTAACTGATCTGACCACTGGACCTTCACCATAGGCAGGGTCTTACTACGAAGCCGACGGACATCCCTGGCTAAAATACGAGTAGGCACCGCCTCGAAGCTGCAGTCCTCTCTCAACTGAAGCTGGCTGTAGTCGATCACATGAGACGGATCATGCAGATACTTCCTCAACATAGACACATGAAGACGTTATGCACAGCTGACAAAGATGGAGGCAAGGCTAGACGGTAGGCCACAGGGCCAATCCTCTCCAGAATCTCAAACGGTCCAACGAACCTCGGGCTAAGCTTCCCACGCTTCCCAAACGGACCACTCCCTGACTGGAGAACTCTCAAGACATGATCTCAACCTCAACTCGGCCTACGCCTCTGGTCTGCATAGCACTTCTGTCTACTCTGAGCAACAAGCACGCTCCGAATCACCCTGATCTTCTCTACTGCTCCCTGCACCAGCTCGGGTCCAACCAAGACCCTCTCCTTCAGGTCATCCCAACAGATGGGGACCTGCACCTCCTACCACAACGCTTCAAACGGAGCCATACCAATGCTCGCCTGAAAGCTGTTGTTGTAGGCGAACTCAATCAGAGTCACATGCTGCTCCCAGCTACCTCCAAAGTCCAGGACACATGCGCGAAGCATGTCCTCCAAAACCTGATTAGTCCTCTCTGTCTGGCCATCCGACTGAGGATGGTAAGCTGAACTGAAGCTAAATTCGTACCCAAGGCCTTATGCAAACTGCGCCAAAATCTCGAAACAAAACGTGGGTCACGATCAGACACAATAGTAGTAGGCACACCGTGAAGCCTCACTATCTCATCCAGATACAAACGAGCTAGGCGCTCCAAACTGAAGGTCTTCTTCACCGGCAGAAAATGAGCAGACTTCGTCAGACGATCAACTATCACCCATACGGCATCACAACCCGAAGGAGTCCTGGGTAAACCCATGACGAAATCCATCCCCACACTCTCCCACTTCCACTCAGGAATGGGAAGGGGCTGAAGCAAACCCGCTGGCCTCTGGTGCTCAGCCTTAATCTGCTGACAGGTCTGGCACTTCGAAACAAACACGGAGATGTCACGCTTCATCCCAGACCACCAGAATGACTCTCTGAGATCTCGATACATCTTCACCCCTCCTGGGTGAACTGAATATGGCGCTCCATGAGCCTCCTGAAGGATCTCTCTGCGCAGCACTGCATCGTCTGGCACACATACACGGCCTCTGAAACGCAGACACCCATCCTGGAGACACTGAAGTCTGAACTCTGCTGAAGACAGCCCCTCTCTATCCGACACAAAGCTGAGTCTGACTCCTGACCAACCCGGATCCTGTCGACCAAAGAAGACTGAACCTGAAGCGCTGCTATCACACTGGCACTGGCTGGTCTGACTACCCAACCCCCATACGCTGAAGCTCTAAGGCGGACCTCTGAACTCCTGTCAGGCACAAGCTACACCCGAAGCACCTCTCCGGCTCAAGGCATCTGCAACAACATTCGCTCTACCCGGGTGGTAGAGGATCTCTAAATCGTAGTCATGAAGTAGCTCCAACCACCTCCTCTGTCTCAAGTTCAGCTCCTTCTGAGTGAACAAATACTTGAGACTCTTGTGGTCCGTGTAAACCTTACACGACGCTCCATACAGATAATGCCTCCAAATCTTCAGCGCGAACACTACAGCTGCCAACTCCAGATCGTGGGTAGGGTAGTTCTTCTCATAGGGCTTAAGCTGCCGGAGCCATAAGCCACCACCTTACCCTGCTGCATCAAACACATCCCAGTCCCTTATGGGACGCATCACAGAAGACCTCGAATCCCTCGGTCCCAGAAGGCAAAGTCAGAATCGGTGCGGTCGTCAGCCTCTTCTTAATCTCCTGGAAGCTCTGCTCGCAAGCCTCGCTCCACTCATACTTGATCTCCTTCCTCAACAGACGGGTCAGCGGGGATACAATCTTAGAACCCCTCACAACTTCCTGTAACCCAGCTAACCCAAGGAAACTACGAATCTCAGCAACATTCGTGGGCCTCGCCCACTCCATCACAGCTCTAATCTTCTCAGGATCCACTGAGATACCGTCCTTCGAGACCACATGTCCCAAGAATACCACGCGATCAAGCCAGAAGTCACACTTCTTCAACTTAGCATACAACTCACGATCCTTCAACGTCTGCAAAACATCCTCAGATGCTCCTCATGCTCCTCTGCGCTCTTGGAGTACACCAAGATATCATCTATGAAGACCACTACAAACTGATCCAGATAGGGTTTGAAAACCCGGTTCATCATATCCATGAATACTGATGGAGCATTAGTCAACCAAAGGCATGACTAGGAACTCGTAATGACCATAACGAGTCCTAAAAGCGGACTTAGGCACATCCTCGGCCTTAATCCTCAACTGATGGTAGCCTGAACGAAGATCTATCTTCGAGAACACTGTGGCGCCCGCCAACTGGTCAAACAAATCATCTATGCGCGGAAGGGGATAGCGATTCTTGATGGTCACCTTGTTCAGCTCCCTGTAATCGATGCACAAACGGAAGGTCCCATCCTTCTTCTTCACAAACAGCACTGGCGCTCCCCAAGGCGAAACACTAGGGCGTATGAAGCCCTTATCTAACAGCTCCTGAAGCTGGACCTTCAGCTCCTTCAACTCCGCCGGACTCATACGGTAAGGGGCCCTAGAGATGGGCTGAGTCTCTGGCGCTAAATCGATGGTGAACTCCACCTCTCGCACTGGTGGAAGTCCGGGCACGTCGTCCTGGAAGACCTCAGGAACTCTCTGACATCGGGATGCTCTCCAAGCTAGATCCCTCACGCACCTCTGGCAGATAACACAAGAAGCCCTGGTAGCCCTTCCTCAAGAAACTGGCTGCCTGCATCGCTGACACAATCACCGGCGCACATGGAACTGCATTCCCAGAGAAAGCAAAACGAGTCCCGTCTGGCAAGTCGAATACTACTCTCTCGCTGCACAATCTATATGGGCATGGTGCTCTGCTAGCCAATCCATGCCCAGGATCACATCAAAACAGGTCATCCGCATCGGGATGAGGTCAGCAAAGAAGGTCTTGTCCCTAACTACTATGGGACAAGCCTTACACACAGAATCCAACACACAAGGGGCAACCCCACCTAATGGACTACTCACACAGTCTATCACTAGGCACAGCAGTCAATCCAAGATCACCCAACAAATCATAGCAGACAAAGGAATGCGTAGCTCCAGAGTCAAACAGACAAAATACATCTCGAGAATGGATCTGGAGATACCTGAGATGACGCGATCACCAGCACGATCACGCTCTCCCCGCCATAGCATAAACCCGGGCCTGAGTCTGAGGCTTCTTCTGATCGGACCTCGCCCCTGAATCTGAGCCGGTGCCTCTATCTCCTGAGCCTCTACTGGATGCCTGAGGGCACTGAGCGATCCGGTGCTCCATCGACCCGCACTTAAAGCAGGCACCAGTCTTCTTGTAGCACTCCCTACCAGGATGGGAGCGGCCACAAGACCCACACTTCGCCCCAGCTGACGAAGATGAAGAAGCTCCCCGACGGTCTCCATAGGTCTGCTTCTTCTGAGGAGGAGCAGCCTCCTTCTTCTGAGGCTCCTCAGCACGCCTCTTCCCCTTATGGTCCTCCGCCTGTCTGCCCCTGATGTCAGCCTCTACCAGCAGGGCGACATCCGCCACATCTCTGAAGGTCCGGTGACGAAGAGGTGTCACCGCGACCTGATGTCTGGTCTCAATCCGCTCTCAACTTACGAGCCTTCCTATGCTCATCTGGCTCCGGAGCATACTTCGACAGAGTCACGAACTTCCTCACGTACTCCTCTACGGTCATATCTCTCCCCTGACGCAGCCGGTTATACTCATTGATTTCTGGTCCTTGTAGACATCCGGATAGAACTGCTTGTTGAACTCCAAGCAGAACTGATCCCAGGTCCAAGGCTGGGGATGTCTACCCATCACCATGCGCCACCACTCCTTCGCCTCCCCCTTAAGAGGAACGTGGCGAAGTCTACCTTCTGGTCGTCCTCCGACCCCATCACTCTCAGCAGGTCCTCGACCTCAGTAATCCAATGGCTCGCCTCCTGAGGGTCGCCACAGCCGTCGAAGGAAGGCGGCTTTAGCTTCATGAACTCCTGGAGTGCTCGGACTCGGCCTCCCACTGCATTCGCCCCTGCTGGGCCTGCACCACCAGCTCCTCCCCCTCAGCTGCAGCCATCGTCTGCATCAACTGCGTCACAAACTGCTGCACTGCATCCGCAGCATCTCCCTGAGGGGTCACTGGTGTCCTACGAGGAGCCATTCTGAGATACACAAATCCAAAACTTGTCAGAACTAACTCATACTGTCAACCACTGTCACAACTGACTCTCACACAAGCAAACACACCCACAGACACCAAAGAAAGCCAAACCTGGCTCTGATACCACTAAATGTAACACCCCTAAAACCGGCCTAAGAGTTAAGGGTATACACGCCGCGTATTACTACCTAATAACGCAAGGCTCTAAAACACTCAAACAATAAAGGCCCAAAACAAGTTTACATAAACATTGTAAACCAATGTATTCAAATACAGCGAAAGCAAATACCAAAATCCCAAATACGTAACTGAGTCAGAAACAGAAGTCAAAAGTGTAAGGCCCGAAGGCTACAACATCTCAAATATCAAACTGAACGATCAATAAAAGCTAAACACTATAGCTCCAGAACTCAAGATGATCCTCGCTGATCAATCTGCAAAAATGTTAGAAGTAGGGGAATGAGCACACAACTATGCCCAGTAAGCAGCGACCGTCATCAGTAAGGTCGCTCAAAACAATTGAAAACAGAAGAAAGAGATAAGCATATATCCACAATTCTCAATATCCAGAAGCTTTCAGAAAGAAACAGAGTGGAACTCAAGGGTTCCCATTCAGAAACAGTCAGAGCACTTAAACAGAAAGGGGACAAACACAATGCACACACTCAGAAGGGTCGAAGACCCATAGACCATACCAGGTCTCTCGGCAACGCAGAAATGACTCGAAAGAGCCAAAGGGTTCGTCAACCCCACAGAACAGAAAGGGAATGACCCACACTCAGAACGACGTCTACATGGTATACCACGGAATAGCTCGACCCAGCCATTCACGGCTCAGAAACAATGTGCAATGTCCCAAAACAGAAGGATTGCTTAAACAGAAGCAAAGTTGCATTTAAATATGCCAAAACACTCATAAATCAGTAGTACAGATCATAAGGAATCCAAGCCGCAGACGGCACTCAAATCGGAGTTCAAACGAAGAAGTTATGCTGAAAACAGAGGTGTCCGAACTTGTGTCCTAACGTCGAAGTTCGGACACAAGTCGAGACTCAGAAACCAGAGATTGCCAAATGTCCGAACTTGTGTCCGGACATCAATGTTCGGACACAAGTCGAGTTGAAATCAGATAGAGGAATTCAGAATGTCTGAACATCCAAGTTCAGACGGATGTTCGGACGAGTTTTACGGAAGAACACGCGGAAGGTCCGACCTTGTGTCCGGACGTCGAAGTTCGGACACAGGTCGAACTTAAATCAGAAGGAAACCTGAGGGTGTGTCCGAACATCCATGTTCGGACAGATGTTCGGACATACCCCGAACTTGAAAATCAGAAAGGCAAAACGCACTGTCCGAACTTCAAAGCTCGGACAGAAGTTCGGACAGTGCGAAAACTGCAAATTTCAGAAGACGAACAGAGCAGAAAAACAACACAATCGATGCCAGAATTGCCAATTACACACACACCAAATCAGACATTAAGGAAACCATGGGGGTTTAGCCATTCCAAAATCGCAACAAAACGCAAATAGAATCACACACAAATCAGATAACACTCTTGCAATACCCCATGGCTGAACTCCCAAACCGAATCAAGCAACCACCTACCTCAATCAATCAGCAGAGACACAATCTGAAACAGTCCGTAGCAATCCAGAAATCCGACAGAGATCCTCAGCAACTGAATCCCACAATGTCAAATCCAAAATCAGAAAACAAGAAGGAAACCCCAAACTCAAAACCTTGAAAACTGCGACACAAACCTGAATTCGGGAGTGCAGAACCTCCAACAATTCGCAGAGCAACAGCCACACACGAACACACGACCCAAACGCAGAGCACAATGCTGATTCATCACCAACACTACCGACAATCAGAAACTTAGAGGAGAGGAACTTGCTCTAATTACTAATCTGAATTTCGGAACCAAACCTGAAGGCGGACAACGGATTACACAGCAGTAGAGATTCCAACCAGATTGCAGTAGATCATACACCGCTTCAGCAGAGGAGGAATTAGAGAGAGAGAAGGGAAGGGAGGAAACTGTCGTTCAAACCACGATCGACACGCTCCTCACGAATGGACTGACGTGATGTAAAATAATTAGAAAATGTAAGGAAAGAAAATAAGGAACCCTTCTCCTTATTAACCAATAAAACAAATACCTTAATTGTTTTATGCAAAGACCTTCCTGCCCTTGCCATTTAAAGGAATGCCGATCAGATCCCACTGACAGCAAGGAATAAATAATCCAACTTAGAATAACATTGCAACTGATATAATATAAGGTAGGAATTATACGGGTTATAACAACTGTCATTGCCGTCTAATCTCCTCGTACTTCCAGATTCACGCAGCGGTACATACTTACATACGGTGGGTGATACAATGCCGTTAGTCACCCACGTGACTAACGAACTACTACTACTACATACAGCATCGGTCTGATGGACCGGAATCCCGAGTACTACACATCTACATACATACTCCATTTATCAATCGAATACTACAATGCTCAACACTTTACTCCTTCATAACCTATGATACAATATACATAACCGAGTTTACTAGGTTCCAATACAATACATCTCCTTCCAAGTTCCTATGTACTCATTAAGAGTGTACATCTACCCATCCCTCACAACTACTTACTTCCTAAGTACAGGGGTGTGCCACTTAGTACACCTCTACATTACTTCTAACTATCCAAGTGTAGTCACCGGTCTCTTACCTTGACCACATCCGCTTCAGGTACCTGCACACTAAAAACGTTCCCCCTAGGGGTCAGCTTTCGCTGCATATGATAACCGCATACCCCGCGTACTAGTGAGGGTACGCCGACCACTTGGTCGAATACACGCGATTGATTTCATTCAAACATACATGCATACAGGCTCTTATACATAATATTACAATACATTACGCAATGAATACATACATACATACACGTCAATACACACTCTTCAATACATGGTAACCCATACAAGCCATCAGATACATTCTTACCTTTCCGAGATCCGCAATACACAATACATACGCAATACATACACAACACACCATCCTTGTTAGCTCATGTTGGTCCACCCGGGTTAATCGGGTGGAGATTACTCTTTTACTCGTTCCACAGTACTTACGCATACATACTCATACTCATACATACTTACTTACTCTTACTCATGTTAAGTCGTCGGGACCTCCGGCCCGGGGACTACTCCGTCCCACCACCGGGATTTACTTGACTCACCAATCTGGGATGCTACCCATTTAAGGGGTTTGGGCCGCGGACCAATTTAAGAGTTAGGAATCGGATCCAACCTCTTGTGTCTCCTCATCCTCATGCGTGGCCGAAGCTATATCGGACTTCTACTCATTCCAATTTATTCCTTACTTATGTTAGAATTTAGGTAGTTAGGAATTAGTAAAAGTCACACATCCAAGCCACATACACATTACATTGTTCATATACACATCCATACGCAATACAATACAATATACAAGTACACTACGAGATACAAATACACTTCATCATTATTCATATATTTCATGAATTATACAAACTAGTGTTCAAGACAATAAATATCGAGAACAACATAAGTCAAGCACAGGTAAGTGCAATATAGTCCGATTCATGCATTTATCTTATTTAGGTGATCAAATAAGCACACAAATCGGGGTAACCAGATTAGGATACAGGGCATGAAGAAATCATACCTTTTTACCGGAATTTACTTTACCGGGTGCTCCCTTGTTCCTTTGGTTCCCTCTTGTCCTTGATTCTTATCCACGAACTAATGACTACATGTCAAATGGTTCAATTAATACTAAGCATTACAATGCATACATAACTACTACTCTCGTACTTACCCCGTCGTCCCATTGTTTCGGTTTAACTTAATGTTCATATACTTACAATTCTCTTACTTAATTCTCCAACTCGGTTATACCTTTAATGACCCTTAAACATCCTTAATTAAGTATTAAATTTCTTATACTAACATTACCATTCATTACCTTTCCTTAAAAGCCATTTAATAAGCTTAATTTTACAATTTTTGGGTTGGTCCGGGACCTTGTTCGGGTCTTAAGTCCCGGACCAACATGTGGTCATACTCCTCGGCCTGTTTTCAATTATGGTCCGGGACCTTATACATAAGGTAAGTCCCGGACCCAAGGCTCTATAAACTCTCGAACAAAATTTTAATTTGGTCCGGGTCCTTGTATGGGACTTAAGTCCCAGACCACCCTCTGTCATCAACCCTCGGTCTGTTTTAATATCCTGGTCCGTGACTTAGTCCTGGACTTAAGTCCCGGACCCTGCTAAACTTTCTACAGATTTTAAGTTTTCAAAATCTGTTACAATCCAAACTTTGCCTAATTAAATTCCCATTGTTCCTACACTTAATCCCACATGTTTAAGCACCTAATTAAGCTCCTAAACATGCTCAAATCCATTTCCAACTCATTACTCCTTTTCATACTAATTCACACACCAATTCTCCACACTTTCCTTTCAACACTTACACAAATCCTTCCTAGTTTTGGTTTGCTGCATATTTTAGTTCCTACTTCCCCCATGCGTATTCTCATCTCCTAATGCCATATCCAAGGCCCACAATGCATTGCCTTACCTCTTCAAGTTCAACACTCTTTTACTAGATCTTGCACATAAGTTCTCCTAGTTTCTCCAACACATTTCAACAACTCTTGCTACAGATTTTTACCTTCTTATTTCTCATACTACAACTACCATTCCATAATTACCAAACATCTCTATTAACTCCAATACACTCCTTGGTTCTCCCATTCACCAAGTCATCCATAAATGCACATGTTCCTACCAAAATTTTGCCATAGTTTACCTACAATTCTAACTTCTCCACATATACACTTTTTCATCAAATTCATTCCTAGTCTAGCCACACCCATACAAGGGTCCTACCAGCAATCAATACATTACCAATACATCAATATTTCCATCAACAACAATACTAATACACATACACATTACATTTGGCTCCAAGGCCTACAATTCGAATACTTAGCCCACAAATACTTAAACTTCCACAACTACAATACTAGTACAATAATTTAGGTCCTTTTATTTGTTTACCCATTCCCATTACTCTAATGCATGGAAATATAGCATTGAGAGAGAGCTCTTACCTTAAAGCTCTTATTTCCTTCAATTCCTTTTTCAATTCTCCTCTTCCTCCCTTTCTTGCACAAATCGGTTTTGTGGGGAATGGAGTTTCCAACTCCATTCCCATCACCCAAAGCATACAAAACAAGTATAATTAATATACTAACCCTTAGATTTATACTAACTCATTGAGATGTTTTAAACAAATTTCTAGGGTTTACCTTTTGAAGCTTTTAGGAGGGGTTCTAGCCCTTGGTTCAAGAAGGTGAATCCACCACCATTGCAAGGTTGATATTGTGCTTGAAAGAGAGAGAGAAAATGGAGTGTTACAATGGCAAAAATTGGCTACCAAAGGAGATGAAGAAAGCTTAAGGTTCTCATGGAGATTTTTACCTTAATGGAGAGAGGGGACTCCAAGCTACACATTGATGCTATTTTCTTCACCAATGGGGTATACCCACGAAAATGAACTTCCTCATTTTTGGATTTTGAAAAGAGAGAAGTGTAGAGGATGATGAGGGGATTACAAATATGTAATTATTTTTGCATTTGAAGCTCACATGAGGGTAGAGCATGGAGAAGAAGAGAGAGCTTCCATTGTTGTAGAGGGGAAGCTCAAAATCGCTGCAAGAGGGAAGGAGAAAGAGAGGGAGTACGGTTGGGAGGAAGGAAATGGGAGAGAGAGAAGAAAAAGTGAGGAAAGAGAGTGTTCTTTTTACTTTTTGTATTCTTTTTCTTTCTTCTTTCTTTTCTTCTTTCTTTATTTATTTCTTGTGTGTGAGAGGGAAGGGGGATCGGCTGGTACACAGCCCTTTGGGGTTTTAAAAATTTTATTTACAATAGTGGACACACTAGTTTGGTTTATTTATGCTTTTACCCCATAACTTCCCGTTTTTGACAGTTTTTACTATTTTCTCGTTTTATTGGTTTTATTGGCTCTAGACCTTCACTAATGTTTATTAATGACTATTTGGTTGACCAAAATTGTTACGAGCCTATTTGACCCGCTTAAAGACGCGTTTTCCCGGTTTCCTCGAAAAACGCGCTTTAAGGTTCGTTTGTGTTTATGATCCGTTTTAAGGATCCGTTTTCTTCGGGACTTGTTCCCTCATGATTACTTAGGTCTTATTAAGCCTTTAGAATCCTTATAATTCACTAACCGAGGTCTCCTACCTCCTATGGTTAGTTAACGCTTATTTAGCGTTTTTCGCTTTTTAAGCGTTTCTTTATTTCTTTTGGATTTATTTTCCCTTACCAATATTTCTTAATCATTATTAGGCTCTTAAATACCTATTAGGATAATTTAATCGCCATATTTAAGGTCGGGGTATTTCACATAGTACCTATCTTGATTTATACAATGACTTCATCTAATTATTGTGAGTGGTTTATCTTTTTCGTAGTGAAGAATCACCCTATGGATGACCCTGTTGGAGAGTTCCTCACTATTGGAGACTCTAAGCCACAACAGAAGAGATCAAGTAAGCGGGTCACACGAGGCAGGAAGAAAAAGAAGAGAGATAAGTTAGTTCCTGCACAGGAGGCTGAGGTTGGCCTTCATAGCAAACTGAAGAGCCAGTAGTTGCCGTTCCAAAGCCCAAGAAGACGAAAAAGAGAGATCTCACGCGTGCGCTGAAGGCTAACAAAGGCCCTGCTACGAAACCAGTGCAATTCAATGAGTACAACCAACCCCTCGCTGATTGAAAGAATGACTTCACAACTTACAGTAGTCATTTGGTGAAAACATACTGCAATATAAACCACAACTGGAAACAAGTGCCTCAAGTGTTGAAAGATGCCATGTTTGAGCGTCTTCAGGTACATTAATATATTATTTGTATATTATTGTAAAATAATAGAATATTTATGTACTTGTTACTAACTAACTAATCATGTATGTAGGCTCGTTTCTCCGTGGATCCCACTCTTAAAAAGGATGTGCTATCATCAATGTCGAAGCAGTTCCGGGACTACAAAAATAAACTAGCTGGCAAGTACATTCATAGGATGCCTGCTCCAGAAGATCCTGATGCTACAGATCTTGATGTCGGCGGTGAAATACCGTCATGGAAGAAGTACGAAGGCGTCACCAAAGAGCAATGGGTACAATTTGTTGAGTATCATCACACGTCGGAGTACCAGGTAGATTTTATTGTCATATCTATGTATGTTATGCTCTTTTATGTGTTTTTTGTGGTTAATTTCACTAAACATTGTGGAGGGTGATTTTTCGGTATGAAGGGGGTCTACCTAAATATGGTCTGACTAAAAAGCCTGGATCCTAGAAACTGCCATTCTGTGGAGGGTGAAAACCCGTTATTCTTGGCATCCCTCAAATACCTACTAAATCGTCCGTCTTTCCCAGAAAGCATGAAGGGGAGTGCAAGTGTGCACTACGCCCGCTCTCAATGGGCTCCACGCGGACTTATGCCCTAAAGGCGGAAGTTGACTAGAGTCGCCACCTAGTTTGACCTAAGGAAATAGGGAGGAGGAGAAGGGTTCTAGGAACCGTTAATTGACTCTGTGATTTGTTGCCTAGGATTGACTTATCTGATCAAGCCAGAGATGTCTGTGGGTTCGTACTGGGTTACACCCCTTAGACGTTGGCAACGACCACGACTTCGGATTGGTGGCCGAGGGAAACCTCGGTCTCCAATTGTCGGGATTGCATTCTTCAAACTTATCAGAGAGTTCAGTTAAAGCCAAAGGAAGATCGAATGAGGGGTGAGGAGGGCTTCGGAGAGTTGAAGATAGCCGGGTCTGTTGGAGTGGTGGTGAAGTGTTGAGAGTTTTGATTGTTTTGAGAGGCTTGGGTGTTTGGCTTTCACGGGATTACGAGGATGATGGAGTTTGAGGGAGTAATTGGTCATTTTTTAGTGGAGTTAAGGGGGTTTCGGATTATTTGGGTGGAATTGAGGAGTTGTTGTGTTTGTGAAGTTTGGATTGAAATGGTCGGGTTTTTGAAGTGTTTTGGGAAGTTGAAAGTGTTGAAGGGAAACTCGGGTTTTCAAAAACAATCGAGATGGAAGAGGATGCTTGGTTTACAGGTTTCAGATTTTGAAAGGTTTCAGATCTTGAGCCTTCAGGACTTGGAGGTCTATGTGACTTAGAATTGGTTCAGAGAGGGTTGAGAAGTGTTATGAATCTAGAGCTCAATGGAAAGTTGGATTGGTTTATTCAGAATCGTCTCTCTTAAAGCTTTTAAGACGAGAAATCATTTTTGTGGTAAAAGGCGGATAATCCCAAGGGATTACCTAGTACCCCCTCGAACACGACACTTAACTAGTAATAAGCGCCAAGGCTCGAAAGATGGGGCAATAAATTTATGTCGAAAAATAGGATTCAGAGAGAAACACCATGAATGAGATGTTCCGGTCAAACCCTAATAACGTCTCTAACTCCCGGTTTTTAACACCATTTAAAAACCGCAACATTGAAATCGAGCAGAAGGGAGTTAGACGATTCTAAAATCCGGCTTGAAACTAGGAAGGTCGTTACTTCCCTAGCACCCCGCCTTGTAAAAATCTAGCTGCAATTAGGGAGGTTTGTCACCCTAATGCCGCCAGCCTAAGAGATCCAGACTGCGACAAGGGAGGTTATGACCCAGTGCCCGCCTCGGATTTTATTTGGAAAGGAAGACAGTGATGTTCTAACATGGGGGAAATGCTTTGAGGGGGTAGCATTTCTTGCTCCCCGAAAACGTTTATTTTGGAGTTTGAAAACTGAGTTAGAAGATCTTGAAGGTTGTTCGGAATTCTCGATGAAGAAACACTGATTTTGAGAAAGGTTTTTAGGAGAAAACTTCTGTATATGTGAGAAGAACTTTCTGCAATGGAGAAGAGTTTTCTGTGATGTGAGAAGAGTTTTTCCTTTTTAAATTCCACAAAATGGTTTCTTGAAAACTTGATGAAATGATGGTTTTGGAATACTTTTTGGGTTTTTAAATATTGAAGGAATTTACAAGTGAAAGTGAATTGAAGGGAATTAGGTTTGAAACATGTGTTGGAATTGATTTGTTTGACTTGATTTGGTTTTCTGATCAAGGTCAAAGCTTTGGTCCAGGTCAAAGCTTGGTCAAGGTCCCACTTTGGTCAAGGTCAAAGTTTGGTCAAGGTCAAGGTTGGTCAAGGTCAAGGCTTGGGTCAAGGTCAAAGCTGTCAAGGTCAATGCTTGGTCAAAGTAGGTCAAAGTCGGATGGCTAACAACTCGGGTCAACTCTTGGACTTTTGGATCATTTCATGGACCTTTAGGATTTGGGTTGATTTCTTGTGGACTTGGCTTGATTTTTATCGTTTTTTTTTGGGGGTTTGGGCTGATTGAGGTCATTTTGGGTCTTGGGTTTGGACTTGGGCTTTGGGCCCTAGATTGGGGCTTTTGGGCCGAGGGAGCGGGCTGGATTTGGGCTTTTGGGGCCGAGAGGAGGGCTTCGGGTTTGGGGCCTTGGGTTGGGCTTCGAGTTTTGGGCCTGGATTGTGGGCCGAGGGTGTTGGGCTTGGATTGTGGGCCGATTTGGTGATGGCCGAATTTGGATTTGGTCGAGGGTGTTGGGCTTGGATTGTGGGCCGAGTTGGTGATGGGCCGATTTGGATTTGGGCTAGATGTGGGCCGAAGAAGGTTAGGCGAGATTGGGTAATACAATTTTTATTTTTGGGTTTTTTTGAACTAAATTTTAAAGAAAACAAGTGAAAGTTAAAGGTTTGTTTTTATACACAGTGATGAAGACATGAAAAAAATTGAGAGACAATTCTGGATATGATGTGGAGAAGGGATGGGTGTTTGGAAGAATTTTTGTTTGAATGGAAAGAGTTCATTATTTACTTATATACATATATACATATTTTAAATGTGTGTTTTAGGGTTTAGGATGTCACCTGACAAGAAGGACACATGACCCACCTAAGTGCCAAGGGACACCCACTATCCTAATGGCTGGGACCTAAAGGACTAATAACTAGGCTAAGTAGATTAAATACAAGGAAATGAAGCCGAAAATTACAGTGAAGCCAAATATACAGTATATACATGAATAGTGTAGAGGGAACAGCATGGTAATTAATCAAATTAAGATTGATGAAAGCAAAGTTAAAGAAGAGCTGCTAAAGGTTTTAAACAGAGAGTAAACGAGACTGAAATTTGTTAAACCCAAGTGAAATTAAGACAAACCCAGTTATCCAAAACGTTTTGTCCTCTTTTCATTAGTTATTTAACATGCTCTTTTCCCTCGGTTGTCAGATTAAAGGCTCTAAACAAAAACAAAAAACAACTAAGAAGAGGACTTGCACTAAACTTAAACCAGAATCAGATCTAAACTGAGGTAACAGGCCAATTTGCTCACTTCCAATTATTCACGCTCAAAGACCAAAATGAAGGTTCAAACAGTTAAGGATGAATGCCATGAATTTGGACTCTACTATTGTCAACCTTGAGTACAAATTAGACCTGAACTGAGTCAGTAATCCATTTCAAATTTGCTTCAGTTTTATTCTTTTGGTACCATCTCTTCTGCTCTTTTCTTTGTTTTCAGGCACGAATCACTTCAATAGAAAAGCAGACCCGGCATAACAACGCTTTTCAACAGATAATTAAAGGATGACATGATAAAAAACTATGCGCAGATCGAATACCCAGGGATTTAATCAAGCCAGAGACATAGGTGATAAACACACACCATTTCAGATGAGTACCGAAGTATGCTCAGGCTACAACCTCAACAGTTCGAAATAAGTACCAAATCGGTGACAGATGAAAATCTCCAGAGATGGAGACAACATGAATACTCCTGCAAAACCGTTATCAGAACATAAAGAACGCAAACACAATCGGAGGTTAGCTCGCGTGGGTCAACAAATAACTCCATATGTACAAGAGAGGTTTGGAGATACAAACTCTGGGCGGTGTGAGTGCAAGTTACTTCGGATCAACTCCTAGTAGGCCGTACAGAGCACGGAAGAACAAACAGAACAGAAGTAAACCCAGTGATGCATCAGAATTATGATAATCTTCCAATATATACCATTCGCACCCACGTTCACTCGTTGGGCCTCGACTCAGGCCGGAATCAAACAAGATCAATCTAAACGCTAAGACGATTGGCATCACAAATAAAATGGTTTAACAGACAGTAAGATAGCCAGAAAGACGTTTTAAACAGAGGCTAAACAGAAGGACATTTTTAAGGGAGGCTTTCATCCCATGTCTTTTTGGTTTATGCTTGCACTTTGAACCCGTAAACCCATAGTGAGTTCGGCGTTCATAAATGTTTGTATGTACTTGAATTAAAACAGGGAAGAAGAAATCTAGAATGAACAGAGGTAAATATGCAACAGAAGTGCCACGAAAGAGAGAGAGTAAATCGAAAACAGGTTATATAGGGAAGAAGTATGACACCGGCGTCGGACAATCTCCGACGAAGTCACACATTAACCCTCCCCCTATTCGGGTTCATTGGTGAGCATCAGTTGAAAAAAGGACGAGAATCGAAGAAATTCTAAAATAGCATGCTCACGGTTGATCCTTAGAGTAGAAGGAAAAGAAGGAGTGGTTAAGAAGAAAGAAAGCAGTGAAGGGGTACTCCTTACGCTGTTCCAGAGGAGAAGTCGAATGGCTTAACGCAGGCGGAAGTTCGGAGAATGAGTGGTCACGAGCCTGGCGTTGGTTTTAATCTTTACTGGTGAAGATAAAGGAACGAGGAGCAGGTGAGATTTTCGGCAATGTGGCGGCGTCGATTGAGGAGTTTGGCGGTGAGGGTTTAAAATTTGAGCATGGAGGATGATGGTCTACGACAAAATGTTCTCCGGTGGAGGAGAGCAGTATTTCAATGGAGTGTGGGTGTTTATCGTGGTGGTTTCTACGAGCAGAGTCGTGTGTTTATTCTTTCCGGGTTTGAGAATCCCGATGATAATTAGAAGATGACAATGAAGAGAGAAATGAGGATGTGATAGATTGTCGGCTGTTTCTCCATCGAAGATCACTACAGTAGGGTTAAATAGAAGAGAATGGAACAACTAGGTTTTTGATAGTCATGGGCTTTGACCATAGGTCAAATGGGGCTTAGTGGTGGGCCGGAGCTGACTGATCCAGCAGGGACTGGGCTGGAGGATGTGTTGAATGATAGATGGACGAAAGAGAAATAAAACGTCCAAGAAATAATTCAATGTGTGACTAAGAAAAAAAGTTCCACTATGAGCTAAAGGAAAAATAAAAGATCCTAGCAACCTGTCCAAGTTTTAAAACCGGATTATTGTTTGGAAATTCATTTTCAGAAAATCGTATTTTTATAAAATGATTTAAAAAAAAGATTATAAAACAATGGTTTTATTTTGGCACACCCGCTAATACGTTTTTGAAAAAGAAAGGCGACGACCCCTCTTATTTTTATTATTTTGGAATTTGCTTTATGGGGTGAGAATTTTTGGTGTCTACAGATGGCTCCCCTTGATTCAATTTTGCAAGCCCTTGCAGAATTGGATCAAGGTTGACGGGACGCCAAAAATTCTCACTGCGGTTTAGTGGTGTATTGGGATGCGACCGTGAGTGTGTGAATACGATTGGAAGTACGAGGATTTATGACGAGCCTATAATGCAATTGAAAGTATGAGGACTTAGGAGTGCCTCAACTAGACCTCTTGACATCTAGCTATGGGACTTATGACGAGCCTATAATACTTTAATGGAGTACCGTACTAGTAGCGTAAGAAAATGTGGGACCGTACTAGTAGCGTAATAGCTGCCTAGCAGGGATGTGAAACGATCTCGCACTAGTAGCGTAATAGCTTGCCTAGTGGAGGAAAATGTGGGACCGTACTAGTAGCGTAATAGCTGCCTAGCAGGTGGATATGAAACGATCTCGCACTAGTAGCGTAATAGCTTGCCTAGTGGAGGAAAATGTGGGACCGTACTAGTAGCGTAATAGCTGCCTAGCAGGTGGATATGAAACGATCTCGCACTAGTAGCGTAATAGCTTGCCTAGTGGAGGAAAATGTGGGACCGTACTAGTAGCGTAATAGCTGCCTAGCAGGCGGATATGAAACGATCTCGCACTAGTAGCGTAATAGCTTGCCTAGTGGAGGAAAATGTGGGACCGTACTAGTAGCGTAATAGCTGCCTAGCAGGTGGATGTGAAACGATTCGCACTAGTAGCGTAATAGCTTGCCTAGTGGAGGAAAATGTGGGACCGTACTAGTAGCGTAATAGCTGCCTAGCAGGTGGATATGAAACGATCTCGCACTAGTAGCGTAATAGCTTGCCTAGTGGAGGAAAAGTGTGGGACCGTACTAGTAGCGTAATAGCTGCCTAGCAGGTGGATATGAAACGATCTCGCACTAGTAGCGTAATAGCTTGCCTAGTGGAGGAAAATGTGGGACCGTACTAGTAGCGTAATAGCTGCCTAGCAGGCGGATATGAAACGATCTCGCACTAGTAGCGTAATAGCTGCCTAGTGGAGGAAAATGTGGGACCGTACTAGTAGCGTAATAGCTGCCTAGCAGGTTGTGAGTATTTGATTGTGAACGAACTTTGTGGGTACATGCAAATGATCTGCGATGTAAGATGTTCAAGAATAAATGTATTAATTGAATCAAACTCCCTGTTTATGGATGTAGATTTCTGTGCGAGCAGACGGCTCCAGAGTTGTTTCAAATTTTGAGATGACTTTGGCATGTGGTGATGGCTCCGGTATGAACTGATGGCTCCAGATTACGTTGATAGCCCCAGTGCGGTCGGGTGGCTCCAGTGTGGTTGGAGGGCTCCGACATGATTCATGACCCCATTATGAGCAACGGCTCTGGGGTGGTTAGTGGGTTTCGATTTGAATTGAGATTTTGAGTCGAATGGTGGGTTGATGTGATTGGTGGACTGTGTCGTGTTTGACGTATTTTGATGTGGTAGACAAATTCTTGGTCATGTGTGGACGGCTTCGGCCCGGTTATGACTTCAGGGTTCTCTCATGATGGCTCCAGGATAGCTCAGGATGGCTCCGGAAAGGGCTACAAGATGGCTCAATTTGGTGATAGCGAGGAAGAAAGGGGCATTTTTCCTTTGAGGTGGTCGCACCCTGGGCGGGCTGCCTACGTACTCAATTCCGTATTGAGATCAGACCTGACGTAGTTCGAAACTATGTAGGCAAGACCTCGGTGAGGAAATGGTTCCTGTGTAGCCCTGGGGATCTCTGTGCCGGATGATGGCTCCCGCATGGCTCCAGTTTGGTTCTGAATATAGTGTTGATGAGGCCCGATGACGCTGGATGGCTCCGGGAAGATCGTCGTATGGCTCCGGATGGCCTTGGTTTTGATTTCTTTTGATTTTGAGTTGAGCTTCGATAGCGGGAAACTGAAGTCGACCTTCCACGAGACTAGGCATGGTTCTTACCAGCCGGATGTTGAAAATGAAGTGGTTATGATGCATGCAAATGCTAACTGCTAGATACGATGCAAAATGTGTATGCAATTTTTGGAGAGAAGGTACGGTCCTATCTCTATTAATATGAGGTTTACGAATATAAGACATCTTCAGTTTGATCTTGAGTGATTGTTGAGCTAGAATGCGTGAATCACTTTCCTCTCACGGAGGGATATGGGTCAATCGTTCATGAGTATGGCTGTGTGTGCAAATGGTGTGATGATGCTCGATGCTCGGAGCAGTATTTTCCTTAGAATTTCTTTCGAGGTTCTGGACTTTCCAATCCTTACAAGTTCCTTTCCTACAATGGGGTAGGTTGTTCATGATTTGGTGCTTAGACTGAAGATTCACTCGCACTCATAAGACCTTGTGGGGTAAGGTCACGCTCATACGCTCATGGTCCCTTTGGTATGACAGGACATGTTGATAACAAGTACGAAGCTTATGATTCATGTTTCAGATCCGATACTTTCAGTTAACGCTCATTGACTTACGAGTCAGAGGTCTTTTATTGGGTTATAACGGGGCTGAGGGGTATGATGTATGTCACATGGGACTGGAGGATTTATTTGGAAGCTGTGGAGATTTGGCGCAATAGAGGATATGTTTCGCCTTTGCCATGGGTGGAATGATTGGACGGGTTTTGATAACCTTTTATCGGTTTCTTCGGGACATCATTGGTCCTTTTGGTTTGGATTTCTCCTTCTTGCCTCTTTTGGCGTACGATTTGGATTTTCTTCTCATTTTTGTGTTTTTGAACTGCATTTGGCTCATCAACTTTCTCAAGCATTCTTTACTTTTGGCTTTCAGCTTTGGAGTTGCATTGACTCATTGATCTTCTTGAACATTTTCGGTGTTCTTTTTTGGTGTTTGGCTTTGGAGTTGCATTGACTCATTGGTTTCTTCGAACATTTCATTTGTTGTTTTTTGTGAAAGATGGTGGGGAGGGACCATGGCTCCGGCTCCTTTGAGATCCTCTATTGCAAGGGCAGGTAAGTATATGTACGTGGGTTGGCATGTTGTGGAGTTTCTGAAGAAAGAGTTTTTCATGAAAGGCTCAGCGGGGCTCACTAAGGGGTTATGTAAAGGGCAGTCAAAGCTTTTTGGTTTTGTGGGGATTTTTTATTCCTAAGTGCCTCGTCATCCTCATTAGTCGATAATTGTTTTCTTACTATTCTCGGATCTTTGCATGAATCACAGTTCGTATCCTGTTTATCGACATTGATCTCGCTATGAATTGTGCCTCTCCATGTGTTGAAGGAAAACGCAAGTCGCTCGTGGTTTTACCTCTGTGGACTCGCTCTATCTTTCCTCAACACTCATTGGATTGTCCAAAACACTCATTTGAAATTCAAAGGAAAATACCGCTCTTCGCACACTACTCACTTGGTTTGTGGTGCTGATTTTGATTGGACCCTTGTACTCATTGACGGGTCGAGAGTTAAGTGGTTCACGCACTCTATTCAATCAATCTCTCAAGATTTTCGCCAAAAATGTCGCTTCGATACGAATATATGCAAATGCAACTATCTACAATGCAATTTATTTTGGTAACATGGAATTACTAGGTATAAGATGCATGAAATGCTGAAAAACGATGAATGGAAATGGTTGACTTTGGATTTTGACCGAATGATTTTTTTGTTCTATGGTTTTCTTTGGATGCGATACATGCGTGGTAAGGCTACACCTAATCTCGCTTGAGTCGGTTTCAGTTGAGGATCCACGATGTTCATCTCGCCAATAATGGTTCTTTAGGCGGTCAATTGCTGAGTGGGTCCGGAAGAAACGTGACCCCACATGTTTTAGCTACAAATCAAACCTTGACCGCTTAAGGAGTGGTAATCCCCATATTGCGCCAGTCAACATGATAAAACTATCTTGTTCTTCCTGTGAATCCTGGATAGGTCAAACAAAAAAGGGGGAGGGATGGGATGCAACCCTTCAAACACTTTCATTGCAATAAAACATGACTCAACTACTTTCTGTCACTATCGTCACGGATGAACACATGGTCCTGCATGGATCGGTGAAGCCTCAGGAAAGTGCGCCTTCGTGGTCTAGGATGAACGTCTCAACTCTAAAGAAGATACCTCTCCTTTGTCTATCAGCCCTTGGATTGCGTTCTTTAGTGTGGTACACTCATCGGTGGTGTGTCCCCGGATTCTATGATAGTCGCAGTATTCATGCAAATGTGGCCCAAGTTTCTTGATTCTTGACCTTGTATTGAAAAGTGCTAGATGACCTTCCTCGACTAATATTTTCAATGCTTCGCTGAGCGACATTCCGAGGTTCGAAACTTGTCCCTGTGAGCTTTGTCTGAGTGTACGTTCCCTTCTTTCCAAGATTTCGGGTTGCTCTGTCAATTTGATTTCAGTGTCCTCCAAAGCAATCACGGCCGCCATCAATCGTTTGAAGTCACAAATCCCTAGATATCTCAGCCGGCTTTGGTACTCTTCTCTCAGGCCAGAAATCACCATTCGTATTTGCTCCTCCTCAGTGGGTCGATTATTCATTTGCCCAGCCTTTACCCTCCATCTTTCTATGAATTCCCTCACAGTTTCGCCATGGTTTTGACGGGTGATTTCTAAATCTCTGTGTGTAACTTCATGATGAAAGTTACCACCGTATTGAGTGAGAAATTCACAGTACAGGTCTTTGCTTGACTTTCCTTTCAAATCCAGACCCATAATCCAAGAGTAAGCAGGCCCCTCTAAGTAGAATCTAAAGCACGCGGCCTTCAGCTCATCGGATAGACCATGTAGATCCATGAGCTTATCATACCTATCAACGTGATGCCTTGGGTTTCCAATCCCTTCATACTTCTTCATTTCAGGCAGACTCATGCCTTTTTGCAGACGAGCATCAAGATACGGGTTAGTTGGCTCCCACCTGCAGACTTAAAATGTTGGGCTAGCTCTAGTTCCACCTTAAGTTCTTTCACACAATTCTTTCATTGGACTCGCTCTGAGATCAAGGTTTTGGATTGAAATGGCTTTCTCAGGGTAGCCGGTGTCAAGAGATTGAGAGGGCAGTATTGTTTCTGGTTGAAGGTGTTGGCTTGAATTTGATGAGTGATGAGGTACTTGCCAAGGAAGGACATATTTTTGCATGGGCAAGGAGAGGTTTAAGTCGGAATGCACCATGGGGGAAAATGGGCCTTGGGTCTTACCCTCGTCACAGACCATTTGTGGTTGCCAATTTCCTCTCATGGCGGTTGGGGTTCTCAGAGTTGCACTGTACATAGATGAAGAAGGCATGCTTGGTGTTGTTCGGGCTTGGACAGAAAGAGTGTGATGATCCATTGCTTGAAACTCATAGGCATCGTATGCAGAGTAAGTTGGAGACTCCTTGAAACTGCTATCCGACCCCGCATAGACCCTAGTTTTTCTTTTTTGGACGAATTCTTCTATCTTCAGGTTTTTCTCCAAGTCATCAGCAAGGTCATGGATCAATCTTTCGTGAACAAATCGACCTTCAACTGTTTGATCATGTCGAGGGGCTCGCTCCATCTTTTTTGCCGTTGCTATAGGTAGACTGGTCTTCTTTCTTTCTAGTTGCCAACTGTCACAAACACCTGCATGCACAAGGATTAGAATGAAGAAGAGATAAATCAGTATGTTTTGTTAAACAAAAATTTGTTGTGTGATGAATGTGAATGAATGTTGGTGCGAAACGATTTATCTTGAAAATGTTGAGAGATAGGCGTCACTTTATTTCATCAATTTTTTTAAAGGGGATGTATCCGTAGACACCGCAAATTTCACCCCATAAAGCAAAGTTTTGAGAGTGATAGATAAAATGTGAAGGGTCGTCATGTTTGTTCCTTTCTTTAAACAAGACGTGCATGCCAGAAGAAACCGAGTTTTGGAAAACAATTTTAAAAAACCGTGTTTTCAAAGTGGCGGATTTCCTTAATATGAATTTTGACGCTCGGTCATTCGCAAAGAAAATAGGGAGTAGGGAACCCTATACACGTTGATCTAAATAAATTAAAAGGAGTGTATAAACCTATACATATAATCTATTCAGAAATGGACAAGGGAGAAAAGAAACATAGGGGAAAACCTATACATCAATTCTAAAAAGTCATTAAAAGGGGAATTTTTGAGCTAAACTTCTTCTGAACTCCTCCTCTCCGTCTTCGGGCTTTTGAATGACTGCTCACGCTCGGCCCTCCTGGTCGGCTGATCGCTCATCTTTGGGCTTTTAAGCGGCTACTAGCTCGTCTTTGGGTTCTTGACCGGCTGCACGCTTGTCTTCGGGTGCTTGACCGACTGCTGGCTCATTTTCAGGCTTTTGCAGTGAAGCAAAACTGTGATGAAACAAAATGAGTTGGTGTTCTTCTGACTTTCGACAATTTGAATTCGAACCGGTGTCGCTAGTCTTCATGTCGCTTGACTCGGGTTGGTACACCTCTGATTATGTATATAGTTGGTGTTGGCCTTCATTTCGCTTGGCTAGCTCCACGGGTTGGTGCACCTCTGATTTTCAGCTCGATCCGCTCCGACGAGGGAATAAGGGACATATTCTTGAGAAAGGAAAATGAATGATCAAGCACAAAATCTTATGTGAAAATCCACCACTTTTGTGAAAACACGAAATGACTAGTACGCTCCACAGTAATGACCGCTGCTCTTGAAGGTGGGCAGAACTTCAAAATAACGGGTCACAACATGGGGACTGAGTCATTTATTTTGAAATACGTTTGTGAAAATCAACTTTAAAAACTGTTTTCGAAAACTATTTTGAAATAATGATGGTAAAGCATGTTGTTTGAAATTCGTTCATAGAAAATAGGTTTTCGAAATCTATTTTTGAAAATCGTTTTGGAAATAACATTTTAAAGATGAAGTGGCAGGTTTAAAAACCCCAAATGTTTATGAGTAAAGTATAGGTGGGATTCAAATTAAACGAGCTCGTAAGAAAGCTTTAAGAGACATATAAAAGTGAATTCCGAACATTTTAAAATAGGTTGGCTTGAAAAAACGGTTTGCAAGCAGGTATAGCATAAAGTAAATCGTGGTCGTGTTTGCTGTGGAGCTGTAAGTGTTAATGTTGGGATAATCACTTTCCAGGTCAATTATGATTCCGTCTCACCGGGGGAACCGTCGTCCCTCTACTATCATCTCTCGGGGTTTTTCTCTGCTATGCCCCTTGTGAGGCACGTTATCAAGAAAGTCCGGAGTGCTTAAGTTCGAAAGGTCAGGATACCCGAAGTGATAAGGAAACATACGCCACGGCCAGTGATGATCCGACAACACCCCACTTTTCGGGAAACTCGGGGAAGTACTGCATGGGAACGGGTCTCTCGTCATCTGCACGGTCAGGTGTGTCTAAAGTCCAAATTAATCACTGACTACGTTGTGCCATGTATGGGTATCCGGTAAATACGGGATCCTCTATGGACGTGTAGCGTGACATTGGGCTTTAGAGACACCCGTGGTGTAGAGGAACAATGGAGAACTGAGCCCATGCAATCTTCAGGGCAAGATAGAAGGGTGGTCAGACAGGCGGCATACAAGGGGGTGACTACCCGTACAACCCGTCTTAGACACCGGATTAGGCAGCTGGACACTGAAGGCTCATGGTTCACTATATGCTGGCTTAGACTCGGATAATGGAGGATATATTTGGATCATGAGTATCAAGGCGTAGGTCGATGACCATCTCGCCCCGTGGGTATAACCATTCAAATGAATGACCCGACTCCTGGGGAATCAATCGTGGACCGATCGGCATCCCGTGACTCGTGACTATAGCGGGTGACACAGAGGAATGCATGTCCTAAGCTACCCAACCAATGCACCCCACAATCATACAACATATAAGTAAAGTAGAGAAGTTAGCACCCCACCTATTTACTAAATGTTTGTCTTGAAAGTGGTAATTCCAATTGGTTGTTTATTAACCTAAAGGGAAGTTAGCTTCATTCAATCCTAAGTGTCTCTTTCTAATCGTGAGCTAATTATTAACCCAATTGTTGCAATGTTTATTGAGGATCTATCAAGTCCTATCTGCCCTCAACAGATACACACTCTAAGTGTGGAGCAGAATAATCCTAGAACTTTGGAATGAATCACTTGAAGGTTTTGAAAGAAGTGGGGAGGTCCCGACAATTTTGAATGGAGTTCAGTCTTCCTTGACCAAGTTTATGAGAAAAACTTACTCAAGTTTTCCCCAGCAGAGTCGCCATTCTGTGGAGGGTGATTTTTCGGTATGAAGGGGGTCTACCTAAATATGGTCTGACTAAAAAGCCTGGATCCTAGAAACTGCCATTCTGTGGAGGGTGAAAACTCGTTATTCTTGGCATCCCTCAAATACCTACTAAATCGTCCGTCTTTCCCAGAAAGCATGAAGGGGAGTGCAAGTGTGCACTACACCCGCTCTCGATGGGCTCCACGCGGACTTATGCCCTAAAGGCGGAAGTTGACTAGAGTCGCCACCTAGTTTGACCTAAGGAACTAGGAAGGGAGGAGAAGGGTTCTAGGAACCGTTAATTGACTCTGTGATTTGTTGCCTATGGATATGACTTATCTGATCAAGCCAGAGATTCTGTGTGGGTTCGTACTGGGTTACACCCCTTAGAAGTGGCAACGACCACGACTTCGGATTGGTGCCCGAGGAAACCTCGGTCTCCAATTGTCGGGATTGCATTCTTTCAAAACCTTATCAGAGAGATTCAGTTAAAGCCAAAGGATAAGATCGAATGAGGGGTGAGGATGGCTTCGGAGAGTTGAAGAATAGGCTGGTCTTGGAGTTGGTCTGGTTGAAGTGTTGAGAGGTTTTGATTGTTTTGAGAGGCTTGAGGTTGTTTTGGCTTTCACGGGGATTAAGAGGATGATGGGAGTTTTGAGGAGTAATTGGTCATTTTTAGTGGAGTTAAGGGGTTTCGGATTATTTGGTGGAATTGAGGAGTTGTTTGTGTTTGTGAAGTTTGGATCTTGAAATGGTCGGGTTTTTGAAGTGTTTTGGGAAGTTGAAAGTGTTGAAGGGAAACTCGGGTTTTCAAAACAATCGAGTATGGAAGAGGATGCTTGGTTTACAGGTGTTCGGATTTTGAAAATGTTTCAGATCTCTGAGAGCCTTCAGGAATTGGAGGTCCTATGTGACTTAGAATTGGTTCAGAGGAGGGTTGAGAAGTGTTTATGAATCCTAGAGCTCTAATGGAAATGTTGGATTGGTTTATTCAGAATTGTCTCTCTTAAAGCTTTTAAGACCGAGAAATCATTTTTTGTTGTAAAAGGGCGGATAATCCCAAGGGATTACCCTATGTACCCCCTCGAACACGACACTTAACTAGTAATAAGCGCCGAGGCTCGAAAGATGGGGCAATAAATTTATGTCGAAAAATAGGATTCAGAGAGAAACACCATGAATGAGATGTTCTCGGTCAAACCCTAATAACGTCTCTAACTCCCGGGTTTTAAAACATTAAAAACCGAAAACATTGAAATCGAGCGGAAGGGAGTTAGACGATTCTAAAATCCCGGCTGCAACTAGGAAGGTCGTTACTTCCCTAGCACCCCGCCTTGTAAAATCTAGGCTGCAATTAGGGGAGGTTTGTCACCCTAATGCCCCGCCTAAAGAGATCCAGACTGCGACAAAGGAGGTTATGACCCCAGTGCCCCGCCTCGAATTTTTATTTTGGGAAGGAAGACAAGTGATGTTCTAACCATGGGGGAAATGCTTTTGAAGGGGTTAGACATTTCTTGCTCCCCGAAAACGGTTTTATTTTGGAGTTTGAAAACTGAGTTAGAAGATCTTTGAAGGTTGTTCGGAATTCTCGATGAAGAAACACTGATTTTGAGAAAGGTTTTTAGGAGAAAACTTTCTGTATATGTGAGAAGAACTTTCTGTAATGGAGAAGAGTTTTCTGTGATGTGAGAAGAGTTTTTCCTTTTTAAATTCCACAAAATGGTTTCTTTGAAAACTTGATGAAATGATGGTTTTGGAATACTTTTTGGGTTTTTAAATATTGAAAGGAATTTACAAGTGAAAGTGAATTGAAGGGAATTGGGTTTGAAACATGTGTTGGAATTGATTTGGTTTGACTTGATTTGGTTTTCTGATCAAGGTCAAAGCTTTGGTCCAGGTCAAAGCTTGGTCAAGGTCACACTTTGGTCAAGGTCAAAGTTTGGTCAAGGTCAAGGTCAAGGTTTGGTCAAGGTCAAGGCTTGGTCAAGGTCAAAGCTTGGTCAAGGTCAATGCTTGGTCAAAGTAGGTCAAAGTCGGATGGCTAACAACTCGGGTCAACTCTTGGACTTTTGGATCATTTCATGGACCTTTAGGATTTGGGTTGATTTCTTGTGGACTTGGCTTGATTTTTATCGTTTTTTTAGGGGGGTTTGGGCTGATTGAGGTCATTTTGGGTCTTGGGTTTGGACTTCGGGCTTTGGGCCCTAGATTTGGGCTTTTGGGCCGAGAGGAGCGGGCTGGATTTGGGCTTTTGGGGCCGAGAGGAGTGGGCTTCGGGTTTTGGGCCTTGGGTTTGGGCTTCGAGTTTTGGGCCTGGATTGTGGGCCGAGGGTGTTGGGCTTGGATTGTGGGCCGATTTGGTGATGGGCCGAATTTGGATTTGGTCGAGGGTGTTGGGCTTGGATTGTGGGCCGATTGTGGTGATGGGCCGAATTTGGATTTGGTTTGGGTGTTGGGCTTGGATTGTGGGCCGAGTTGGTGACCGAATTTGGATTTGGGCTAGATTGTGGGCCGAAGGCGTTGGGCCGAGATTGGGTAATACAATTTTTATTTTTGGGTTTTTTGAACTAAATTTTAAAAGAAAACAAGTGAAAGTTAAAGGTTTGTTTTTATACACAGTGATGAAGACATGAATAAAATTGAGAGACAATTCTGGATATGATGTGGAGAGAAGGGATGGGTGTTTGGAAGAATTTTTTGTTTGAATGGAAAGAGTTCATTATTTACTTATATACATATATACATATTTTAAATGTGTGTTTTAGGGTTTAGGATGTCACCTTGACCAAGAAGGACACATGACCCACTAAGTGCCAAGGGACACCCACTATCCTAATGGCTGGGACCTAAAGGACTAATAACTAAGGCTTAGTAAGTAGATTAAATACAAGGAAATGAAGCCGAAAATTACAGTGAAGCCAAATATACAGTATATACATGAATAGTGTAGAGGGAACAGCATGGTAATTAATCAAATTAAGATTGATGAAAGCAAAAGTTAAAGAAGAGCTGCTAAAGGTTTTAAACAGAGAGTAAACGAGACTGAAATTTGTTAAACCCAAGTGAAATTAAGACAAACCCAGTTATCCAAAACGTTTTGTCCTCTTTTCATTAGTTATTTAACATGCTCTTTTCCCTCGGTTGTCAGATTAAAGGCTCTAAACAAAAACAAAAACAACTAAGAAGAGGACTTGCACTAAACTTAAACCAGAATCAGATCTAAACTGAGGTAACAGGCCAATTTGCTCACTTCCAATTATTCACGCTCAAAGACCAAAATGAAGGTTCAAACAGTTAAGGATGAATGCCATGAATTTGGACTCTACTATTGTCAACCTTGAGTACAAATTAGACCTGAACTGAGTCAGTAATCCATTTCAAATTTGCTTCAGTTTTATTCTTTTGGTACCATCTCTTCTGCTCTCATTTTCTTTTTTTTCAGGCACGAATCACTTCAATAGAAAAGCAGACCCGGCATAACAACGCTTTTCAACAGATAATTAAAGGATGACATGATAAAACTATGCGCAGATCGAATACCCAGGGATTTAATCAAGCCAGAGACATAGGTGATAAACACACACGCATTCAGATGAGTACCGAAGTATGCTCAGGCTACAACCTCAACAGTTTCGAAATAAGTACCAATCGGTGATAGATGAAAATCTCCAGAGATGGAGACAACATGAATCTCCTGCAAAATCGTTATCAGAACATAAAGATAACGCAAACACAATCGGAGGTTAGCTCGCGTGGGTCAACAAATAACTCCATATGTACAAGAGAAGGTTTGGAGATACAAACTCTGGGCGGTGTGAGTGCAAGTTACTTCGGATCAACTCCTAGTAGGCCGTACAGAGCACGGAAGAACAAACAGAACAGAAGTAAACCCAGTGATGCATCAGAATTAGGATAATCTTCCAATATATACCATTCGCACCCACGTTCACTCGTTGGGCCTCGACTCAAGCCGGAATCAAACAAGATCAATCTAAACGCTAAGACGATTGGCATCACAAATAAAATGGTTTAACACAGAAGATAGCCAGAAAGACGTTTTAAACAGAGGCTAAACAGAAGGACATTTTTAAGGGAGGCTTTCATCCCATGTCTGTTTTGGTTTATGCTTGCACTTTGAACCCGTAAACCCATAGTGAGTTCGGCGTTCATAAATGTTTGTATGTACTTGAATTAAAACAGGGAAGAAGAAATCTAGAACGAACAGAGGTAAATATGCAACAGAAGTGCCACGAAAGAGAGAGAGTAAATCGAAAACAGGTTATATAGGGAAGAAGTATGACACCGGCGCCGGACAATCTCCGACGAAGTCACACATTAACCCTCCCCCTATTCGGGTTCATTGGTGAGCATCAGTTGGAAAAAAAGGACGAGAATCGAAGAAATTCTCAAAATAGCATGCTCATGGTTGATCCTTAGAGCAGAAGGAAAAGAAGGAGTGGTTAAGAAGAAAGAAAGCAGTGAAGGGGTACTCCTTACGCTGTTCCAGAGGAGAAGTCGAATGGCTTAACGCAGGCGGAAGTTCGGAGAATGAGTGGTCACGAGCCTGGCGTTGGTTTTAATCTTTACTGGTGAAGATAAAGGAACGAGGAGCAGGTGAGATTTTCGGCAATGGTGGCGGCTTCGATTGAGGAGTTTGGCGGTGAGGGTTAAAATTTGAGCATGGAGGATGATGGTCTACGACAAAATGTTCTCCGGTGGAGGAGAGCAGTATTTCAATGGAGTGTGGGTGTTTATCGTGGTGGTTTCTACGAGCAGAGTCGTGTGTTTATTCTTTCCGGGTTTGAGAATCCCGATGATAATTAGAAGATGACAATGAAGAGAGAAATGAGGATGTGATAGATTGTCGGCTGTTTCTCCATCGAAGATCACTACAGTAGGGTTAAATAGAAGAGAATGGAACAACTAGGTTTTTGATAGTCATGGGCTTTTGACCATAGGTCAAATGGGGCTTAGTATGGTGGGCCGGAGCTGACTGATCCAGCAGGGACTGGGCTGGAGGATGTGTTTGAATGATAGATGGACGAAAGAGAAAATAAAACGTCCAAGAAATAATTCAATGTGTGACTAAGAAAAAAAGTTCCACTATGAGCTAAAGGAAAAATAAAAGATCCTAGCAACCTGTCCAAGTTTTAAAACCGGATTATTGTTTGGAAATTCATTTTCAGAAAATCGTATTTTTATAAATGATTTAAAAAAAGATTATAAAAACAATGGTTTTATTTTGGCACACCCGCTAATACGTTTTTGAAAAAGAAAGGCGACGACCCC
Organism: Limonium bicolor; assembly: GCA_023374045.1. Taxonomy (NCBI): domain Eukaryota; kingdom Viridiplantae; phylum Streptophyta; class Magnoliopsida; order Caryophyllales; family Plumbaginaceae; genus Limonium; species Limonium bicolor. The sequence goes on from CM041777.1 coordinate 349,996,421, forward strand.
TCTTATTTTATTTATTATTTTGGAATTTGCTTTATGGGGTGAGAATTTTTGGTGTCTACAAACATAGTCATATTAATATATGTGGACTCTTCATGAGAAACAACAATCAAATTCCAAGAAAAAGTTGTTCCATCACCGCTTAGGTTGCAAAAGTATTGCCCAACGTGTACCAGAATGGGAGAAAAAAGGGTTATCTGGCAACAAATGGCTTATTGGAAGTTAGTGGCAGAAGAATGAAAGTTTGGGTGTTAAGCCACATCCCCAAAAACTCGACTCCTGAAAATCCTCAATACGATGACGTCACGAGAGTAGTTATTGCTTAAATGGTAAGTTTATAAATTCGAAGTCATATCATGTTTATTTTTAGCCAAATTGGTCATTTGTATTTTGCATCTCCCTTGTGACAAATTAATAACTATATTTGTGTGTTGTATTAAGGTGACTTAAGCTCTTAGCTCACACAAGGCACTAAGACTTTAGAGAGGAATGACGATCCTCTTGCACGCGCTCTTGGAAAGAAGGATCATCCAGGTCGTGCCATTGGTTTTGATGGGCACGTTGGTATCCAAGCATTTGGCGTTCCCGGGTCTAGATAAGGGGCACAAGGGAGGATGATCAGCTACGGGGAGCACCTGAGAGTGATATATAAGATGGAGCAGAGGATTCACCAGAGTGTTAACGCGAGGATCACTCGGGCTATGTCTAGGTATCAATCACAGAGGCCTAGCAGCCAAGAGGTTTCTCGGCCACCAACCAAGTCACCTATTTAGGAGCATAATACACAAGTAATGGGAAGTAGTGTCCAATCGGCTGAACCATTTCCCTATGCATCTCTACAGGTTAGACCAACATTTAAATTAAAAAATATGAGGATTAAGATTTTTCACTTGATCACTAATCTCATCATAGAACTAGGATTTCACATTTTCTATCTAAACAAATTCCACATAACATTCAAGCACCATGTGCGTGCATGTTATTTTTACAATATGGAGATCAAAAGGTCATGGTGACATGGGTTAAACTTTTCCCCGCAAATGCAAATGATAATGTACCTGGTGAACCACTCCGAAAGTACCATGCACGGGGTGCTTGTGGATGACTTTGTTGTAGAGTTTGGTGATGTCTGTTTACCTGTGCCGATCCCATAGAGATCAACACTGCGTTCTACACAAACTACTACAGTGTAGTGGCCAGTTCGATTGGTCAAACTCTTTGAGCATGTAAGTACTATTAATCATTGCTCTAAAACTATTGATATATCACCTTGCAACCATATACTTAATTAGTTAATATCTTAGGAAATGAGCTGACCAAAATTTGACAAGAGAAAAGGAAAAATATTGCTCCACCAGTTCAATCGAAGGCATCCACCAATTTTATGGTTAGAGCAGATTTGGTCAACTAATATGAAACTTCTGCACTCGGTCTTACTGTTGGTGTCACCTCACAATGATTCGATCACTGTGGAGGATGGCCAGGCCATATTTCACTATCAAGCTGCAGCAAGACAAGCACATCGATTTGAGATATATATGTCCGATTTTGCAGAGGTATTCCAAAGGAATTGGTTAAATGTATCAATCATCAAGCCATCCGTCATGTGAGTGACTACTACCTTTCATTATTTGAATGCATTGATCGATGGTGAATTAGTTGTTTGAATAAACAATAAATTACTGATGTTATTGTCTTTATGTTGTAGGCATGTGCATAATAAGGCGCTCGAAGTTTACCAAACTGATCGTTTTGGATTCATAGGTCCTGCTATGTGCTTTGAAACCACCATGTCAAGTGATGTTCAACGCCTTATGTAGTATATGACAAATGTCATATATCAATGTGCAAACAAGTCATTTATTATGTTGACATACCATCAAGGGTATGTTATTTGACTATTTCTCTTAGTATAATCTATGAATAAATTGTGCTAGTTGTATAATGATTACAATATTATTGTAATTTGTGAACAGTAGACAGTGGTCATTACTTGTGTTGGTGATGAAGCACCCAAGAATCCTACAATTTGGCTCACTTGGTATGAGTGCCAAGAAACCAAGGATCTCCACAGCGATATTGAGGTGAGTTGGTTATCTTAAACAACATTTGTTATTACTTAATAATATTGTTTCAAAACTTCTGGTGTAACTAAGTGTATTTAAAACAGTATGTTTGATGTATATAGTTCCATGAGAGCTGCATTCATGTCGATGGAAAGATAAATGAAGAATACAGTTCCTTGGAACCTAGTCAAGGTACTCTTAATTACTTAATTTGTGTGATAATGTCACTACTAGTTTATAAATGTTGATAGTACACCTGCAAGAATAATTGTGAATATGTGTGTGTATAGTGTTCAGTGCAACCTGGGGTTCAGAATGTGGATACTATGTCATGAGATAGTAGCAGCGTCAACCCTTTTACCAGAATATTCGTTAGACAAGGTATATACATAACATTTTTTCAAAGTTTTGGTTTATGTCTTTACATGTTGTTAGACTTGTAGTTTTTAGAATAATGTTCCTTTTCTTTTTTTCAAGGCCTACGAACAATTACTCAAAGGTGGTCACTATCAAGAACCTCAAATAGTTGAGATGCTTGAGGAATGGTCGGAGTTCATCTGCACAAATTTAATCACTTGTTGATGATGAAGTTGCATTGAGTATTCTTTGGATAATGTAACTGCAATTCTATGCATTTGTGGATGGTGCATTAGTAGATTTGAAGTCTACGTTGGTTATTCTTTGTCATGCAAATGTTTTTGTTTTTGTTGGTTCATTTACTTTCAAATTGTGGTGCGCCGTTGATATTAGCCGCTTTTAAAGCTTTATGAATGTGTCCTGGAGCACCCCACTGTGAAGGTAGCTGTATTTATACCCGTATACAGGTATGATTGAATCATTTGGTGCATTGTGGTGAATATAAGCTAGAATGATAAAAACAAAAAAGGGGCTATTTTGGCGGTTCTTAGTAAAGAGCCGCTGAAATAGGTGAGAAATGGGGCCTATCTCGGTGGTTTTTATCCAACAACCGTCGAGATATGTTAACCCGGCCGGCCCACAGGGGCGATCAGCAGGGTTGATCTTTAATAGAGAAGAAAACCTAACTTCGATTGACCCACAAGGGCAGTCTTAAACAGAGAGTTGAAAGCCAACTTTGACCGACCCACAGGGGCGGTCCTCTGGGTAGATCGCCACCAAAAATGCTTTCAGGAATGACCGACCCAGGCGACCGACCTATAGGGGCCGTCATCTATCTTGGTGGTTGTAAGCTAAAAACCGCCAAGATAGATTTGCTTAGTTATTGATTTTAGCGAGCACCTATCTCGGTGGTTTGTTTTACAACTGCCGAAATAGGTTCTCAAACCTATTTCGGCGGTTTACAACCGCCGAATTAGACCAATAAGAACCGTCAAAATAGGCCATTTTTCTACCAAGAGATAGTTTCATCTAAACAAATATAATAGTTTTTAAATGTAAAAGAAAATTTATAGGTATTTAAATGGATAAGAATAGATAATTTTATTTTTCTATATAGGCCTAAAAAACTTAAAGTATCAATTACTTTTTTTTTAATGCAACAAAAAATTAGCATTTAAATTTGAAGTCACACTTACACCAGCTTATATGATAAGAAGGAAAAGTAGATAGCCAAATAGTCTCAGCCTAAATAGAAGAGCAAATATGATGAGCTAAAGAATAAGCTACAGGGTTACATCTCGTCTGACATAAGACCACCGAATAGCCCCAACCCCTTTACTAGAGGAACTCGACCAGAGACACCGGATCACAGGAAGACATTTAGAATCAACCACCAACAGGCCTCATCTCGACTGCTTCCTTAACTCCACAACACGCGTCACTACATGAGCCTCCGTTAGGACAGAAGAGAGAGTAGTAATATCTTTCCACAAGCCTGCCCTTAACAAGGAACCACTCACATTGTGCACCATTACCTCTAGCCACCAGGAACCATCCTCTGCCTGGCCCGTGCCTGTATTAGCCTTAGCCCACCCCCAAGGAGGCAGACACCAGACCCGTGGACCATCCTCCACCTCATCTTTGCTCCTCATAAGCTCATGAACGTGACGAACATACTATAAAGCTCTTCCAAAGTAGCTCAAGCAGTCCCCTCCTCGGCGAGGCAACACATCATTGCAAGCCCACAATATAACCCAACATCAAACGAGGAGGTCAGCCAACGCATACCTATCCCCTTGGCCAACAAGCCCATTCAGTCAACAATCCACAACGACCTTGGCTCCTTCCCCCCAAAGCTGTTAGCCTGACCATCACTCCTCCAACACCAAGCCACACCTATTGGACAGAGGAAAGAAGGCATGAAACCAATCATCAGGGGCCCCACAAAGAGAACATCAACCATCACCTAACCCCTGACGAGCTAGATTCACTTCTTTTGCAAGAGCCACATGCCAAAGTCTTCGGTCAAACATCAGCAACCGAAGCGGCAACTGCAAGGACCCCAAAACCTTAAGAAAACTAGAATCCCCACCCCACACAGAAGATGAAGGGTTTGAAGAATCCCAAAGGGAAAGAGCCAAATAGTACGCCGACCGAACAAAGAAAACCCAAGAGCTATAAAAGTGCCAACAAACCTAATCTTCCTTCCCTGACGCAGACGGGTCCTGTCCTAGGATCACCTCCGTATCTATTTGCCTAGAAAATCGACTAGACCTTAGCCACATCCCACCCTCCTCCACCGCACCGCAAAAAGATGCCTATACCACTAGCCCTCATTCCCAGGGATGAGAAATGGCCTTGTGTATGATCTGAATGTGGCTCGTAAATAGTTGATAATGTTGTTTAATTTCTGCCAAGAAAAGATGATCATTTGCATCAAATTCGGTATTGGTAAAGCTTACAACAATTGAAGTGGGACTTCTTGATGAAGGTTTTAAGGCTATAGATTTTCCTACAAAATACTTTGCCTCATTTTTTTACATTGTATTAGATCAGTAAGATTTAAGTTTCTTATCAATTTATCACTGAGGACCTCTTTTAGCCTCGTTGTAGCCTTATACAGGGAGAACCATTATACACATACATTTTATTATTGTTCACAAAGCAATGCCTAGTGCTAAGGTTGTTTCATGAAATTGAACAATTTACATTACTGGGCTAAAGTTCAAATAAACAACCCTCTACCATAATGTAATGGAATCGTTAGCCGCGTAGGGTTAAGTATCTAACTAATAATCCTTAGTCCCATTGGACTAAGGTTGTTTCAACAAATTGAACCTTTAGCCTTGTTAGGGCAAGGTTCTAAAAGACAACCCTTTGTCCCTCTAGACAAGGTTTGTTTCAACCAATTGAACCTTTAGCCTTTGTTTGGGCTAAGGTTCTAATAGATAATCCTTGTTGTTCAATGGACTGAAACTAAGGTTATAATAGAAAATCCTCTACCACAAGAAACTATGGTTGTTAACCTATAGCTTCATTGGGTTAAGGTTCTAACGAATAACCCTTAGTCCCACTAGAATAAGGTTGTTCAACAAATTGAATCTTCATCTTTGCACAATAAAGGTTCTAACAGACAACCTTTTATCTCACTACTAAGTTTGTTCAACAATTCCAACCTTTAGGCATGCGAGGCCAAGGTTCTAACAGACAACCCTTAGTCCCACAAGGCTAAGGTTATTCCTAACAAATGACCCTTTGTCCCAGTGGCGGAGCCACGTTCAGCCACGAGGGTATCTAGCCCCCCCTATGATTTCAATTTTCTCTTCAAATAATGTAGCGTTTGATTGATAGTTTATTCTATAGCCCCCCTATGAATACTCTAGCAATTAAAATTGTTTTTAGCCCCCCTAATAGCAAATCCTAGCTCCGCCCCTGGTTTGTCCCATTGGACTAGCTTCTTATGGGATACGTCGATCCAGACAGATAGCTTAACCATGTGAGGGTCCCACTAGACATGGCCTAAAGAGCTGTGCAAGTGCTCGATTATTTAATATCACCCAAAGGAAATATGCTCTGGAAGTGCGATGTCAAATAACTTGACCTCGAAGCTAGGCGCGTGCTACTTCCACACCTTAAATGATGTACAATAAGTTATTCTTAGTGAAAAATTCATATAATCTTGAGAACATATTAAACTAATATATGTTGTAAATACTCTAAAGTTAGAGTTGATCAAATGGACGGCGGGCCGGGCCAGCCTTGAGTTTTAGGCCCGTCGAATCTATATATAATGTTATTTCTAATTTTCAGCTGGACAAGGACCGAATTTATTTCCGTTATACCGAATTCCGGTCCGGTTTTATATTTTTTAATATAATTACTATTTTTTAAAATATATATTATATAAAATTAATAAAAATATATATTATATTTAAATAAATATTATATAAAATAATATATATTATTTTTGTTTCGGAAATTCATGAAATACCATTATATTTTTGGAAAATTCATGAAATACCCTAAAAAAAGAAAGTCACAACATGCCACTACATTTTTTATAAAAGTCCATGAATGCCATTATGCCATTGACTAGAAAAAAAAGATAAAAATACACCTACTAGTTAACAAAGTACTTATAAAGTTCACAATATGCCCCCTGAGGGTTAAAAAATCATAAGAAATTCAAAATACTATAAACATATTGATAACTATAAAATATTTAAAATGTTACAAAAATTATAAAAAATTGAAGAAAAATTAAAGTATCATAAAATATTTCATGATTTGTTTAAAAATTGTTCAATACCATGAAACAGAATATAATGTTTTTTAAAAACATAACAAATTTTCTACCAATTTATACCAATTAAGTAACATAAAAAGAATATAGATAACAAAAGATCTTACTATGTCATAAAGTTATCGACAAAACAAAATACAGGTTATAAAAAAATAAATTTATGAAACTTTAGTTAAAAATATAAATAATTTATTTCGAATAAATATAAAATAACTATCTTTTCTAAAAAATAGAAATTACTTATTCAAAATAAATTGTATTATATTTTTTTAACTAAAATTCAGAAATATTAGTTAAAATTTATATTCTATTATGTAGATCACAATATTTGGTAGATAAAAAGACTATGTCATAAAGTTATATGTATAATAGAATTTAAATTTTAAAAAATTCTAAGTAGTATTTAAAAATATGAATAATTGATTTTGAATAAATAATTTAAATTGGTAGAAACAAAATCTAAAAACACTATATTTTTATGGTATTGAATAATTTTTAAAAAATCTAAGAAATGTTTACTTTATTCAATATTTTAATATTTTTATTTATTTTTCAATTTTTTAATTTTTTTAAAATTTTGTTTGTTATCTATATTTTTTTATAATTTTTTTATTTTTCTTATGAATTTTAGTGAATTTTTTTTAACATTTAAGGGCATATTGTGAACTTTATAAGTACTTTGTTATATACTTGACAATTTGGGTCGATGAGTCGGGTTGATATCAACCCTAACTCAACCTATTTAAAATATCAGTAACCCAACCCAACCCAAAAATAAATGGATAAAAAAATCATAACCCTAACCCAACCCGTTTAAAATCCTTAAACCCTAATCCAACCCGTCCAACCCATTTTTAAGCAAACTATACCCCATATTACTTAAAATAGTCATAAATGTCACATTCCATGAGATTAAATTGTATACATTTAGTACCACAACTTTGATAGACCACTTTTCAAAGTACATAAACTACTATTCACAGCCCGTGAATAGTATTACATGATATATTTAATTAATATAATCACATCCCCTCGATAGCATTTAATAGATCACTTTTCAAAATGCAGTGGCTACTTCTAGAACTTAATAAACATAAAGTATTGTACTTATCATTCTATAATATCATTCACAAAAATATACATCTTCTACTTTTGTTCACCTTTCTATATCATCTAAACACACCAGCTATTGTATCATTTAGAAAAAACCAAAAATATATATCATTCATAAAAATAAAATGTTGGAGTAGTTATCTTCGCATCAACAAGTGAAGAGCTGGTTGAGTCAACTAAACAAATAAATGTGAAGTCAAAACTCTTAAAATACTTGTATGCAGAGCTGGTTGGGCTGTTTTTATGATTAACGTAATAAAGTGTGATATTTTTTAAAGGTTGGATAGTCCAACAGACATGAGCTGATCGTAAAATATTTTTGCTTAAGGCTAAGATATGAAATATATATATATACACACACATTAATATATATATGTTTTATTATTAACAAATGTATTTTTGGGATTCAGATTAGGTCATGGGTTGAGAACTTTACCCTAACCCAACCCATAAAATTAGCTTATTACCCTAACCCAACCCAAAAAAGAAATGAGTCAATAATCAAGACCCCAACCCGTTAAATTATGGGTTGAGTTCGGGTTGGGTTTTGAGTTGGGTCAAAATTGTCAAATCTACTTTGTAAATTAGTAGAGATATTTTTATCTTTTTTTATTTAGATCAATGACATAGTGACATTTCATAAATTTTTACAAAATAATGATATTTTATAAATTATTTTTTAAGGAACATTTCGTGTATTCATAAAAATATAATGACAGTTCATAAAATTTCGCTTCTCATTTTAAAAGATATAGTATATAATAATTCAGACCGTTTTTTATTCCACTGTGTGTTTAATGACTAGTTTGTTGGACAATTTCTAAAATTATTTTTTGTACAATATCTTCGTTTGTGTAATGATGGTAATATCTAATGTTTGACAACTGCGAGAATTAGTATCATTCCATGGATCCTATTTGTTTACAATGAGTGGTAACTACATTTTGGATGTAGGTAATTTGCTTAATACATAAATTTAATTTCAAAATATAATTTTTATAAGCAAAAATTTATTGTAGAAAATGAACAATCACATAAACAATTGTTCATTATTTTATAAACATATATAGATATATATATATATATCCACTACTATACAAGAAAAAAATGTACAATCTTTAATACAAAACAATAGATAAACCTATAATTTATATATATATATAAACCTATAAGTTTAATATATATATATATATAAAACTTCATGATTTGTTTATGTCATAGTACTAAAGTGAATATTGCGAACATCTTTTTCTTTGTTATCGACTTTGAATAGTCGTGCCTTTGGCTATGTCCTCCGTCGGACTCCCTTCAGCCTCGAATCAAACCCACCCGTATTTTATGCTCTTTTGAACTTACAAAAAAAAACTATGGTAAAATGTAGAGAGAAGAGTACACGCCATGTCACGTGCTACTCTCCCACTCTTTCTTGGGCGACTACTTCCCTACCGGTGCTAGAAGCCCAGGCTAGCTCTCTAGCTCTCCGTGAGAGCTCCCGGAATGATGAGCTGCTCAGAGCGTTGGAATAGCAACTCCCTCTCTCAGCCCTCTGCCCGCACCGCACCCATGTCAACTCCGCCTTCAATGCCTCTGGTTTCCAAAGCGTTCCAGGAAGGAGATCTCCTCCCTGAGAGTATCTCTGAGAAGTCAACTGCAGATAATCCGATTTTCTCTGGCGGCATTAACTCTTCTGTCGAGGTATGTTTTCACAAATCTTCCGAAGCAAATGAAATCTTGCTTGTTCCCCCTGACGCGTTAATTGAAGCACTAAAAAGTGTGAGATTAGTTGCGGATCTTTCTCCCCTTTTCTCCTCAGCGAAGTTTAGAAAAAAAAAACCTAATTAGCTGGTTCATCCACCGTACCCCTCCAATCCTGTCGTGTGCTCCGCCGATGGACTCTATTATAGCCAACTGCTCTCGAATCCATCTTCACCCAGCAGAATCTAGTGTTATTGATGAAGAAAGCCTCTCAAATTCGCTCCTCTTCCCTGAACTCAAAAAAGCCCTCTTCGGTAGACTTTGGAGCCCCAATCGCGTTGCTCTCAAACTTCTTCAAAATGTAATGACTCATATCTGGAAACCTAAACCGGGATTTAGGGTATCGGAGATCCGTTTCAACAGATTCTCCTTTCAATTTGCGTGTGACTCGGATTTGAAGCACTTTCTGGAGGGTGGTCCTTGGCATTTTCAGAACAGGTTGCTAGCGGTAACCCCTATTAACCCTAAAATCAATATAGAAGAGCACGATACCTTCTCGATTAGAATTTGGGTAGGTGTGCATAGACTTCCCATGGCTTTCTTTAACAAGCAGTCTGCCATGAATCTGGGCAACCGTATTGGAAAATTTGTGGAATGTCAGGATCGTTTTAACCCCTTAGCTACTAAGATCTTGCGCATCAAGGTGGAGATTTTGATTTCTGAACCCCTGTGTCGTATGCTCATTATCAAAACGGAGCATGGAAATAGGATGTTTAGAGTTTCCTACGAAAACCTACCAAGTATGTGTTACAAATGTGGAAGAATTAGTCATACTATGTCAGACGTGTGTTCGTCAAGGTGGGTGAGATAATCTCGGATAGGTTTGGACCTTGGATTCGGTCTAAATATGCAGCAACCTTGGAAGAAGCTTCAGAAGTTGCTTTACTGCAACAGTGGAAGGATGAAGGAGTTCTGAATAATTCTGCGGTTGCAGTGGTTCAACCAGATAGTTCTCCAAATGAGGGTTCTTCTTCGATTAATGTTGATCTTACTCTGGCAACCCTCCCTGTGGATATCCCTCTCTCTATCCCTGCTCCTCAATTCTCGATCTCCCTGCCCTCCATCCCAAATGCCCCTACTTCTGCCTCTTTGCTTCAAATCAGTCACCCCACCAAACCTACTCGTGGCTTCAATCAATATTCAGCCCGTCCCTCCTCCTTATTGGCCCCTCCTATGAACAATCCCCTCACCTCTGATGAAACTCAAGCTTTCCCCTCTTCGGTGATACCAAAGAGTGTTTTTAGTCATTTTGATTGGAACCAAGCTATCACTGATTTCAGTAAAAACTTCAGTGAGAGTCAGAAGACTAGCCTTTCCCCCTCCCCTGTGCTGTCCCCTACCCTCCCTGTGAATCTTGGAGGAGTGTCTAGCAATGTACCTGAGGATTCTCCCTCTTGTAATTTGATCTCTAAAGCTGGTGTGAACCTTGTTACTTCCTCTACCCAACTGCCTGCGATGAGCAAAGGAAAATCTAAGATGTTTCCTGATTCCTCTCTCAGCATCAGACATAGTGATTTGTTCAAAACAAAAAAAGGAAAACCCACAGCCTTGGTCCACTGATGATCAACTCTCCTGTCCAATTGGATGAGTTGGAGGAGACCGAGTACTATGAGGCAATCCAAGCTAGGGCAGACCCTGAGTCTTATCAGGGCTGCCAGCCCAAATGAGTTGCCTGTTTCTTAACTGCCGGGGGTTGGGTCGCCCCTGCGCAGTGGACTGGGTCTCCTTTTTACTCAAGGAGCATAAACCTAGTCTAGTTTTTCTGATGGAGACCCATAAGTCGGATATGGATATGGGTGAAATAGCTCGAAGATGGAGAAATTATGATGGGTGGGCTGTCAGTAGCATTGGAAAGAGTGGGGGTCTGTATCTCTTATGGTCCAAGGATTGCTTCATCAGCAATATCATCCACTCTGATCACCATATAACAGCTGAAGTCCTCCTCCCAGGTATGGAAAAATTTTTGTTTACTGGTTTCTATGGTTGGGCCAACTGGCATTTAAAACATATGTCTTGGGAATTGATTAGAACTCTATATTTGAATTCGGCTTTACCATGGATCATTGGTGGGGATTTTAATCAGATTCTTCTTGAATGTGAAAAAAAGGAGGGAGAAGAAGAGGTGAGGACCAGATGGAACCTTTTAGAGAGGTTGTGGTGCAATGTGAACTAGTGGATCTAGGTTTTGTAGGATTCCCCTTCACTTTTACAAACTGCCAACTTGAACCCTTTACCTCTTTTAGCAGACTAGACAGGGTCTTTGCTTCTCAATCTGCTATAAATATCTTCCCTGCTATTTCGGTACATCACCTCCCAAGAGAGTGTTCTGATCATTGCCCAATCCTCCTCAAACTCCTGGGTAGTCACAAGTCCCCAAAAAATTTTTTCAGATTTGAGAATGTCTGGGCTCTAGATAAAAAATGTAAAGAAATAGTGGAATCTATCTGGGGTGTCTCTAGTGAGGATCTTATGAGTAATATCTTGAAATGCAAATTGAAGCTGTTAAAGTGGAATGGGTGGTCTTTCTCTAAAATCAAACAGAAACTTAGTCTGAAGAGAAAGGAATTAGACAGAATCTCCCAAAGCTTCCAAAATGCCTGGGCTATTGCAAACAGAAATAGACTTCTCCTTGAGATTGAGTTGTTGCTTCTTAAGGAAGAAACTAAATGGAAGCAGAGATCTAGGGATAGGTGGATCAAAGAGGGGGACAAAAATACTGGTTTCTTTCATAGTAGGGCCTCTATGAATTCGAGAAGAAATGAAATTTTCTGCCTTCAGGACAAGAATGGCATTATGAAGTTTGATTGGGAAGCCCTTAATTCTATTGCCTCCTCTTTCTTTGATGAGATGTTCCAAGAAGTTCCAAGTAGGAATGCTGATAGATTCTTGCCAGAAGTTCCAGGCTTACTTTCTCAGGAATTTAATGATGATCTGAACAACCCCTATTCCACTGAAGAAATAGTCACTGCCTCCAAGCAATTAGGCACTAATAAAGCCCCGGGTCCTGATGGGTTCAATGGTGTATTCTTCAAAACTTTCTGGACTGATGTTGGTAGCCAAGTCATTGAGACTGTTAGGCTGATCCTTGATGGTAATCCTCTCCCCCCTAAACTCAATGACTACTACATAGCCCTTATTCCAAAAGAAAGAGGAGCGACTTCCCTTACTAAATTTAGACCCATTGTCTTATGCAATTTCACCTACAAAATTGCCACAAAAGTTCTTGCAAACAGGATCCAACATATCCTCCCCCAGATTATCTCTCAAAACCAATCTGGTTTTGTTAAAGGGAGACTGCTTACCGATAATGTTATCTTAGCTGGGGAGCTTCATCACAAAATTGAGAGATCTCAAGCCAAAAAGAAAGGTTTTTTCTCTTGTAAAGTAGATCTTAGTAAAGCCTATGACAGACTTAGTTGGAATTTCCTAGACAGAGTCATTGTGGCAATGGGGTTCCCTGATGCGTGGAGAATCCCTGTGATGAATTGTATTACCTCGGTTAAAGGATCAGTTATTGTAAATGGTGCTCCTGGAAAATCTTTTTGTCAAAAATGGGGTATTAGACAAGGAGATCCAATATCCCCCTTCCTTTTCATTATTGCCCAAGAAGCTCTTTCCAGATCCTTGAACAATGCCATGAATCTCAGTCACAGTTATGAGGGAATTCAACTTGCTCCAAATGCCCCCTATATCTCATCTGGCCTTTGCAGATGATATTATCTTTTATGGGAAAGCTAACTCCTCAAATATCCTGTTCCTGTCCAACATCCTTAATGACTTTCTGGAAGCCTCTGGTCACCAAATCAATCAGGATAAGTCTGAAATTGTCTTTAGCAGAAAGCTCCCTCAAAATCTGAAAGAGCATCTGGCCAATATTCTCAATGTGCAGCAGGTAAACCATTTTTCCAAGTACCTTGGTCTCCCCATCAAAGTGGGCAGAAACTAAAAGCAAACTTTCAGCTTCCTCATTGATTCCCTCCACAAGAGAATCCAAGGGTGGAATAGACCTGTTTCCCATGCTGCTAGATCCACCTTGATTATGAGTGTCCTTCAAGCAATCCCCACTTTCACCATGTCTCTTTTTAAGCTCCCGGGTGGCATTATTGATAAAATCAACTCTATTTGTGCTAAATTCTGGTGGGTGGGATTTGAGAAGAAAAAAGGTATGTACTGGAAAAAATGGAAGACAGTGTGTTCAGATTTTGATCAAGGGGGTCTTGGATTTAGACAGATTGAAGCCTTCAACCAAGCCCTGCTAGCCAAACAAATTTGGTTAATGCTCACAAATGATCAGAGTTTAGTGAGCAAATCCATGAAGGCCTTGTATTTCCCTCATACTAGTATTCTGCAAGCTTCTAAAGGAAAAAAAGATAGCCCTATCTGGTCTTCGCTGCTGTCTGCAATTGAGCCTATCAAGAAGGGATCCTTGAGAACTATTGGAAATGGGAGAAGTACCCCCATATGGGATTTGCCTTGGCTGAATAAAAACCAGCCCACTAGTCCTATTAAAATTCAAAACATCAATGCTAATATAAACTGTCTTAGTCATCTGATGAATCAGACTACCCTTTCCTGGAATATTAATTTGATTGAGAATAACTTTCTCCCTATTGATCAACAAGATATTCTGAATACCAAGTTCCATGTGGAGGAGAATGATGGGTGGACGTGGGTGGATACAAGATCGGGGTCTTACTCAGTAAAATCAGGTTACTCCAGAATCATCCACTCCTGCAATTCTGGTTCTGCCTCAACCCCCTCCACGCACTTCTCAACCCTAAAAAAGAAGTTAGATCCCACACTTATTCCCCCGAGAGCCTACTTGTTCATCTGGAAGTTCCTCAATAAAATCTCTTCTTGGTTAGCTAATATCTCGAGAAGAGTTGGTGGTAGTGCAAAGTGTTTTTTGTGTGGTTTACCTGATACCGATAGTCATAGTATTTTCAAATGCTGGGCTTCAATTGATGCTTGGAAAGGTCTGTTACTTACTGAGGGGCTACCCAACAACGAGGAGAATGCTATTCAAGATTGGATCATTTCAGAGTCCTCAGGTTGGGGGAACAAAAGAACAACTATGATTGTCAATAGAATCTGGGCCATTTATGATGCTAGAAACAGAGTGAAGCACAATATGGAGCTTGCTATTCTGGAGTGTATTAACTGTAACCTGGCTTTTACTGAAGCTTACCAAAAAGATGGTGCGAATATGAATCAGAGGATGTATGATGACTCAAATTTCAATATTAAACAGGATGAGATTATGTTCTCTACCCACTGTAATAGAAGTATGGGATATAATCTTGTTTGTAGTGGTATATTCATTTTGCTTGCGGGTGATGTGGAGTTAGTTTTTAACAGGAAATCAAGGAGCGATGCTTCAAATTTTCTGCTGGAGATGGATACCATTCGCTATGGTCTGCAGCAAGCGGTGATTAGAAGATATCGCAAGATGGTGGTGATAATTAACTGTAATGAAACAATGAAGAAGATGGAAGCGATCTTGGATGTAAGATATGAAGCCCCCCATTTGTTTCCTACTTTTGAATCGATTCTATGTAGTAGGTTGGAGATAAGACTATGTATGTGTAATGATACTTTTTCAAATTTCCCAGCGGTAGTTGCAAGTAGATGCTGTAATCGATCTTTTGACTGGGTGCAGTGGGATAAAACCACTGCCTCAAGTAAGATTATCCGGTCTGCAAAACTGGAAACTGAGGTGCTTAGGCACCAACCTTTTGTAAGTATGGAGGGGCGGTCTCATAGTAACCCCTCATAATGGTGTTTAATATATAATATGTGACAATTAACCTTTCAAAAAAAAAACCCACTCGTATTTTAGTTTTTTCAATAAAAACCTACTCATACTTTAAGGGTGTGTTCACTTGGGGGTATTTGGGAAAGGGAAAGGGAATCATTCTCTTTGTGATGATTTGTTTTTAATTTTTAATGATTACCTTTCCCCACTTTTCAGTTTTGAAAACCCCCAATTCCCTTCTTTCCCATTCCCCCTAAAATCATGGGGAATAGTATTCCCTTTCCTTCCTTTTCCATCATTCTCTCCCACTACGTAACTCATCATCGTTATTTCAAGCAATGTTTAATTTAAATAAATGTTTTAAGAATTAAAAATATATAAATATGAAATATGATCCTTATTCAAGTTTCAATTATAATTAATTAATAATAAATAATTAATCTACAAATTAAGTATGCTTACATGTACTTAAATAAAAATCAAAAGTAAACAATTTATGTATGAGCAAATATGTTAGATGGTGTATCTTAAATAAAATATTTACAATGATTCATTTAGTTATTTTTCTTATATACTAAATATTTCTATTTAATATATATATATATATATAAATACATATAATATATTCTAAACAACTTTTTAAAAAATTTGGATTTAAAAATTATACCATAAAACTTTTAAAAAACTTACTAATAAATAAATTACTATATATACTCCCTCTGTCCCTTGTTGACCGTCTTATTTACTATTTGGGCATGTCGTTTGACTTCAATATTTAACATATAAGATAATAAAGTTTCACAAATCTAAGTTTTATTATTGATTCTTTATGTGATAAACTACATAATGCAAAACTTAATTTCATAAAACTAATGTATTTTATATGTTAAATATTGAAGTGGAAAAACGTGCCAAAAAGTAAACAAGAAGGTCAAAATGGGACGGAGGTAGTAAGTACTAAAAATTAAGTATAGTCATTATTAATTATTTCATTATCATAAACAGTTCACTTTAATAAAAATGTTATTATTTTATTTTAATAACCTTATATTATTGAAAATATTAATAAGTAAACAAAATATTACATAATTAAATGTGAACTAAAATATTCACGCTAATACCAAAAGATATTGAGAAATATAAAACAAGATATTAACATATAAACTTATTCTTAAAATATTAAACATTATGTAATGTATGTATTAGATAAATATCTATAATATATTGCAAATATTTTGAATTATAACATAATTTTGATATAATTAATTAATAATTTTTATTTTGATTAAAGTGTTTATATTTTTATTGAATATATAATTAAGATTATTTCTAATTTATATTTTGTTTAATTATCAATATGTTTATGAAATGAATGAACATGGATGATCATTTTGAGATTTGGAAACTAAAATTATTACTAAGTATAAATTTTTTTTGAAGAAAATTGTGATTCCCTTATATTCAAAACCAAACAACAACAAAGGGAATGATGCATAATTCTATGCCGTTTCTCTGTTAAAACCAAACAAACTTTTTAATCAAAGGGAATCCCTTTCCTTTGCCCTCCATTCCCTTTCCTGATTCCATTCCGTTTCCGTCGCGTGAAGTGAACACACCCTAAATGTAATTACACAGTTATTGCGGGAGTCTTATTAGATTTACAGCGTAAGCAGTGACGCCAGCAATTTTAAAAAGTTCCCATTTCTCCGCCGAATGTCTTCGACATTGAAGCCGGTGAGGAATATATATATTCCAGTGCTGCTGTTTCACTGGTTCTTACTTTTAGTTTTCTCTCTCTCACCACAGACCACACGGCTGGAAAAAGAAAAGGTGACCCCCAATCTCTCTGGCTCTCTCCTTCCCTCTTTTTTTTTCACATGGCGAGCGGGGTGATCATATCTACCCACACGAGTTTTATCGTAGCTTTACAAAAATCTCCTTTACCCATCCTCTTTTTCCTTTCTTGGATAGTTTAGCTACGAGAAAAACTCCATCGACTTTTGATGTTTTTTACTGCTAATGATTACTCGGCCGAAGTCAGCATATCTACGTTTGATTTCATCGTCGTCGTTTTTGTTTCTGCAGTCTTCTTTTTATATGTACCCATGTTTTTTGGGTTGGGTTGGGATGGGATAGGATTGGGACCAGAAGAGAACTCTATCCTGTTAAGTATACATTCTAAGGCATCCTTGCTGCATTGTTTCGCTGTTGAGCGAAGAAAGCGTATTTCAAGTAGGTGGTTGTACAGTTTGCCGGAGTGAAAGTTTGGCTATCCATTATTTTGGGCAGATAAATATGCGAAATGGTAGTTGGTCATATTCATTTTGGGCTGACTTTATAAAATTTCATCATCTATTTTGAATGAATGCCCAAGTTTATTTGATTTCATACTACTATCTTCTTTTACTCGTTTCTGCTTCGTTTTCGGTTTTCCCGGGCATAAGAACAGAAATGTTAATAATACGGTGGACCGCGGCCATGTTTTCTCCCTTTTGGCTCATTCTGACGTAAAAGAAGGTTTTGTTTAATTAGCCACTCGATTGTGCTTTTTTCTTTCTTTTTTCGGCAAATGAATGGTTGGTTTCACCCGTACAGGCAACTAAGTTACTTCCAGAAGAATCGAAATCACATTTGAATGGTGGTTGCCTGTCGTGTCACCCTTCGTTCTTTCTCCCTGCGTTCTTCCACTCTTTCGAGTCAGCTTTTGTCATTTTCACCTAATGTGGGCCGTATAGAAGTCACGAAACACCTTTTACCTTCTTCAACCCGTGTTTCTTGTAATTCAATAGTCGCTAAGCTTGACCAGTTCTGATTTCTTTTTTTCCGTTGCAGGAAATATGATCATATGATTGAGGGTTTCTCGACGTCCTTCAATATTGGTGATAGAATTTATCTAAACATATAGGCGAGTTCTGACTGCATCTCTTCATATATAAAGTGCGCCGTTCAAAAGCTGTGCAAAAATGGCTTTTGAGCCATTGGACTGGTATTGCCAGCCAGTGGCTGATGGGTTGTGGTCAAGGCTGGTTCAAAATGCGTTTGGAGCTTACACGCCCTGTGCAATTGACACCGTTGTCATCTGCATATCTCACTTGGCTCTCATGGCCCTCACTCTCTACCGTGTCTGGCTAACCAAGAAAAATCTGAAAGCCCCGAGGTTTATCTTGAGGTCAAAGATATACAACTATGTTTTGGCTGTGTTAGCCTCATACTGCACCGCTGAGCCGTTGTTCAGACTAGTGATGGGTATTTCAGTGTTCAACCTAGACAAGCAATACGGTCTTGCCCCGTATGAGGTTAGATGGCTTTGTCCAATGTGCTTATCCTTCCATTATTTTATCTGTTGCGACATGTTACTTTCAACCTTAACCGTCTTACATGATGGAAGAGGGACATTTTTTGTTGCTTGTTTGTTGGAATTAAGTGAAGAGATGCATAAATTCTGTATAGCTACTTCATCCTTGATGCTCAGGTTGGGCCTTAGCAAGCTATATCCTCATAATCATTTCACTTGAGAGGCTTAACCAAGTTTACTGTATATTCTATCAACACTTCCTAGACTGTATTACTATCTTAAACTTGACCAATTGCTTAACTTGAAATGGGAGGAACGCAGCTGCCACTTTTCAGTGATTGCGTATTACTGCTTGTGACAAAGTACTTACATGATTTGTCATATCCTTGAATCCCTAGTCCCCTGTTAGGAACTTGAGCGTCAAAAGTGTTGTCTCATAGTGGTAATGAGCTAGCCAATAGGCCGCACTTCTGTTCCATCAGATTTCTCTCCTTTAAATTTTAGTAGTACTCAGCAAGTGGAAAGAACAATGATGGCAATTGATTAGGAAAAAGCTGTAGCAATCATTAGCTCTAATAATCGAAGGCATCTTATGTTAGGTTATGTGGAGTCTTTTCAGATATTACAATCTAAGTTTAATTTGCTCTATTATATTTCTTAAAATTGATATATATTGTTGAGTAAGAACATTGAAGAAGTTAAAGTGATTAGTGGAGCTGGAATCATGGAAACTGAACTTGAGACAAGAGTGAGCTCCTTAACTGTTGATGCTGGTGCTGGATTTACAGGAATAGTGATATACTCCTCCGTTCAATAATATCTGTCGTCTTAGGATGTAAATCTTGATCACAAATATAAGACATTCTAGCTTTTTGACACACTTTTGTCCACTTTTAACCCTACTATTCAACACAATAATAATAATTATTTAGATAAAAAGTAAAAAAGTAGGCGTACATGTGTCATTTTTCTACTTTTCTTAACTAGTGTGCAAGTTTCTAAAACGACAGATATTGTTGAACGGAGGGAGTAGCATCTTTAGAATTACAGCCAGAATTGCTAAGTATATTTCTATTCACGAATTTTTAATTCAAATGAGCCAAGGAAATGAAGAGGAATACTTCCGGTCTAGGTTATGGGAAGGGAACTTTTGATGTATATAAGTGCACAATGGCTATGTGCTCTAGAAGCGCAAAACTCGAATAAGAGGTTAATTCCTAGTTCAAATTCGAATATTTGGCAGCTTGATTGTTTCTAAACCAATTATTCTTTTGTTGTTTGATGAGTGGAGGTCTTTTGCTTTTGGATGAAAAAGCTCATGCTAATAGAAAGCTTGATTGTTTCTAAAACTTGGTATTGTAGAAACTAAAAGAGGAAGAAAATGATGAACATTTTTGTCATTTTGTTTTTGCTTTCATTCCTTTACACCGCTTTTTGAGAATTTTCAATGCCTAAACCATTGCCTTTACCTTGTCCAGGCGGTTTCCTTGGTTATTAAGGCTCTTGCTTGGTGTTCTGTATTGGTCATGGTTTTCATGGAGACCAAAGTCTACATTCGTGATTTCCGATGGTTTGTCAGATTTGGAGTTCTGTACACTTTGATTGGTGATGCAGTTATGTTTAATCTCGTGATGTCAGCTAAAGATTTCTACGAAGGGTATGATCCATCTGTCACTTGTACTGCTCATTCATAGTTGTAGTACTTACCATATTGTAACCATGTTTTTCATCATATGTCAGTACCATATTGGTGTACCAAATTTGATGATTGAAAGTGGAGAATATGTTTAAATAGCATTAAAAACTTTAGCTACCCAGGTAAATCTAATATAGAGTGGTGTGGAACTAGCCCATTGCTTGATACGCGGTTCTAAATGCGAGCTTATAATTTCAATTCATGCGCCTGAACAATTCTGTTATATCTTTGCAGTTATGTTATACATATGTACATCAGCGAGGTGCTTGCCCAGGTTTGTTCTGTTTTTCATAAAATTGTGTTTATGCTATTCTTGAAGTTGTTTATGATGTATTAATGTATAGCACAAGTTT
Source organism: Limonium bicolor (assembly GCA_023374045.1). Lineage (NCBI taxonomy): Eukaryota > Viridiplantae > Streptophyta > Magnoliopsida > Caryophyllales > Plumbaginaceae > Limonium > Limonium bicolor. The sequence continues at coordinate 350,017,111 of CM041777.1, forward strand.
GAATCTGCTATTCTATCTACAGTCTTGACTGGGAACTGCTAGTCTGGCCAAATTTAGGAGTTGGAGGGAATTGTATTTCAGTTTTTGACTCTGGGATGTATGGGAGTCTATCTCTGTGTGTGTTCACATTTTGCTTTTGGCCACACTTCAGATTTCTTGTGCGCAATGCAACATAAATTTATCCCTCTTTTCTGATGTTTCTTCTATCAAAAACCTTTGCTTGCCTATTCTTGGTGCTGCTTCTGAAGATTATTGTTGTAGCATCACTTGCAGCTTTCAGATCCTATCACAGTGGTAACCTGATATGCTTTCTCTATATTCTCTGATTCAGGTTTTGTTTGGCGTGCTGCTATTAGTATATATCCCAGCTTTGGATCCCTACCCTGGCTACACCCCATTGAGGAATGAATTCGCTGAAAATGCTGAATACGAGGAGCTTCCTGGAGGGGAGGAGATATGCCCAGAACGATATGTTAATATATTCTCAAGTAAACAATTTAATCTACTAGCTTCTTGTGTCCGTTCAAAAAAAATTAAGTAAATCTGGGTGCAATACATAGATACTCAGCATAACGAGTCTAATTTAATTATGTTAATTAAGGTGCATAAGGAGGTGGCGTATCTTCGGTGTGGAATTTCCAGGGACCATTAGAATTTCTTTTATGGTTTTCAATCATTTTGTTAGCAAACATCTGATAGATGCTCTATCTTTTTTGGCAGAAATTTTCTTTTCTTGGATGAATCCATTAATGCAGCTTGGGTATAAGAGACCTTTAACAGAGAAAGATGTTTGGAAGTTGGATACATGGGATAGGACTGAAACATTATACAGCAAGTATGTCTGAGTTTACAACTGTTGTGTCCTAAACACTTAAGCATGCACTTTTAATCAAGTAATTATTTATATTCACGCTCTCTACAGTTTCCAAAGGTGTTGGACAGAAGAATCTAGAAGGCAAAAACCTTGGTTGTTGAGAGCATTAAATAGTAGTCTCGGGGGAAGGTACGTTGGATACCCTTTTCTCGATTCTGATCCACTCCAACTTATGAATTACTTCCCAATTTGAATCAATTTTGTGTAGATTGATATTTATAATCAGAATTTTGAGAATGTACTTAAAAGTTTTTTTTTCTTTTGTAGGTTCTGGTGGGGAGGCTTTTTTAAGGTAAGACCTTTTTTTTTTCTTCTTCAGTGGGTGTGTGTTATATGTAGTTTTAACTAAATATATTTAGGTCTGAATAATATTAAAGTAACAAAGTGGGGTTCGATTGGCTTGATATAGTAGCGCTATGCAAGAAAAATGTAGGAAGGAGCTGAACAGCCTTCTCCTGTCAATTTTCTAAATATAATTTTTTTTTTCGGTTACTTACAGATTGGCAATGATCTTTCCCAATTTGTTGGACCATTGTTGCTGAACAGCCTTCTCCTGGTAATTTGTGTTTCAAAAACTAATTTTGTCTCAGTTTTTGTTTGAGAGACTGTTATATAATTAAATTTCACAGCCAACTTAATTATGATTGTTGAATGATGCCTTCTGCTACTATGCTCTCATATGATTTAGGTTCATGGCCTAATGCTCGTGAACTTGAAAAAGGGGGGGGGGGGGGGGGGGGGGGATTTGTTGGGGTTGATACTGGGGAAGAGGTGATTACAGTTTTCTCTTGATGGGGGGGGGGGGGGGGGGGGGAATTTGTTGGGGTTGATACTGGGGAAGAGGTGATTACAGTTTCCTCTTGATTACAGTTTTGTGGTAAAGCGACCTGATTCATCCGAACCCTTTCAACTGGTTATCCTTTTCCACAATACAGTGTTAAAGAGACTTAGTTTATTTATAAGTGGGAGGATAAAAATTTAGAGGTCTTTTATATTTCTGAACCTTCATTGGTCATTGAATTTGGAATTGTCAGTGGCCCGTAGCCAGATTTATCTATTTCGATAAGTAATCAAATTCTTCTGCAATTTGGGGCATCCTGTTGATTGACATCGACTATCTTCTTGCTGCTAAGGGTACATTGAAGCTTTCATGAGTAACTGGAATCAATACATATATTAGACCCTGGTTTATACTGCTCAATGACGCATTCTTAGTCACTAAATTTATTGGACTTGTAGTTCACCTTTGACAGAGTACTGATTTCTTGTGTTGTCTTCTGATTGTTGCAGTCCATGCAACGCGGAGATCCAGCTTGGATTGGTTATATCTATGCATTCTCTATTTTCGTTGGAGTGGTAAGAAGTTTTTCTTTTTATTATTGAGTTCTATCCGGATGTTTACGTTAAATTTATGTGCTTATGTTTTTTATCTCTCTTATGTCACTGAGACAAGTTAAGGGTGGATAAATTTGTAAGACTTGGAGATCAATAAAGGTCTTTGGTAATAATTTTGAAGAGGTTAAATTTCTTTTTATACTCAGTCTCAACTAGAAATAACCTTTGCGCCTCAGTAAGGATATCCAACAAGACTATATTAGATAAGGAAAGCTCAAAATACAGCTACATTAGCTTTGATAATAATGAAAAATTTCTTTTGATTCTATCGTTGATATCTTTGTTCCAGCCACCATGGGAGTATCACTTGATTACAAAATTTATGAGTAGAGAATGCAGTCAATATAGACTCATAGGGAAGATATCCTGAACATATTTAACAACTCCAAGCCTCCAACTATAAAAGAAGTTTGATGCTTATGCTAGAAATATTATCTTGCTTATGATGCTTTTTTCTTGATACAGGTGTTGGGAGTGCTATCTGAAGCTCAGTATTTTCAAAATGTCATGCGCGTTGGTTTTCGGCTGAGATCAACTTTGGTAATTTCTTTGCTGTTCTTCTTATCAAGTATGCTTCAACATTTTACATGAATGATCTTCTGTTATTTGTTTATACATTTGCAAGTTTTTCAGTTGAGATGCTTTCTTTTTTTTTTCTGTTAATTGATGAGGAATTCTATGATAGAAACAATTGATGTGAGTGTGTAGGAAAATTTAATTACATCTTGTATTCAATTATCTTCCCCTTCTATTCGAAAACATGCTCTTTTCGAGTGGTAAAGAGATGCACGAATAAAAAATCTTGGGGAACTTTTCTAAGATGTGTTCTTAGAAACGTGGCTAGTTCAATAGTCTCTCGCGGTCAAGTTGTAACTTGTGTTTTCTCTCTCTTTCTGCAGATTGCTGCTGTATTCCGCAAGTCACTGAGGTTGACCCATGAGAGCCGACGGAAATTTGCCACTGGAAAGATAACCAATCTTATGACAACTGATGCTGAAACACTTCAGGCATGTGTCTTTTTTCCTTGATAGGAAGTAATGTGGACACAACAGTAGTGATTTGTATAATTACTGGAATAGTTGGTGTTTTGGTGTGTTTATGGATGCATAAATGTTCGTTGGTTTCTGTGTTCCAGAAATGCGGTTTACTTGTACATGTGGGCAACTCTGGAATTTCTTTTTTTTTTTAACTCATTGGGGGTCACAGAGCAAATTGGTCTGATTTTGCCTGCGGACTTTAAGTCTTTATTGAGACAAACTAGGCATTATGTATTTCTGCACTATATAAATATGTGTATGCTACAAAAAATGATCCAGTTATATATATGCATGAGTGTATATATGTATATTCTGGTTTTGTCTAGGTGGTTGTACTGCAAACGTATTGGTCACATATGCACTTGGACTTATCCCTATCAACAATTGTTTCAAAGGAGTAAATATGGTCTCTGTCTAGTTTTAGCTCTGAATGAATGTAAGTAGAAAGGAGTATTGCGATTCAATAATAGTAGAAGTGAAGCCTGACTTCTCTTTACCCTTTTGCAGCAAATATGTCAGTCGCTTCACACCTTGTGGTCTGCCCCATTCCGTATCATTATTGCCATGGTTCTGTTATTCAGGGAATTGGGAGTGGCCTCATTTGTTGGTGCTCTGTTACTTGTTCTTTTATTCCCTGTGCAGGTGAGAAGTATTCCTTTACCGATATTCTCCTTTCTTCCACTTCCTTTTTCCTTCACCGACATCTAATGCTTGCTTATGGCTGTCTTATTTATGCGTAGTGTCAAGCTTTCTCATGTATATTTGGTCCTTCCGCAGACATTTGTTATTAGCAGAATGCAAAAGTTATCCAAGGAAGGGCTGCAGCGCACAGACAAAAGGATTGGCCTAATGAATGAAATTTTAGGTGCCATGGACACTGTGAAGTATGTTTTTTTTTTTTTTAAATCAATAGCTTTTACCTATCTTTTGTCTTGCTGCATAGATAAATGCTGACTGCATTGTGTGATTCAAATATTCAGATGTTATGCGTGGGAAAGTAGTTTTCAGTCAAAGGTTCAGGATGTCAGGTCTGATGAATTGGCTTGGTTTCGCAAGGCTCAGCTACTTGGAGCGGTATGGACATGTGCATTCACTTGATGAATTTAATATCTGTTCTCAGTGTGTACAATTTACTCTGTAGTGGAAGTATTTTTTTCTTTAGTTTGAACCTGTGCTCATTCTCTTTCACTCTTTGCTGGTTACTGCATTGCATTATATAATATTGATATCTTTGATTGAATATTCAGACCTCTCAAATGTTCATATTTTATGGACATACTTCAAGAAATGTGCATAGTACAAGTTTCTTTTCTGGATATTTTAGACTTGCAATTTCATGGTCAGCTGCATCTCTGAAACATAGATTTGATTCAGAATTCTAGATTTACATGAATTAGTAAGTTACTGGTATGACACCGCTGTATGAGAACTAATTGATGATTATGTGTTCGAAATAGATATATCTGAGCTCTATTGTAGTGTTAACATATAAGCACCTTGTGCCAATTTCTCTCCTTATTCTAATTGCTGCAAGAGTTATAGCAGAGTGTACTCTTTTTTTTAGTGTTAATAGAATTTCCCCCCTTCGTTTTCTTTACTAACTAACTAATTGTCTTTTGCAGTGTAACAGCTTCATACTCAACAGCATACCTGTTTTCGTGACGGTGGTCTCATTTGGAATGTTCTCTCTGCTTGGTGGAGATCTGACACCTGCAAGGGCATTTACTTCTCTTTCACTATTTGCGGTTCTGCGTTTTCCTCTTTTCATGCTTCCAAATATCATAACTCAGGTGCAACTTTCTATCTTCTGCCACTCCTTCTATGTACTTCTCTTTTCCTCATGCCATGGTTCTGCATGGAAGTTTTGACTGTGCAGTCCACCTGAACTGCATGATTAAAATTTATGCTTAGGTTCGCTTTGGTTACCTTATTTTTTGTGGTTGAGTTGTCATATGATTTATACTTCACTTGGTTATGCTTGTAATTCTCTAACTAATAGAACTCGTGGTAATTTTATACTAAGATTAATTTGCAATTTGTGAATCTTTCTTATTGTAGGTTGTGAATGCTAATGTCTCTCTGAAGCGTTTGGAGGAGCTATTGTTGGCCGAGGAGAGACTACTTCTGCCTAATCCACCTGTTGAACCCGGACTTCCAGCTATCTCAATAAGAAATGGGAACTTTTCATGGGAATCGAAGGTTTATTCTCTTACCTGCTTCTGCTTTTTGCTCTTCCCCAATGATTGCCTCAAATCTTGTTTGAATTCACCCATAATTTCATTGCTAATTACAGATTGCCTGAGATACTTATTCCCTTTATTCTTTATGGTGCAGCAAGAAAAACCCACTCTAGCTAATGTCAATTTGGACATACCAATTGGCAGCCTAGTTGCTATAGTGGGCAGTACTGGAGAAGGAAAGACGTCACTGATTTCGTCAATGCTAGGGGAACTTCCTGCAGTTTCATCTGATACGAGTGTGGTCATTAGAGGAGCAGTTGCCTTTGTTCCACAAGTTTCTTGGATCTTCAACGCAACTGTAAGTTTTGAATGTTTAAATTCATTTCATTCTGCCTTATTTTTTGTCGAAAGGCAGCTTGTGATGTAGGTTGGAAGGATGATTGTACTTGACAGGATCAAACTGAAATGATCATGAGCTCCTAAAACCTCCCCTCCATAGTTTCAGGACATAATCAAATCATCTTTCATTTTTAATTCTGTAGGCATTTATATCAAATTATCCATTGCAGGTACGGGACAATATATTATTTGGTTCTGTAATTGACCCAACAAGATATGAAAGAGCTCTAGAGGTAACAGCGCTGCGGCAAGATCTTGAGTCACTGCCGGTAAGTGCCACGGTTAATGATACAGTTATTCATGATGGCTTACTTGGTTAGAAGGGCCAATTAACTCTGCTTAAATAAATGTAAATTCTTCAGGGTGGCGATTTAACTGAGATTGGTGAAAGAGGAGTAAATATCAGTGGGGGACAAAAGCAAAGAGTGTCCATGGCCAGGGCTGTCTACTCTGAATCAGATGTTTACATCTTTGATGATCCTTTGAGTGCCTTGGATGCTCATGTTGGCAGACAGGTACTTTTTCTGTTTGATTTCATTGTATGGCGATGTACGATTTTTGCATCTGATATTCGCAGTTATCACAATTTCTTGATCCAGAGAAAGGCTTATCATGTGTCTCGTGAATTATGCACCTCAGCAACTTCGGGATTACGCATTAATGTGTTATCATGCGTCTTAATATTTGTACTTGACATGTGATGCTGACTACATCTGCCTGTCATTCTTTGTCATTTGGTTCTTGTATCTCAAAATCAGCTTCCTCTTATCTCTTTCTTTGGTAACTGTATTATGTCTCCCCTCCAGGTGTTTGAGAAATGCATTAAGGAGGAACTAAGGGGAAAGACTAGAGTGCTAGTCACAAACCAGCTGCACTTTCTCTCGCAAGTTGACAAAGTCATCCTGGTCCACGATGGCATGATACGAGAAGAGGGAACTTTCGAGGAGCTCTCTGAGAATGGCCCAATGTTCCAAAAGTTGATGGAAAATGCTGGTAAAATGGAGGAGTATGTTGAGACCCAAGAGACTGAGACTGAGACTAGGGAACAGAGGAGCTCACAACCTTCTACTGTTCCTAATGGAACGATGAACGACAGGTCTAAAGATGCCAATGGTGTGCATAAACCAAAAGAAGGAAAATCTGTTCTTATCAAGCAAGAAGAACGTGAAACTGGTGTTGTCAGTTTAGGGGTATTAGCAAGGTATTAACCTTCAACGATATATACATACTCCTAACTGAAAAAATGTTTTATTTTCTTACAAGAAGTCTTATATGTAGATTTTCGGCTGGTCAAAGTTTTTGTGTTTTATATATGAAAAAGAAGTCTCGCTTTTCTCTCTAATAAGAAATTTGATGCTGGAAATCATCCTGAATTTGATTCAGATTTTTGAAAGCAACTCTATAGTATCCACACAATCATTGGTAATCTTCTTGTCTTTTGTACTTCTCAACGACAGGTATAAGGATGCTTTGGGAGGTTTATGGGTGGTCATGATACTTTTGTCGTGCTATATAATTACTGAAACCCTGAGAGTATCAAGCAGCACGTGGCTGAGTTTATGGACAGATCAAAGTGGTGATAAACCCTATGGACCAGGTTTCTACAATTTGGTTTACGCACTGCTATCATTTGGGCAGGTACAGAGACATCACAACAAACTGATCAAAATGCCAAGTGTAGGTTTCATCAAAGATTATGCTTATAAATTTGCTTTGTGCAGGTTCTGGTGGCCTTGACAAACTCATATTGGTTGATCATTTCAAGTCTCTATGCTGCCAAACAGCTGCATGACGCCATGCTGAACTCCATACTGAGTGCTCCTATGGTATTCTTCCAAACCAATCCATTGGGGCGAATCATTAACCGTTTCGCCAAGGATCTTGGTGATATTGACAGAAATGTAGCTGTATTTGTCAATATGTTCATGGGCCAAGTCTCGCAGCTCCTATCGACTTTTGTGTTGATAGGAATAGTCAGCACAATGTCGTTATGGTCTATAATGCCTCTCCTCATCTTATTCTATGCCGCTTACCTGTATTATCAGGTACCTTTTACATTACTCTAACAATTTTCTTTACTGCTGAATAATCTATCCCACGTCGAAGTGTGAAACTGACTGTATATGAAGGCCTTAATTAATTTCCGTTTGTCTTCTAACTACCTACCAGAGCACTGCACGTGAAGTGAAGCGTTTAGATTCCATTTCAAGATCTCCGGTGTATGCCCAATTCGGAGAAGCACTAAATGGACTATCCACAATCCGTGCATACAAAGCTTATGACCGAATGGCCAACATTAATGGGAACTCGATGGACAACAATATCAGATTCACCCTTGTTAACATGAGCGGTAACCGTTGGCTGGCAATCCGTTTGGAAACACTGGGTGGGCTGATGATATGGCTAACTGCCACATTCGCTGTTATGCAGAATGGAAGGGCTGAAAACCAAGCCGCTTTCGCTTCCACTATGGGGTTGCTTCTTAGCTATGCTCTGAACATTACTGGGTTGTTGACTGGTGTGCTAAGGCTTGCAAGCTTGGCTGAGAATAGTTTAAACGCTGTTGAGAGGATTGGTACCTATGTAGATTTACCTTCTGAGGCACCAGGCGTAATTGAAGGAAACCGTCCACCTCCTGGTTGGCCGTCATCAGGGTCTATCAAGTTTCAGGATGTTGTCTTACGTTATCGCCCTGAGCTTCCTCCTGTTCTTCATGGAGTGTCCTTTGCGGTGCATCCAAGTGACAAGGTGGGTATAGTTGGAAGAACCGGTGCTGGGAAATCTAGCATGCTTAACGCTTTGTTCCGCATTGTTGAACTGGAGAAGGGAAGGATTCTGATTGATGATTATGATATTGCCAAGTTTGGGTTGACGGATCTTCGCAAAGTTCTTGGTATCATACCTCAAGCGCCTGTTTTGTTCTCAGGTATGCTTGTGATTACCCTTGTGCATGTTCATGATAAGGAATGAGATTATTAATGCAGCATTCGCTTTTCCTGAAGAGTAGTACAGCATGTGAGAAATAGTAATATGTGGTTTGCATTCTCCAGGGTCTGTGAGATTCAATTTGGATCCTTTCAATGAACACAATGATGCTGACCTCTGGGAAGCTCTAGAAAGAGCCCATTTGAAGGAAACCATCCGGAGGAATGCTTTTGGTCTTGATGCTGAGGTCTCTGAAGCAGGAGAGAACTTCAGTGTGGGACAAAGACAGCTACTAAGTCTTGCAAGGGCTTTGCTCAGAAGGTCTAAAATCCTTGTTCTCGATGAAGCCACAGCTGCCGTTGACGTGAGAACAGATGCTCTTATTCAGAAAACCATAAGGGAAGAATTCAAATCCTGCACCATGCTTATCATCGCTCATCGATTGAACACTATTATCGACTGTGACCGTATCCTCCTCCTCGACTCAGGCCGGGTAATTATATTGAATTCTAACAACGTCTGAACGTCTCTACTGCTTTTTTAAAACTTACTTTCTCATGTTGGCTTCCATTTCATCTCCAGGTTCAGGAATACGATACACCAGACAAACTCCTCCTGAACAAGGACAGCGCGTTCTCAAAGATGGTTCACAGCACTGGTGCAGCCAACGCCCAGTACCTCCGCAGCTTGGCAGTAGCAGGTGCAGAGACTAAATCCCGAATTGAGTCGAGCAACAACCAGGCCGAGGGGCAGAGGAGGTGGCTAGCCTCAGCCAGGTGGGCAGCTGCGGCACAGTATGCTCTGTCTGTTACCTTGACTTCCTCGCATAATGATCTCCAGAGACTGGAAATTCAAAACGAGGACAATATACTGATGAGGACCAAGGATGCGGTGATAACGCTTCAAGGTGTTTTGGAAGGAAAACACAACAATGAAATAGAAGAGACGTTTGAACAGTATGATGTGTCCGGGGAAAGATGGTGGTCTTCTCTGTATAAAATAGTTGAAGGTACTATTCTGTTTCCTTTCTTATCCTCTGTTTCTTCTTTTGTGGCTGACATGACATCTAATATTCTTTTAAATGTGGCTTGGGATGGTTCAGGTCTAGCAGTGATGAGCCGGTTAGCTCGGAACAGGCTTCCGCAACCTGATTACAATTTTGACGACAGACCTGTGGATTGGGATCAAATGGATATGTAGAGATCCAGAAGAAGGAAAACCTACCAATTGATGTTTAATAGTAGTCTCATACTACCATGTGAAGTTGAAGAGCAAAATACTTGAATAGATTGTCTGATCTGACATATTTTTGTGTGCATAAGCCCCAAGTGGTGGAGTGTATGTCTCTGATCCAACCTCTAATGCTTCTGGATCAGATGAATGTATGTGAAATTTTCACCTTGTGGTATTGATTCAAATGCGGTATTAATTTATTGTTACAGAGGTCTTTGAAGAAATTGCTCTGACTCTTCTCTAAGTTAAAACGCATTGATTCTTTACTAAATAAATGCGTTGGAACTGAAAGCTTCCGTACTAACCCTCCAAAAAAAAAGGCGATTCTAGGAGTGACAATAAGGCGATTCAGAATTGTCATTAGATGATTTTGGTGGCGACTTTACTGTCTTTTCCATATCTCCCTTTCTTGTGTTGCTGTAGCAGTATGGAGCAATATAGGGTAGTACGAAAACACTCGAGAAGTAAGCTATTTAGTACTTTTTTTTGTACGTGGACTAATGAGGGAGAGACACACAGATTAGATGTAATCTCTGTTGAGAGAGTGATGAGTCTCAACTGCTTTCTTAATATTGTCAGAGAGTTTAAGTTGGTTGGTTTGAGTCTAATCAGGAGTTCGAAAGGGAGAAGGAATAGTGTTTTTCCCGCTGGTTATTGGAAGACCTTCTTCTCGGCTTGGAAAGAGTACGACGCTTACAATTTTTCCAAGAGTGAAGTAAGGATCTCAGACTCTCAGTTTGTTATTTGGCTCAAGTGGTGTGATACAGGGTGGAAGTGGAGTAGTGGTCTCTCTGTCTCTTCCTTGTCCGGTGAAAGTCTGAAGATGAATAACCTCATTGAAGATTGGAGTAACATGAAGATACACCCTGGTGAGCTCGAAAAAGTGGAAAGAGAAACCTTGCTGTTTGGACCGTTAAGTCCTGAAGTTAAACACTCTTTGTTTGGTCGATTATGGCACCCTTCCAAAGTTCCTCCTAGAACTCTCCAATCTTTTTTAATCCAGCTTTGGAAACCAAAAGCCTACTTAAAGGTTAGTTAGATAAGTCCTAACCGTTTCTCTCTCCAGTTCTCTTCTGGAGTGGATATCAAGCATATATTGTCTAATGGCCCGTGACATTATCAGAATAGATTGCTGGTTGTCATGCCCATTGATCCTACGATACATATTCAGGAGCATAATCCCAGTAGAATCAAGGTGTGGGCTGCTGTTCATAACCTTCCCATGATTTATTTCAACAGAAGCTCGGCAGTCACCTTAGGTAACAAAATAGGGATCTTTGTCTCTTGTGCTGAAAAGCTCAACCCTCTTTCTTCCAAAGTGCTCAAAATCTGTGTTGAAGTGGATGTAGCTGACCCGTTATGCAGAGTGCTGGTGGTTAATGATGGTAAAAGAGATCGCTGCTGCAGAGTCTTTTATGACAATCTACCTTCCTTCTGCTACAGGTGTGGAAGACTCGATCACATGATGATTGAATGTAAATTTTCACAGTTAAATGAGAAAGGAGTTGAAAGATATGGTCCTTGGCTGAGGACAGAGTTTGCGGGGATCTCAGCCAATTTTCCAGATACTTTTTTGATAGAACAAAATAATTCTCTTGCTCCTGGTAGAGATGAATCCCCTCTGATTACTAGCAAAGCTTTAAAACAGAAGCTAGATTTGGGTGTAGCTAGCTCCAGTCTGAATGTCAGGAAAATCCCTCCTCTCATATTAGTTCGAGAACCTCTTCAACTCAGGGTGCTCACTGCTGGTGGTACTCCCTCTTTGTCTAATGAAGATGTTGTAACTCCTCTAGCTTCTCAGAATTCGAATGACTTCCACACTACTCCTTTGGATATACAGAATGTCACCTCTGATCAGAATATTCTAGACATCCCTCCTGGTTTCGAAAATATCTTTAAAGAAGGAGATGATTTAGGGAAGAGAAAATTTTATCAGTCTTTTGACTGGTCTTTGGCTATGAAAAGTTTTCAGGAGAATAGCAGTAAAAGGGCTAAAGATGCAGGGGAAAAGACTAGTACTGCTAATCAGATTGATCAGATCATGAAAGAAGCTGAAGGGAAAGGAAAAAAGAAAATTGTGGATGGGAATAGCCACGATAATGAAATCGATCTGCAACTAGTTTTACAGCAGATAAAAGGAAAAGAAATTCTGTTCAGTCCAAGGACCACTATCATTAAGGCTCCGTTCGAAGTTTCTCCCCAAACGCAGGTTTGGCTGCGAAAAAAATAAGTTACATGTGGTTAACTTATTGTGAGTTGCCATGTGTTATGTGGTTACAAATATGACCACTAATAGGTTGACAGGTGGTCTACTAGATTCAGAAAAAGGAGATTAATCTCCCAAACGTGAGAAACGAACGCGTCCTAAGAATAATGAAGGAAAAGATAGAAAAAGGAGAAGCTCGAGAAATAAGTTTCAAGGGGTGGCAACTATGAAAAAAGATGCTACCCAAGATTCTATTTCCTCAAAACTTCACCTCGATCAGGCAGACCTTGTAAGTGGACAAGGCTGCCAAGAACAATGAGCTTCATTAGCTAAAACTGCCGGGGGTTGGGTCGTCCCCAGGCAGTAGCTTGGACTGTTAACCTTATTAAAAGGTTCAATCCAGAGCTTCTTTTTCTCATGGAGACCCACATGTCGGTTCTCCAAATGGACCTGTTTCTTACTAAATTCCCTGGGTATTTTGGTGTTTCAGTTGGCAGTGTTGGCAAAAGTGGTGGGCTAGCCCTCCTGCGGAAAAAGGATGTTTGTGTCAATCTTATTAATTTCTCTAGTCATCATATAACAGCGGATGTTCAATTCGTGGGTGGTAATAAGTTTCACTTCACAGGCTTCTATGGTTGGACAGATTGGGAGCTTAAATATCTCTCGTGGAAGTTGCTCAAAGTTCTTTTTCATCAAGTCAATCTCCCTTGGTTACTAGTTGGTGACTTTAATCATATTTTATTTAATTCAGAGAAAACTGGAGGGAGACATAGGCACGAAAGTCTCATTAAACCTTTTAGAGACACGGTGGAGTACTGTGGCCTGGTGGATCTTGGTTTCTTTGGCAAGATGGAGACCTTTACCAATGGACAACAAGATAGTTACAACTATCAAGGAAGACTAGATAGAGCTTTTTGTAACTCAGGTGGCCTAGGTCTTTTTCTAGCTATTTCAGTGGAACACCTTCAGAGACTTAATTCTGACCACTGTCCTATCATCGTGAGGTTTTATGGAAATCATAAGATCCCTAGTAAGGTTTTCAGATTTCAGAACTTTTGGCTGAAGGAGAAAAAATGTTTAGAAATAGTCTTGGATGTTTGGGGAAGCAACAATCTTGATTTGCTGAGCAAAGTCAAGTTGTGTGCTATGAAGCTTGCAAAGTGGAAAGGATGGTCTCTTGGTAAGATAAGATGGAAAATTGATAAGAAAAAAAAAGAACTTCAGAATCTGGACAGGAAAAGGCCCTCACAAGGTAACCTTGCCAACAGGAAAAGACTTCTCATGGAAACTAAATTATTAATGCTGAAAGAGGAGGTAGGATGGAGACAACGATCTAGATAGAAGTGGATTCAAGAGGGTGATAAGAATTCGGGTTATTTTCATTCACAAGCCTCGGCTAGATACAGGAAGAATCAAATATGTGCTCCGCTCAACCCTCAAAATCAGATGTGTTATCAGTGGTCCCAGTTGGAAAGTATTGCTAGATCCCATTTTCAGAAGCTGTTTCATGAGTCTGATGCTTCAATCTCCCCTAGATTCTCTCAGGCTGTAACTGGACTTGTCTCACCAGATTTTCTCAATGATCTGGTCACTCCTTATTCCTCCGCTGAAGTTTATAAGGCTGTTAAGCTTCTGGGATCAGATAAAGCTCCTGGACCGGATGGCTTTAATAGCAAGTTCTTCAAGACCTATTGGAGCATAGTGGGTAACCAGGTTACTGAGACAGTGTTGAAAGTATTACCAGGTAACCCTTTACCCCCTCATTTGAATGATTACTTTATTACACTGATTCCTAAATTACATGGGGCTACTGAGATTGATAATTTTCGTCCAATAGCTCTATGTAATTTCGTGTATAAGATCATTTCAAAAGTCCTGGCAAATAGAATTCAGAGAATCTTACCCCATGTCATATCCAACACTCAATCTGGTTTTGTGAAAGATAGGAACATATCTGATAATATGATTATAGCTGGAGAAATCCAACACTTTCTGAATAGGAGTGCGGCTAAGAAAAAAGGTAACTTTGCTATGAAAGTAGACCTCAGCAAGGCTTACGATAGAACTGAATGGAAATTCATTTATCAAATTCTGCATGCTATGGGCTTCCCCTCTCAGTGGCTTAATCCAGTAATGAACTGCATTTCTTCAGTCAGATGTTCTATTTTGATCAATGGTGCTCCTGGGAAATTCTTATCTCCCTCTAGAGGAATTAGACAGGGAGACCCCCTGTCTCCTTTCCTATTTATCCTAATCCAAGAAGGTCTCTCTCGGGTTCTCCTTCAATCTGATTTGGGTGGTTCTTTTCAGGGGCTTAAGCTATCAAAAACTGGACCTTCTATCTCTCATTTGCGTTGCGGATGACATATTTTGTGGTTGAAACCCCCTAATAATTAAAACACCTGAAATCATGAACACATGTGGTATGTTTAATTAACCAGTCACATTAATGTATAATTGTACTACAACTTATACCCTGAGATACCAAGGGACATACATATGTCCGTGAATGAAATAACAAGTCATAATATGATACAAGCTTGGGTACTCATCGATTTAACTTTAACCAAAACGATTGAGCAAAAATAAAATTATACCATGATAGGATATTACATTATTTATGTAGTGGACCGTGAGGTATAATACACGGAGAGTCATCCTGACACTTAACCGTTGTACTAAATAATATACATTACTAAGTTATAAGGTACGAACCATGTTATAGGATACAAACAAGTACAAGTAACATTTTAACACATAGACTTGTACTCACCGATTTATATTCCATGGCATAGGTAATAAATTAACTACCTATGTACTACTGAATCTTTTATAAAGCTACAATTACAGTAGCCCTACTCTTGTGACATCTGTAAGTGTTGCAATTCCACTAACCCACAGTCAGTTAATCACGCGTTACATAGATGAATATTACCCATGTACCGAACCGATTTAGAATACCAAAATCTTTGTAGCCTTTCTATCTTCCCATGCAACTACCTTCCCCAATTTTCAGACGATTGCTCTCTCTCGCGTCTGTGTGCCAGATGGAGAAACCCACTCAACTTTTTCCACCTTCCCCATGCGAGGTGTTTCCCTATTTTTTCAACCCTGTCTCACGCCGGGTGCAAGTTCAGAGAACAACTTCCAAGTTCCCGTAATTTCTGAGCATGGCAAGCTTTCCCTTCACCCAATGTGCTCCCTACTTCCTTACTGTTCTGGGTTGAAGATGCACAGTTAAATCCCTTCACTTCCTCCCATTTACTACACGGGTTACGCAACTAACCGCAAGAACTCGCTGCGGACATTACCGGTCTTGAATCTGGAGCAAACACAAGACCGACAAGGTGAATCGTTAACCACTTCGCCTTCTCTACCGTCTGGTTTTCTGTCTGAAAATATTCATCTCCTAATTTCTTTTCTTTCAATCGTACGTGCATGCCATCCTCTGGAAACGCTTCCATAGAATGTACCGAGAGATCCTCAGGAAGATCCGCGCCAGTTCTCTTGAGATGCTAGCGCCAGATAAGTTCTATTGGTTTCCGTTTCTTCTGTGTTTTTTTTTCCTGCTCTGCTCTGCCTAAAAACTTCATGTTCAATCCCTCTAAACCTTCTGCTTTTCTTTCGTTTAACCCCATGCATGCAAGCTGCTGCTGGATCGTTGAGAGGTGGTGAATAATTCCCTCCCTGAGCTCTCGAAGGTAAGAGCTGAAAGACATGAAGCTCCGGTTGTTTAAACCCCTTCATTCCCTCTGTTTGATGTCCCAAGATTGTTTGGTTGACTTCCCTCTGTGTCTAACCTCTGCATGCGCGAATTTGTCTGGAAAAGCTTTACAATGCTGCGCCCAGGATCCTCAACAAAACACAACCAAATCTATCTGGAACAATAGTTCGAGGTGAGGACCACACATACCCATGTTCCCTTGTCTCTGTTGCGGTTTAAGCCTCACTGAAGCCATCATCTAACCTTAATTTTCTTTTCTTGCCCAGCTCAGTTGTAAAGCAAGGGTCCCCAGTCAAAACACCAACCAAAAATCCGAAAGCAAACCCCAAGGTTGTAATCCAAACTCCTATCTAAAACTAAGTTTAATCTTGCATGTCATTTTGTTTGAACTTACCGAGACTAACCCGGAAGCTTTGAGCTGGGAAAAACGTGTGCTGTCTGTCTAATGCTCTGGTAAAATGGTGATCTAAGCACCCAGTTTTTTTAAGAAACTAAAAGCAAGAGTTAGTGCTACCGGGAACAGTGGGAAGTGCCATAGGTAATCAGTAGGAATTTCTCAGCAGAATCTGTTATACTTGGGTCTGTTAATTTAACAAAGTTGGTTTTCCTGGGAACTGATTCCTGAAGTGAAAATTCATGTCCTAGATTGCTGAGAAGTTGGGGTGTGGTTGTGGAAAATGTTTGAGTTAGATAGTCAAGGAAAACAATGTAAGTAATTAGGGAAACATGCCCAAACCTGCTAGGAAAAAAATCGGTTATGAATTGCTTTTACAACACAGCAGGGAATAATGATGGATTTGGGGTGAGATTTCTGGTGTTTCCAGTTGTCAATAAGTGTAGTATTGTCTCAGAATAATGACTAGCAATCTTTGATGCATTCAGTATCTAAGTGCCAGCCGCTATAGAGTTAAATAACCTATTACTGGGCCTAGATAAATCCTGTGCAAGCAGCTAGTGAAAACAATGTAGAGATGAGTTAAATCCTGTAATATCAAATTCAGAAACATATTGAAGATGGTAGTAGCTGGATAATAAGCTTAGAAACTCGCTAACATGTTAGACTAGAGGAAATAAGTTGGGACCGCTAGAGAAAACAAGTTAACACATCAGAGAGAGAAACATAAGAAATAGAATGCAGAATCGAAATTTAATCTCAGCTTTACAGTTTTATTTTCAGGAGAATGAAAAAAACTCGGTAACAGTAGAAATGTTGCCTTGGGTGGTTTTTGAGTTCAAAACGTTGTTAAAACATTTAAATAAGTGGGTAAATCCTTGTGGGGAATTAGTAGACAGGTTAAGGAACTAAAAGAAAGGGGTTTCAAACGGAAGTACACAGATGCATAAATTCAGTTTGCAAGTTTCAGTTCTGTGTACAGAGGTTTCAGGGGTGATATAATAGTTGGGTTGGCTTGATTGATGAACTTAAAACACAGTTAAAACCCTTAACTAAGTGGGTCAGCACTTTGAGAATGTTAAGGATCAGCTTAGTCCAGAAAGAGTAATAGAAGAACTAAAATGCAAAAACCTCAATCTAGTCTTACAGTTTCAGTTTCAGGATAAAGAAATTCAGTAGCATCAGTAAAGTTGTTTTGGGTTGGGTTGGACTTAGAATTCGTGATTAAACACTTAACCACAAAAGCAAACCATGAGGGAGAAGTGGGAAATTCAGATCAATGTATAAAGAGCAAGATAAAGGTGATGATACTCAGAACTGGTGCTACAGTTTTCCTACAACGTTGGCTTCTGTAAACTGAATCTTCAGATGCGTGAACAGCCTTGTCCAGAGTTGTTTTTAAGTTCAAAACCATCCTAATACACCTAGTTACTTGGGTAAAAACCTTGGGTAGATTTAGAGGGAAGATTAATGAACAGAAAAGGAGGAATAAGGAAGAAATACATAGACTGGTGTTGGAGTCTTTTACAGTCTTCGGTTTCAGTATAAGAGAGGTTAAGGAAGTTATTAGTGATGTCTTGGATTAGTCCTAAGCTTAAAACCTTGCTTATCTCCCTGACTAAATGGGTAAACATTTTGGGTAAGAATATAAGTCAGTTGATAAACTAAAAGGAAGGTTGAAGAGGGAATATACAGAGTTGGTGCCTCCAATTTTCTGCAATCGTTGTATCAGTATAACTGCTTTTGAGAAGGGGTATAAGGGTGGTAATCATTTGATGATGAGTCTTAAACATTGCCTAAGCACTTAACTAAGTTGTACTGAAATACCCCAAACCTTGATATGTGGTTTAAATATTAAACTATGGTATGTAAAGGCTAAAAAGTGCCTTAGAAACATCGGTGAACAATTTAAACCATTGTAAAATGCAATAAAGCACTAAGATACAGTTTGAGCAAAAACATGCTCTAAGCTTGGAGTGAACTTGGTTAGGACCCAAAGAGCCTACCAAGACTTAATAATATTCAATTATGATTTAATAAGACTAATTAAGTCCTTAGGAAACTTTGGTAGACAGTTAAACCAAATAAAACACAAATAAATACCTTAAAGCCAATATTGGCGAAAATGTGCTCTAAGCTTGGGATAAGTTTGGTTAAGACCTAATAACCTTACCAAGACCTTATTTATATGTTAATGAACATATTAAATCAATTACTAAAGAAAACCAAGCTTCAAAACAAGTTAAAACACAAAATGTGCTTTAAGGAGGCTTAAAGCACATTTTTGAAAAATTGTCTTGTAAATGAGTTTTGAGTGGCTAAATGACCATCATTACTCTTTAATCAACATGTGTACTACTTAGTATCACATTAGGAAGTCTAAATCAATGGGAAATAAAAAATTTCACAATTATGTGCCTTAGTTTGTGAATAGTGCTCAAATAGTGCTAGTTTAAGTCATAAGTCAACATAAGATGTTAAATGGTCAAACAAGGCCATATATCTTTAATATAGAAGGGGGGACGGTTTTTGAAGTGTGAGTCATCACACTTGGCCAGCAAAGTCAATTAAAGAAGAAAGGATAAAGTAAAAAGACTATTTACTTTATAAACATAAATATCTCACACTTTTACCTCTCACCTCACCTTTCTTCATTTCCTTTCTTTCCCACCGTCTTCCTCATGGTTCTCCCAACTCCAAACCGTTCATGCTACAGCACATCTCTTCTCCAACTTCAATTGCTCACCAAATGTTCAATATTGCTCCAAATAAAAAACTAAGCACATATTTGTCTTAGTTGAGTCAAGGCCTTTCATCCTCTCTTTTCAAAATTTCAAAAGCTCATGTTTGATGCCATGAAGAAACTCCATTGAAGGGGGAAAGTTCTGTTTGAAGAGCTCTTTTGCTTCTTCTCTCATTCAAGGTAAGGAAAATCAAAGAAAATCCAAGTTCCCATCATTTTCTTGTATAACCGAAAATTCACCTTACAATGGTGCCTTGTCTTGCTATTTTCTTAGCTTAATTCAATCTTCAAGGGACTAGGAGGAGTCCTATCTTGCCACTTAACCAAGCTCTCTTTCAAAATTCCAAAGGTAATCATCAAATTTAGTGTTTTAAGACACTTATGTAAACCTAGGGTTTAATTATGAGTTTGAGTATTAAACTTAATACTCATTACCCTTATATGTGTATTGGTTAGAAGGTTGACAAGTGATAAAAGCTCCTTGCCGATTTTCAATCAAGAAAAACAAGTGAAAACAAGTGAGAAAGCTTGGAAAACAAAGAGGTAAATGACCTCTCTTAATGTGGTTTTATGTACTAGGGAATTGAGCTATATTTGCTTAATAAATAACCTAAAGAGCCAATGGGAAATGAGCTAGAAAACTATCCACAAGGTGGACTAAAAAGACATGGGAGCATTGTTGTGTGTATTCGCAGGTTGAAGGCATTTAAATGTGGAAATTCAGTGTTTATGGTTTATGCTATTTAAGGGCCTAAGTGCCAAGCAATTTAAGTTTATGCACTATATTGTGATGTAGTGTAGTTTAAAGGTTTAGTGGTGTGTAAAGAACATCTCTTGTGAAGGTGAATGTGTTTGATGGTTAAAGGATGAAAAACCATATGTTTGTGTATAAGAGTGTGTATTAAGAGATTGAATGTTCTTGATTGTCTAAAGGTGAAAAACAATGTGTTTTGGTGTAAGGTGATACAAGAGAAGCTATGGCGAAATTTAGTTGATAAACAAAAGAGTTTATGTGTTGTAATGAGATTTTATGACCTAGAAGGTACTAGGAATTTTTAAGTGTTAAGATGGTGAAAGAAAGTGAATTAAGGTGTTCTTAGGTGTTAAGATGCCTTAGGCATAGTCTTGGAGATTTAGGGAACTAATGGATGATTTCTTGATACACCAAGGTGATGGTGGAGGTGTCGTAAAGTCTTGTGCAAAGTTTGGTGAACAATGAAAGTGTAACGCCTTGTGAAGGTTTAATTATGAACTTGTGGGAAAGACTTGAGGAGTGTGTGTAAAGGGGATGAGTGTAGTGCAAATGATGTTTAAAAGGGTGGTTATAAGGTAGTGAGGGAGTACTTTGGTTAGGTGAAGTTTTAGGCAAGAATACAAGTTACAAGTGTAAGAAAAAATGTTCTAAGTGTTAAGGACTTAGTAAAAGTTGAGTAAAAGTTTAAGGAATTTTTGGGATGTTTCGAGAGGGTTTAAGTGTGCCCAAAAGATGTTAAAACATGTGGGAGAACATGTGTAAAGCATAGGAAAAAATTGGGATGAATTTGGAGTTCAGAAAGAGGAGAAAAGCACATTAGAAAATTGGTTCTGCAGTGGACCGCCCCTACGGACCGCCCCTGTGGGGAGGTCCAGTGCAGAGAAGTGAAAAAAAAACAAACGTGTAGCATCTGTTGTGGACCGCCCCTGGGACCGCCCCAGAGGGGCGGTCCAGACCAGAGATGAAAAAAAAAATTTGTTTAAGGCTCCTAATGATGGGGGATTGAATGGTAATGGTTTTAGATGATGTTTAGGCCTTGTTTGGTGACATGTAAAGGTCTTAAAGTGTGTAAACAAATGTTAGGTTTGATGTGAGAGTTGTGAACTTAAGATCACAAGTGTAAAATTAAATATAACGGGATGACGGGGTAACTAAGGGCGCATTAGACGTTAAACAAGCATGTTACTCCAATGTTAATGAAAGTAATTGTAATATTATCAGTTGTTCGAGAATTGCTCGAGGAACATAAGTGGACATGATAAAGTGGACTCCGGTGACAGGTATGGTTTTCTTGCAACCTGTGTCCTACCGGATTACACCGGCTTGTATGCCAATGTGTTTTTCTGTATGTTTGCCACGTTGTAAGATTAAACATGTAATGAGTTTACAGTAATTCATTTATGTGGCGTGTTCAACTCCGATACCATTTAACCTCGGAAGTGTTAACCTTAGTTAACTGAGTCTAGGATCACATGGAGTTCGGTATTCGGAGTAAACGACCCGAACCATGGGACGTACTAACCACGGCTATGCGTGTGTTAAACGTGTGATATGTGTATGTGAATGTAGGGATCTCCCTTGTGTGTTTAACCCAGTTGTAATACTGTATGGTGTGTAGTTATGATAGACTCCATAGTGGGGTTCTAACTAATATCTAAAGTAAGTATGTACTAACAGTGGTGAGGAATCCGGTTTGGCCGGTCGCGCGTTGTTTGGGAGTGGGTATCCTTCTTAGCCTTACCCTTCTCTGTTATGGTTGTTTCCCTCACGGGTTATGATCTCCCATTAGCTTATTCCAAAGCTTAGCTATTCTGACTTATGATCGGTTTAGGGGGAACATGTGTTTGTGTGGTGTGTTCGGGCCTCCAAACCCGAACCGCTTAACTTAAGTTACTCGTCCGACTATTAGGACGGTAATGAGTGTTGTTGTTATTGTATAACGAGCTTACCATGAGGGTGACACCATTCTCTAGGCTCACCAGTGATTAACTATGTTTGGGTCGGTTCCTAAGAGGACCGTTCCCGTTATGTTATGTGATGTTTTGTAAGCAATTCCTATTGCGATGTTATCATGTGCACGTGAAACGTGAAGTGTTGTTATATTGTTATGTGAGGAATATTATATGTTATGATATGGAGTGTGTGGATCATGGAATGAATCCCAGTTTGTGATAAGAGGCGTTTAAGGATAACCCGATTTAAGGGTAAGTGTTCTATTAAGGAAGTAGCTCCATTAGAGGAGGAACACTCTAGGGATAATGAATACCATGAGTGACTTATTAAGTAAGGATGTATATCCGTTTGTTGAGCCCATTGAGGCGAAATGTTATGTGTGTGTGTTTACTGCATGCATGATTTAAAATAATCAACCGCATGCTAAGACGACAATTAGTTGTGCGTGGCCCGGTAGCATGTGGGCTGCGGGATTACCATACCAGCAAAGGTGCTGAGCCCCTTGGGGGCCACCCTTTCTCTTCTTTTCCTATTTCAGGTACGAACTGGAAGCCGTTCGAGAGTAGGACGGGTAGTCGTTGTACATGGGTAATCATTTAAGTGTATTATACAGTAGGTGTAGTAAGACCGAAATTGTTTCGGCATCAGTTTAAATACTCGGTATAGTTGAAGGTGTACGTTGTTTGTTGTTAATGGAAAGGGATAGTAATGTGTAGTCGCTCGGGAATTTAGCCATCAGACCGGTACAATGTATGTGTATTAGCCTTGTTAGCCACGTGGGTGGTTAACGGCGTGTAACACCAACGAGTTAGTTATTGATGAGTTGTATTCCGCTGCAGATTGTTGTTATGTATTGTTGTTGGATGGGGTGTTACAAAAAGTGGTATCAGAGCGAAGTATCGCTCTGATGACTGAATTACCGAGCTTAGGAAGTACCGAGTTAGGATTTTAGTACTTTGGGTTAAGGGTTGAGTGATAGCGTGAGAGATACGCTAGTTAGGATACCAGTGTGTACTGGAAACCTACAATATCCTTCCCCCCTCCACAATCCCTGTTTTATAACTTGGGAAGAACGCCAGAGAGATGGAAGTCCACTCTTACTCGGGAATACCCGATCTGGCTGTTATTAAATACCTCTAAAGGTACGGAGAACCTGTCACACGGTAGATCCCGAAAACTGGGAATCCCGGAGACGGTCTCCATCTGAACAATGTTAACCGCATTTAATAGCGAAGAATGAAAAATTCTGTGTATAAGAGAATAGAATTTCCGGCAACCTGGGTCGACATGCAAAGCAGTCGAGAATAACCAACTTGCAACGCACCAACCGTGCAACAGGCAAGAAGTGGATTAATGAAACCCGAGACAAGTGTCTACGGGACCACAGTTGTTAAGTGATACACCAACGGTATACCAACCGCTAAAGGAACTACAACGTAGTACCCAAACAAGAGACAAGTCTCAGTAACCACGACAAATACGTGAAACGGGCTACAAAGAGAATACAATACTAAGACAAAGGGATCTCTCAGAATGGGAAACCCCCTAGTTAATGGTTATCATATGAGGACAAGTCACCTAGAAGAGTTATTATCAAGGCAGTAAGATCAGTGAGGGCCAACAAGGCCACTGATGACAGTATGGGTAAAAACAATACCACAACTGGTATGTGTTAAACCGATAGCCAGTTAGCATGGCGCACTTGCCATAGCAAGTGCTGCTATAACAGGGCTGTTCGGAAAAGTTATAACCACTACAAAGTACTTGGTAAAGTACCATAAAGTTAAGTGAGATCATTGTAACCATGGAAGGGCTTAATAGCCTAACCTCTGTAATTGTAAGTACACCAGTCAGCAAGAAGCTAGACTTGGCTAAGGTAGGAAGATGTTGTGAAACCATGAAAATTTTCTTTCAAACCCAGATTTATCAGACCCTTTTCTTTTCAACACCAAATTTTCTTTCAAACCAACACTTCTTTCTAACCTTCTTTTAAACCAAACCAGTAAAAACCCAAGGGCAGTTGATGAAGAACTCAACAATGGATAAACTTTCCCTCGATTAAGTTCGGGAAGCAAGGAACGAATATTGTCACGGGACAATATAAGGGAGTTGACAACAGAATACTTCACCTAGGCGTGTGACGGACACTACGAGTGTACCAACTGAATTGTGGGACGACCGCACTCCGATAGGAGCTTGTGGGCCTGACAGACCTACTTATGGGTTAGTTGGGTAAGTAGCAATGTATCAGTATGGTACCCCACATATGTATACGAGTGGAGTCCGAAACACGGGAAGTAGTCGACTCCATACTACGGTCAGCAGTATAAGTCAAACAGGAGCTAAGGATTACCATGAATGGTTGAAGTAAAGGAACCTAGTTAAGTTAACGAGACCAAAGGAATTAGTGAATTCATTTCAAGGAAATGTTTAAGTGTCAGGAGGCGTGAAGTGCACCAACTGTAATCTTAAGACATCGAATACGTCTTAAGGATCCGCAGGGATAGACATGTTAGCTGGAACGATGACCCAGCCTGTCCATGGCTAAGCAGATGCCTAAGGTGGACACATTAATGTGCAAAGAACGGGATGAAACTCCCATAATAAGTACCTACACTACCAGGAAATGTTGATCTTCACAGAAGGAGATAATAAGCCAGTTAAGAACGCAAACGGCGTGGCTAACTGAGTATACCAATAAGTGTGAACCTGATGTAAAGGCATAACTTAGCAACACCCAGGAGTGATCCTTGAAGGGTGCTTGCATCAACGATAATTGAACAAGATAACGTGACAGAAACACAAGGGTTGAAACTAACACCCAGTTTAGATATAAGTTGTCAGGAGACGGACTGACAATCCTAAGGGACTTCCCAGGAAAGGAAACGGAATGCAACGACTTTGTCGTGGAGCTCAATATAATATTCAAACCATGTAATGTTGTACAGAGAAGTACATGTGTGTGGACAGCCTACAATGAGCGCAGCTCAAGGCAGTAAGGCTTATAAGCCACAAATAAAATGTGTTATGAAAATTAGATTGACTGCAAAAGTTTATGTTATATAAATGAATAGAGTGGAGAACGAACCACTGCATTAAGAGTGGGGATACCTCTCGATATTGTGAGACCGCAGGAGCGGTAGTTATGTGAATCAAGTTCAAGAAATATGTTAAGGATGGACGATGTTATTATTGAAAGAGAGCAGTTAGCTTAGTAGTATGTGTATAAAGTGAAGCACCGAGCTAAATAATGCCGGTTTGTGACTCAAGTGATCAACGCTCAAAGAGTATTCAGTAGTCATCCAAAAGAATGACAAACCATAATACGAGTGATGTAAGTATATGCGTGGAAGTTAATGTGACAATAAATACGATGTAAGTTAGTGTTATACAAGAAGCACGGTACGCAGCAAGCGACCGTTGTATAAGTGTTGTTAAATAATAATGTGGCAGATAAGACCAGTTATGAGTTAAACTCAGTGGAGATGCAAGGTAAGTGATGTTAAACAGACTGAGCAGTAAGCCAGTGGTAGGTACTATGTGATGAGGAACTCAGTGTGAATTCCTATGGCAATCGCATGAGAGATTTACTGCCAAGAGTTTACGCCTCTGCACTCTGTATGACTGAGTGTTTTGGTATTGCACTTGCGCAGTAATGATCAAGGGGGATAGCTAGGAATTGGAAACATGTTAACTGTGGAGGAATAATGCTATAATGGCCGATGCATAGGAAATGCAAGGCCGCACCAATGAAAGAGTACTTGTACAAAACCAAATGTGGAGGCATGATTAAGAATAAGGGACTATAGTAGCACTAAATACGAAATATTGGTATGGAATATACCCCAAATGTTGGGTGATAACTGAGAGAGCACTACACACTAGGTAGTAGCTCAACCTCAACTGATAGTAAGTTGGAAGGAAACAAGTCAATCATTGTGAAATACGTAACAGTATATACAGTCAATTATTATGGAAGTGGATAGAAAGTTTATAACTTACCGAATTCGCTCACGGTAAAAGATACCACGCGTCGGTTGAGAAACCATTATTACCAAGATAAAGGTGATATATGGGAGGTGTACAATACAGTAAGAATAACAAAAGGGGCAATTAAGCTCTACAGTTATTAGAGTTTCGCAGCAGAAACTAGTGAGCCAGTGATTCAAGTGTTGAATGTACATGGTGAACATGAGTGAATGGCTAATTATTAACGCCTAGAAGCCTAACAGGCCAGAATCGAAACTAACTAAGAGTTTAAACAAACTCCAATGAGAATTCTTGGTTTAGGAACTAAACCACTAATATGGTTAAGATCCTCTAATCAGAATCCATTGTATAATAGACCGCGTGGAAGTTAAGATACTTCACGACGGCAAAACATTTTAAGCTAATGTTTAGTGATTGATTACGTGGGCGTAATCCCTTTTAAGGGGGGTAGAGCGCAAAACCACTTAGTGTGTATTATCGTAACACAAAATAATTTGTTTTGATGATTGGTGTGTGTGTTACGTAAACATACGCATTCATTCATGGTTTAATTGTGGTAATTGCGCACAGAAGATGCGAATACCATTGTGATAAGTGTGTTTATTTGTCAACAGTGGTGTGTGATAATTCAAGTGTGGGGAGTACAGAAACTCCCGGGGAACAAAACCCCATAAATGTGAAACTGTGTGTTGTATTTTGATAAAATATATGTGTATATATATTATATAGTGATTCATGAAAGGGCATGATACCGACATAGGACCTAGTGAGAATAAGATTCCCTAGGCAACAGGATTAAAGTGAATGGAGGTAACTGATAGACGGAGTTCTATCCTTTGGAGATGTTATGATCATGATTAGAATGATTTAAAAGATAGAAAATTAGAAATGAGTGATTTAATTGATGCTTGAAAATGAAGTGGGAAGTGGAACTTGATTTGCATGCGATCAAGGGAAGCCGAACACAAATTGGGGTGGAAGGATAGTTCAACACTGATGCTGATCACATCAGGGTTGGATGATTCTTGAAGCTCCCTATAAGTGGTCACAAATAACCACGCTAAGGAAAGAAGCAAAGAGCTTAAGTTGGACTTGGAGTTGTGTGTGTTTTCAAAAGGATTTTCAATGGTACTCATAAAACGTCAATAGATACTTTACATAGTTAAAGTTCTCTTACTTAACCTCACAAGGAAATTTTAAACTTAAGTATTATTTTAATCTCCCAAAGGCACGGGGACGGAAGGTGTCCATCGCAACCGGGTTCTGCGGGATCACAGTGTATATCAAAGATATTTTTGATTGCTATACATGCTATGACATGTTTGTGGTATGTGTAATAAATATTATTTTGACCTTGAGTTCCTAAAGTGTATGCTATTAAGACCTATGAGTCTAAATGTGTTGTGTTACATAGACCTATGTGTCTAAAGGCTGTTATGTTATCAAGACCTATGTGTCTAAATGTTGTTGTGTTACCCAAGACCAGAGAGTCTAAGGGTTGTTATGTATGTGTAAATGTTGTTAAGATACCCGGACCATTGAGTCCGAGGTTATCTTGTGAATATGTTATGTTATGTATGGATGTGAATGTGTTACCCGGACCATTAAGTCCGAGGTTGTGATGTAAAGTGTGTTTGGTTATGGAAGTTTTATTTCTATAAGTAATCCCCGTATTCTAATCCAAGATGTGTGGGAAATGTAAACTTCGAGGACGAAGTTCTTTTAAGGGGGGTAGATTGAAATACCCCAAACCTTGATATGTGGTTTAAATATTAAACTATGGTATGTAAAGGCTAAAAAGTGCCTTAGAAACATCGGTGAACAATTTAAACCATTGTAAAATGCAATAAAGCACTAAGATACAGTTTGAGCAAAAACATGCTCTAAGCTTGGATTGAACTTGGTTAGGACCCAAAGAGCCTACCAAGACTTAATAATATTCAATTATGATTTAATAAGGCTAATTAAGTCCTTAGGAAACTTTGGTAGACAGTTAAACCAAATAAAACACAAATAAATACCTTAAAGCCAATATTGACGAAAATGTGCTCTAAGCTTGGGATAAGTTTGGTTAAGACCTAATAACCTTACCAAGACCTTATTTATATGTTAATGAACATATTAAATCAATTACTAAAGAAAACCAAGCTTCAAAACAAGTTAAAACACAAAATGTGCTTTAAGGAGGCTTAAAGCACATTTTTGAAAAATTGTCTTGTAAATGAGTTTTGAGTGGCTAAATGACCATCATTACTCTTTAATCAACATGTGTACTACTTAGTATCACATTAGAAAGTCTAAATCAATGGGAAATCAAAAATTTCACAATTATGTGCCTTAGTTTGTGAATAGTGCTCAAATAGTGCTAGTTTAAGTCATAAGTCAACATAAGATGTTAAATGGTCAAACAAGGCCATATATATCTTTAATATAGAAGGGGGGACGGTTTTTGAAGTGTGAGTCATCACACTTGGCCAGCAAAGTCAATTAAAGAAGAAAGGATAAAGTAAAAAGACTATTTACTTTATAAACATAAATATCTCACACTTTTACCTCTCACCTCGCCTTTCTTCATTTCCTTTCTTTCCCACCGTCTTCCTCATGGTTCTCCCAACTCCAAACCGTTCATGCTACAGCACATCTCTTCTCCAACTTCAATTGCTCACCAAATGTTCAATATTGCTCCAAATAAAAAACTAAGCACATATTTGTCTTAGTTGAGTCAAGGCCTTTCATCCTCTCTTTTCAAAATTTCAAAAGCTCATGTTTGATGCCATGAAGAAACTCCATTGAAGGGGGAAAGTTCTGTTTGAAGAGCTCTTTTGCTTCTTCTCTCATTCAAGGTAAGGAAAATCAAAGAAAATCCAAGTTCCCATCATTTTCTTGTATAACCGAAAATTCACCTTACAATGGTGCCTTGTCTTGCTATTTTCTTAGCTTAATTCAATCTTCAAGGGACTAGGAGGAGTCCTATCTTGCCACTTAACCAAGCTCTCTTTCAAAATTCCAAAGGTAATCATCAAATTTAGTGTTTTAAGACACTTATGTAAACCTAGGGTTTAATTATGAGTTTGAGTATTAAACTTAATACTCATTACCCTTATATGTGTATTGGTTAGAAGGTTGACAAGTGATAAAAGCTCCTTGCCGATTTTCAATCAAGAAAAACAAGTGAAAACAAGTGAGAAAGCTTGGAAAACAAAGAGGTAAATGACCTCTCTTAATGTGGTTTTATGTACTAGGGAATTGAGCTATATTTGCTTAATAAATAACATAAAGAGCCAATGGAAATGAGCTAGAAAACTATCCACAAGGTGGACTAAAAAGACATGGGAGCATTGTTGTGTGTATTCGCAGGTTGAAGGCATTTAAATGTGGAAATTCAGTGTTTATGGTTTATGTATTTAAGGGCCTAAGTGCCAAGCAATTTAAGTTTATGCACTATATTGTGATGTAGTGTAGTTTAAAGGTTTAATGGTGTGTAAAGAACATCTCTTGTGAAGGTGAATGTGTTTGATGGTTAAAGGATGAAAAACCATATGTTTGTGTATAAGAGTGTGTATTAAGAGATTGAATGTTCTTGATTGTCTAAAGGTGAAAAATAATGTGTTTTGGTGTAAGGTGATACAAGAGAAGCTATGGCGAAATTTATTTGATAAACAAAAGAGTTTATGTGTTGTAATGAGATTTTATGACCTAGAAGGTACTAGGAATTTTTAAGTGTTAAGATGGTGAAAGAAAGTGAATTAAGGTGTTCTTAGGTGTTAAGATGCCTTAGGCATAGTCTTGGAGATTTAGGGAACTAATGGATGATTTCTTGATACACCAAGGTGATGGTGGAGGTGTCGTAAAGTCTTGTGCAAAGTTTGGTGAACAATGAAAGTATAATGCCTTGTGAAGGTTTAATTATGAACTTGTGGGAAAGACTTGAGGAGTGTGTGTAAAGGGGATGAGTGTAGTGCAAATGATGTTTAAAAGGGTGGTTAATAGGTAGTGAGGGAGTACTTTGGTTAGGTGAAGTTTTAGGCAAGAATACAAGTTACAAGTGTAAGAAAAAAATGTTCTAAGTGTTAAGGACTTAGTAAAAGTTGAGTAAAAGTTTAAGGAATTTTTGGGATGTTTCGAGAGGGTTTAAGTGTGCCCAAAAGATGTTAAAACATGTGGGAGAACATGTGTAAAGCATAGGAAAAAATTGGGATGAATTTGGAGTTCAGAAAGAGGAGAAAAGCACATTAGAAAATTGGTTCTGCAGTGGACCGCCCCTACGGACCGCCCCTGTGGGGAGGGTCCAGTGCAGAGAAGTGAAAAAAAAAACAAACGTGTAGCATCTGTTGTGGACCGCCCCTGGGACCGCCCCAGAGGGGCGGTCCAGACCAGAGATGAAAAAAAAAATTTGTTTAAGGCTCCTAATGATGGGGGATTGAATGGTAATAGTTTTAGATGATGTTTAGGCCTTGTTTGGTGACATGTAAAGGTCTTAAAGTGTGTAAACAAATGTTAGGTTTGATGTGAGAGTTGTGAACTTAAGATCACAAGTGTAAAATTAAATATAACGGGATGACGGGGTAACTAAGGGCGCATTAGACGTTAAACAAGCATGTTACTCCAATGTTAATGAAAGTAATTGTAATATTATCAATTGTTCGAGAATTGCTCGAGGAACATAAGTGGACATGATAAAGTGGACTCCGGTGACAGGTATGGTTTTCTTGCAACCTGTGTCCTACCGGATTACACCGGCTTGTATGCCAATGTGTTTTTCTGTATGTTTGCCACATTGTAAGATTAAACATGTAATGAGTTTACAGTAATTCATTTATGTGGCGTGTTCAACTCCGATACCATCTAACCTCGGAAGTGTTAACCTTAGTTAACTGAGTCTAGGATCACATGGGAGTTCGGTATTCGGAGTAAACGACCCGAACCATGGGACGTACTAACCACGGCTATGCGTGTGTTAATTGTGTGATATGTGTATGTGAATGTAGGGATCTCCCTTGTGTGTTTAACCCAGTTGTAATACTGTATGGTGTGTAGTTATGATAGACTCCATAGAGGGGTTCTAACTAATATTCTAAAGTAAGTATGTACTAACAGTGGTGAGGAATCCGGTTTGGCCGGTCGCGCGTTGTTTGGGAGTGGGTATCCTTCTTAGCCTTACCCTCCTCTCTGTTATGGTTGTTTCCCTCACGGGTTATGATCTCCCATTAGCTTATTCCAAAGCTTAGCTATTCTGACTTATGATCGGTTTAGGGGGAACATGTGTTTGTGTGGTGTGTTCGGGCCTCCAAACCCGAACCGCCTTAACTTAAGTTACTCGTCCAACTATTAGGACGGTAATGAGTGTTGTTGTTATTGTATAACGAGCTTACCATGAGGGTGACACCATTCTCTAGGCTCACCAGTGATTTAACTATGTTTGGGTCGGTTCCTAAGAGGACCGTTCCCGTTATGTTATGTGATGTTATTGTAAGTAAATCCTATTGTGATGTTATCATGTGCACGTGGAAACGTGAAGGGTGTTGTTATATTGGTTATGTGAGGAATATTATATGTTATAAGATATGGAGTGTGTGGATCATGGATATGAATCCCAGTTTGTGAAAGAGGCGTTTAAGGATAACCCGATTTAAAGGTAAATGTTGCCTATTAAGGAAGCAGCTCCGTTAGAGGAGGAACACTCTAGGGATAATGAATACCATGAGTGACTTATTAAGTAAGGATGTAATATCTGTTTGTTGAGCCCATTGAGGCGAAATGTTATGTGATGTGTGTTTACTGTACATGCATGATTTAAAAATAATCAACCGCATGCTAAGGCGACAATTAGTTGTGCGTGGCCCGGTAGCATGTGGGCTGCGGGATTACCATACCAGCAAAGGTGCTGAGCCCCTTGGGGGCCACCCTTTCTCTTCTTTTCCTATTTCAGGTACGAAGTGCTGGAAGCCGTTCGAGAGTAGGACGGGTAGTCGTCGTACATGGGTAATCATTTAAGTGTATGTATACAGTAGGTGTAGTAAGACCGAAATTGTTGTCGGCATCAGTTTATAAATACTCGGTATAGTTGAAAGGTGTACGTTGTGTTGTTGTTAATGAAAAGGGATAGTAATGTGTAGTCGCTCGGGAATTTAGCCCATCAGACCGGTACAATGTATGTGTATTAGCCTTGTTAGCCACGTGGGTGGTTAACGGCGTGTAACACCAGCGAGTTGAGTTAATTGATGAGTTGTGTATTCCGCTGCAGATTGTTGTTATGTATTTGTTGTTGGATGGGGTGTTACATGTACACTCTTTGAGAAGGATAGGAATCAGTGTAAATGCAAGAGGGAAGAAGTTTACTGAGATTGTGTTTTCAGTTTCTGTTTTGATCGTGGTCTGTCTAGGTGAGTTCCAAGAGTGTTACCGGTATCTTCTGTATAACTGAATTGTAGGAGCATTTCGAGTGTTCTTAGAGCTGGTTTTCAATTTAAAACATCCCTGATATTGTTAAGCGAGGTTATAAACACTTGGAAAAGATAGGAGAACAATTTAATGCAGTACAAAGAGAAACTGTGTGGGAGTATGCCTCGGATTGGTGTCTCAGTTTCTCTGATTGTGTGTCTCAGTGTAGCTGAACTTCAGGACAGTTGAGAGTGTGATGATGGTTTAACAATAAACCCAAATCATAACTAGTAACTGCAGCTAGGTTAGCAAAAAGAATTCAAGAAGGTTAAACATCAGATTCCTACATTAGAGGTGAAGTTAGGTAAGATAGCGCATGGGAATTGTGTGCAGATTTGGAAACTTCGGTGCTTCTGTATAGATGGGTCTCCAGTTGGTTAGTGGTACTACATTAGGAATTGATTATGAATATAAAACCGTGCTAAGATGCCTAGTAACAGAGGTACAGTTTAGGCAGCTTGAAACTAAACCTTTGGTGAACAAAGAATGGGAAATAACCAAGTTAATGAGCATATAAGTGGAGAAGTATTCCTTAGTTGTTGAGTATCAACCCGTAACCATTGGGTTGGTCTAAGAGGGATTAATAATATAAGGTCTAGAATTGTAACCTGATCAATAAATCGATACAATGCATACTTATAGGAATTCGAAAGGTAATTAGGAATAATACTAGAGAATACAAGAGGATTACATTGGGACAAGTCCGAGGTACCTTTAATGTCACTGCTTGACTAAAACAATGGACCCAAACCAAACGGAGTAAGTAGGTCCAACGTTGGCAACTGTAACACTTAAGGCTAGGACAAACATTATGAATAGAACTACGAACAATAACGCATGGTCGAACGATCTAACTCGTTCGAATAATTATTACAGGAGTGAGTCCCACGAGCAGCGGGGAACCCTTGTGCAAGTATCTATGACAACTATTATAAGGTATGGATATGTGTGGTCCATATGTTGCCGTGTTACACGGCTTGTGTGCTGTGTGCCTTGTTGCTAACAGAAAAATTGTTAGGATAAACTTATATATGAAAAGAATAAATTAATAAACTAATCCTACAACTCTACTACGGGTAGCAAATAAAACCCGGTCGGAGTATAGTGTAAATATATTACGACCGAGAGTATCGAACCCAAGGGACTTATAGAAAACTAGTCCTAATCCCGGTAATTACCTATTCTATAACAAGGGGGGAAAAGTAAATATGGATTCTAACTAAGAAAACTAAATAAAATCTATCTAAATGTATGATTCGAGACTAGATCAACCCTACGTGCCACTATGAACACTCAATACATAACAAGTTTCTGAAATCACCCGAACATATGAACGTGCCGGATATCCTGCCGGATAGTTTCTGCGCGGCATATTCAAAGACATTGAATGTGCCGGACAGAACTAACCCGACACTAGACCCGGCAAGAACGAAATGTGAATTTTTATCCCAGTTTCGAACCCCGAAAACAAGGACTCACTATCCAAATTCGAATCCAACAATCTCTCGTCAGTATTCGACTGGAATAATGAAAATGGATAAGGTTATTCAACTCTTTCGGTGTTGCCATCTACACTCTGCATCTAACAACGGTGACGGACCACTAAGATTCCTTAACCAAAAACACTCTTGTCTTTTGAACCTCAAGTGAAATTTAGAAGATAGGAGAACAAGTAGCGAACTCAATCTGCCTTATATGGAAATCTGAATCTTAGAAAAACTTGGGAATATATATATTGAATGATCAAAATGTTTACAAGGAAGAACTCATCCCTAACCAAAACCTAACAAAGAATTCTACATCACC
The DNA here is from genome assembly GCA_023374045.1 of Limonium bicolor. Classification (NCBI taxonomy): domain Eukaryota; kingdom Viridiplantae; phylum Streptophyta; class Magnoliopsida; order Caryophyllales; family Plumbaginaceae; genus Limonium; species Limonium bicolor. The sequence continues at coordinate 350,051,165 of CM041777.1, forward strand.
ATCCACACAACTACAAGAAGAGAATACAAAGGGGAGAAGGAGATGTTAATAGCCTTAACCCGACAAGGTCTTCTTCTTCTCTTGCGTGGATGGATCCGTAGACTTCTTTGGACACCAACAATGGAATGAGGCGGAAATGGAGTAATGAATGGAGTGTAATATGATGTTGAAGTGTGTTCTCAAATGACCACATGGGTAGGGTATTTATAGGTGTTGGAAGTGATTCTATGGAAAGACATATCTTAAATGATGTCTTTCCATAAAGATACACCTTCAAGACATGTCTTTAGCAAAAAGATACCTTTTACCCTAGTTGTATTGGTATGGAAAGACACATCACCAAATGATGTCTTTCCATAGTGTCTTCTCATCCAAAAGACATCTTTCCAACTAAAAGACACCTCTTCACCATAAGACACCTTTTCACCATGAGACACCTTTTCACCAAAAGCCACCTTTTTGCCAAGAGACACCTCTTCATCAAAAGACACCTCTTCATCAAAAGACACCTCTTCATCAAAAGACACCTCTCCATCAAAAGACACCTATTCATCAAAAGACACTTCTTCATCAAAAGGCATCTCTTCATCAAAAGGAACCTCTTCATGTACTGCTAACTTCTGGTGAACTGAGGCAACTTTTTACTTGTGCCGGCTAGGATTTACCCGGCATTGCATCCGGCATTGTACCCTTTTCTGCTCTATGCTTGTGCCGTGTAGGAGTTAACCGCCCTTATGTCCGGCATTTTGATCAGAAGTGTTTCCTTGCATGAAAAATATATAAAAACATAAGACTGAACAAATAATACACTTTAATACATAATATAATATAAATATTAACTACTTAACCTTATTTAGATAAATATAATCCTAAATCTAGTACATAAAATATGATAAGTTTGCGGCTTATCACTTGTTTGCCAATGACCTCAAGACTAAAGCATGAAAACGGATTGTTTGTTTATCTTGCTTATTTACTTGCGGTGTGCTTGTGTGAAGCATGAGAACGGATTGCTTATTTAAATTGCGGTATTGGTTGCCCTATACCTGTTATACCTTACTTACGTGCACACGGTAACTTAGTCACTCCCCGTTTATGTAAAACTACGGGACAAAACGTAATGAATGATACAAACAAATAAGGAAACTACTTATATAAGGGAAAACTCCTCTCTAACCATGGAGGACTCCTAAGGACGCCCACTATGGTGTCAAGTTATTTATGATAAGTGAATACCCTATTAAGGACTACTATCGACACCCACAATGGTGTCGAGCTGACAAAAAGAAAAGACATATAATAAGTAAATATCAACTGGTGGAACATGAGAATAACCTGGGAAGACAACATCTCGGGCCGCGCGGTTTGGACACTCGGGAGTTGGTATCTGCATCAGATCCTTCGACCGACTATTGTTGAGCGCATCCTGGGGTCTAGAGATGACCCCTCTTTCTCGACGTATGACGCCGGGGTTGGAGGATTAGCGAGCACATCCTGGGGTCTAGAGATGACCCCTCTTTCTCGACATATGACGCCGGGAATGGAGGAGTGGCTATGGAGAAGACGTTCTCCAAATTGTGGTGATAATAGAATTCACAAATAATCCTTAAAGAAACAAGGAATGATTAGCACCTACATAATAAAGACTCAGGATCTAATCTATATCCCCTGACTCGGTGCCAGAGAATAAAGGAAAACTTGTGTAAGGAGACCAAGCAAATAAGAAAATTCACAAATGTGAACCTTTAAGAAACAAGGGCTGAATAGCACCTACATAATAAAGTCTCGGGATCTAACCTATGTCCCCTGACTCTGTGCAAGAGAATGAAGGTAAATTTGTGTAATGAGAACAAGAAAACAATACGTAATCTCTTGAATGATCCCATAGTGAGGATCACCGGTATAATATACCTACGCACACGTCCTATTAATTACTTGATTGTTGTTGCTACATTAGCAGCTTATTGTACTGGGTTGCGTGTTTGACGTTGCTGTGCTACTGAAATACCCCGAACTATAATTGTGTATTAAATTATCCTATCCGTATTTAAGAGCCTAATAACGCTTAAGTAATATTGGGGGAAAAAATAAATCCTAAAGAAAAAGAACGCTTAAAAGCGGAAAACGCTAAATAAGCGTTAATAACCATAGGAGGTATGAGACCTCGGGTAGCATAATGTATTCAAAGGCTTAACAAGGCCTAAATAATATATGTGAACGACTCCCGAAGAAAACGGTCCAAATAATGTATTAAAACGCTAATAGAGCTTTAACACACGTTTTTCAAGAAAACCCAAAGACGTGATTTTAAGTGGTCAAACGAACCCGTAAAAACTATAAGTCATTAAATAAATATTATTAAGCATTTATGGAAGCTTAATAACCAATAAAAAAATAATTAAGCAAGAAAATTCCGGAAAACGAGCCCGGTTAGTGAATAGTACCTAAACCGGGTAAAATAACGAGCGTTTTCTGTAAAAGACAAAAAACGCTCCAACTAGTGTAACTGTAGGGGGCCGGTTTTTAATGGGTTAAATTAACCCCTCTCACACACATGTAACTAGCTAAGTAAATAAGAGAGCAAAAGCAAAAAGTAATAAAGTAGAAACTACTTTATTCCCTTCCCTCTCACCTCACTCTCACATTTCACTCACCTCTCTCTTTCCTCTTCCCCCTCCACCGATTCCTCTCTCTTCTCTCCCTATGTTGGGCGATTTTGGAGAGCTTCAAGAAGCTCCAATGGTAACTCTCACTTCTCTCCCATGCTCTACCTCCATTTGAGCTCCAATCACAAAAATAATTACATATTTGTAATCCCCTCATCATCCTCTACACTTCTCTCTTTTCAAAATCCGAAAATGAGCAACTTCATCTACATGGGTCTTCCCCATTTGAAGAGAAAAGCACACCATTATGGAGCTTGGAGTCTCCTCTTTCCAACAAGGTAAAAATCTCCATGAAAGACCTCACTTTTCTCCATCTCCTTAGTATGGCTGATTTTTGTCTCTCTCTCTCTTACCTTGTTTTTCCTCTTGTTTTGGGGTTTTTCTTCAACCCTCCAATGGTGATGAGAACACCTTCTTGAACCAAGGGCTAAAATCCCTCCTAAGACACTCCAAAGGTAAACCCTAGAAATCTTGTTCTAAACATCTTTATGAACTAGCATTAATTAAGGGGTTAGTATGTTAATTACACGTATTTTGTGTGCTTTGGGTGATGGGAATGGAGTTTGGCAACTCCATTCCCAATGTGGCCGATTTGGGCAAGGAAGAAAGGAAGAAGAGAATTGAAAAGGGAATGAAGGAATTATAAGCTCAAGGTAAGAGCTCTTTAGTAATGTTAATTTAATGCATTAGACTATGGGAATGGGCAACTAACTAAAGAACCCAAAATATTGTATTGGTATTATAGTATTGGAAGTTTGAGTATTTGTGAATTAGTATGTGAATTGTAGGCCTTGGAGCCAAGTATGTTGTGTATGAGTACTAGTATTGATGTTTGATGGAGTATTGGTGTATTAGGATGGATTTATATTTGCTTGATTGCTGGTAGGACCCTTGTAAGGGTGTGGCTAGAATAGGTATGAACTTGGTGTGAAAATGTGTGTATGGATAAGTTAGAAATGTAGGTGAACTATGACGAAATTTTGGTAGGAATATGTACATGCATGGGTGACTTGGTGAATAGGAAAAACCAAGGGTGTATGGGAGTTAGTAGAGATGTTTAATAACTATGGAGTAGTAGTTATGGTATGAGAATGAAAGAATGTAAAATCTGTGGCAAGAGTTGTTGAATGGTATTGGAGGAACTAGGAGAACGTATGTACATGACCTAGGGAGTGAGTGTTGGACTTGAAGAGGTGAGGCAATGCATTGTAGGCCTTGGAAATGGCATTAGGAGAGGAAATTATGTATGGAGGAGGTAGGAACCAAAATCTGTAGCAAAGAGGTATTAAATTGCATTGTAGAACTAGAAAGAATTAGTGTGCAAGGTTTGGTAAGAGGAGAGTTGGACTTGGGTATAGGTAATGTCATGGCTTGGAAATGTATTTGGGATGCTAGTAATGGTATTGGTAGTAGAAGTATTGGATGTGAGGATTGAGTTTTAAAATCTGTAGCATAAGCGTAACAAAAACTGTTACAAGTGTTGGAAAAGAAGTGAGGGAATTGTGTAAGTTGTTTGATGGATTTAGTAATGGATTTGGTGGATGAATTAAGGTGAGTTAGAGGGCTTAATTAGTGCTAAATCATGTGGGATTACATGTAGGAAGATTGGGGAAGAAATGGGTAAGAAGAGAAAAGAAAAACAAGGTCTGTAGCAACATTCTGCTACGGTCCGACCCAGAGGTTGGGTCGGACGGTGGGTCGGACGGGCCCAGACCTCGGATGTAACACCCCATCCAACAACAAACACATAACAACAATCTGCAGCGGAAACTCAACTCATCACATTACTTGTTTCAATGGTGTTACACGCCGTTAACCACCCACGTGGCTAACAAGGCTAATACATGTACTTTGTATCGGTCTGATGGACTAGACTCCCGAGCAACTACACGTAACATTTGCTTCCCTTAACAACAACCCATATACTTATTACATTCCAACCGTACCGAGTATTTACAAACTAATGCCGATAACAATTTCGGTCTTACTACGCCTACAATGCTTACGCCATTTAAATGGCTACCCATGTATAAACATCTACCCCGTCCTACTCTCGAACGGCTTCCAGCTCCTTGTACCTGAAATAGAAAAGGAGAGAAAGGGTGGCCCCCAAGGGGCTCAGCACCTTTGCTGGTATGGTAATCCCGCAGCCCACATGCTACCGGGCCACGCACAACTAATTGTCGTCTTAGCATGCGGTTGATTATATTTAAATCATGCATACAAGCCATAAACATACAACACATAACATTTCGCCTCGATGGGCTCAACCTATAACCAACACATCCACACTTAACAAACCATCCAATGATTCCTTTAACCCTAGAGTGGCTCTCCTCTAAAACGGAGCTACTTCCTTAATGAACGACACGTACCCATTAATCGGGTTATCCTTAAACGCCTCTTGTCATAACTGGGATTCATTTCCATGATCCACACACTCCATATCCTACAACACATCTCATTCCTCACAACAAACATAACCAAACCTTTCTTGTTTCGGCGCACACCTGATAACATCGTATTCATTTTAGGCACCTAACATATACATATCATAGCATAGCAAGGGAAATTGCCTAGCACAATATCAACACAAACACCGTAAGATCGGTTCACACAAGGAACCTTCCACCATAGTTAGTATATATATAGTGAGCCTAGAGATTATTGTCAATCTCATGCTAAGCTCGTTACCAACCTCGTTACCGTCCAGTTATATCGAACGGTTAACTTAAACCCAAGGTGTGTCGGATATAGTAATCCCAAGCACACCGAAATAGCATACGTATGCCCCTGTGGCCCGACGTGAGTCAGTAACTAGCTTTGGATAAGCTAAGGGAAGGTAGAAACCAAATTGGAATACCACCTATACATACACCAAGAGAGCCGAACTGGATATGATATCGACTCCCGTCCATCACACGCGTGGCCGGAACAACCGGACTCCTCACCCCCCATTAGTACATATACACTTAATAATAAGTAGTTAGAGATCCATTATGGAGCCTACCACATCCACACACCATACGGTATCATAACCGAGTTAAGCACACAAGGGAGGTTCACACACTTGCATACAACGACAATGTCCAACTAACTCACACATAGCCGTGGTTAGCACGTTCCCAAGGTTTGGGCCGCCAACTCCGAATACCGATCACTCATGTGTTCCTAGATTTGGTTAGCTAAGGTTTAACACATATTTGAGGTTAAATGGTATCGGAGGCCAAATTCGCCACATAAATGAATTACTATAAACTCATTACATGTTTTATCTTACAAGGTGGCAAACACTCAGTAAAACATATTGGCATACAAGCCGGTGTAATCCGGTAGGACACAGGTTGCAAGAAAACCATACCTGTCACCGGAGTCCACTTTACCACGTCCACTTATGTTCCTCGAGCAATTCTCGAACAACTGATAACATTACATGTACTTTTATTAACATCGGGGTAGCATGATTATTTAATGTCTAATGCTTATAACTTTTTCCCCGTTAACTTAGTTACATAACTTCACTCTTTAACTTGTTTTACTTTTACATTTCAATACAACTTTTTACCCACTTAATTGTCATTATAACTCACCTAACATGTCCTTAACAACTTTATAACTTCATTACTAATCAATCCCCATCATTACATATCATTTCATAACCTTAACCCATGTTTTTGGTCCGACCGGACTTACCGACCGGACTTGTCCATGTCCGGTCGATTCCAGAACACATTTCCGCCAAAATTTTCTACTCCGACCGACCTTGTAAGTCCGGTCCTATGTCCGGTCCATTCCAGAAACTAATTCTCGCAGGGTAAACTGGGCCCGACCGAACTTGCAAGTCCGGTCGCAAGTCCGGTCTGCCCCAGATCTTTGTTTTCCTTTTTTACATTCAACTCCAAACTTCACCCCATATATCCTAGTATACCCTAACCTCATTTGGGCACTTCAAACACACCTTAAGATATCCTTAAACACTCACAAAACTCTTTTTCTAATTCCTTAAACCTTTACTTATATCTTCACAAAATTTCTAACACTTACAATGTTTTCTCCTAGTTTTACAAGTGGTGTTTCATCCTTAATAACCTTTATACCAAAGTGTTTCCTCACCATCATAACATCATCTCCCAAGTATCTTCTCTTACTAACCAAATCTTCTCTTTCACAACTCCTTAAAGTTCCTTTCTCAAAACCTTATCTATACATTATTCCCACCTTGCACATCACATAACCTAAACCTTAAACATACTTCTTCAAGACTTTAATACATTCTCAAGACACACATTGAATTCCTAGAACTTCCAAGATAACACCTAAATCCTTGCATCACTCTAAATCACCTTAATACTTGTTTTCTTCTCAAGTAAACATTTATTCACCTTTAACACTTCCTAGTTCATCAAAACCATTTAAAACACTTAGATCTTCTTACACATTTTCCCAAATTTGGCCATAGCTTCTCTTGTATATACTCACATCCAACCACTTAGGTTTTTACCTTATTTCATTCAAGAACACCTAAAATCCATCAAACACATTTTTATACACAAGACTTCACACATTTAGCACTACATCACAATATAGTGCATAACTTAAATTGCTTGGCACTTAGGCCCTTAAACAACATGGCTCTTAGGCCCTTAAACTGCATAAACCTTAAACTGCATAAACCTTAAACACTGAATCTCCACAATATATAAGCCTTTGACCTGCAATTACACACACCAAGACATATGTTCCTTTACTAGTCTCCTTGAGAAACACCTTACTAAGTCATTCACCCTTTGCTCTTTAGGTAGTTTTAGCAAGCATTATAAGCTCATTTCTCCTAAGGCATTAAACCACATTGAGATAGCATGTTTACCTCTTTTCCACACAAACTTCTTTCTTGTTTCCTCTTAAAACCGGTAAGGCATTTCTTTCCTTGTCAACCACTAAACAATATACCAACATTGAAATGAGTATATAAGCTTTATGCTTCATCTCATTGTAAACCCTAGGTTTACATTATTTCAAAACATTAATGTAGTTGTTTTACCTTGATCTTTGAAGGGTGTTTGAATATCTATGAAGAGAGGACTCCACCTAGTCCTTGAAAGATTCAAATGGAGCTAGAACAAAGCAACACAAGGAGCTCCATCAATGAATATTTTCGGTCAATGACAAAACATGGAGGAAACTTGATTTTTCTTTGAGATTCCTTACCTAGAAGCAAAGGAGATCAATAATATGTGGAAAGACAAGCTCAAGCTCCATCAATGGTGGAACTCCATGGCACCAAAATGGTGATCTTGAAATTTTGAGAAGATAGGAATGAAGAGCTTGATGAGAGGAAGAGAATGGTGGTGTTTGTTTTGATTTGGTTAAGTGAGCTATGTTTTACAAGGGTTCAAAGGTGGACTTCCATGGTGGTGGTGCTGTATGAACGTGAGAATAGAGAGAAGAGAGGTAGAAGAGAGCTTGAATACGTGGGGAAATGAAGAAGGAAATGAAAGAATGAGATAAGTTTTGCTTTTTGGAAGATATTTGTACTTAAAAAGCAAATAGTACTTAAGTTAGTCATTCTTTATTTCCTTAGCATGTTAACAAGGGTGGTGAGTCACCACACCTTAAAACCGGCCCCCAATAGTACCTAGGGGTATTTTAGACTTTATTAATCAATTGTCTCACTTATAGTAACATATGTTACAAACTAGCTTATAAAAATCACTATTCACAAAAACAAGGCACATAGAAGTGAAATTTTTGATTTCCCATTGATATAGACTTCCAAATGTGATACTATATAGTAAACATGTTAATTAAAGAGTAATGATGGACATTTAGCCATTCAAAACTCATTTACAAGACAATTTTTTAAAAACGTGCTTTAAGACTCCTTAAAGCACATTTTGCGTTTTAACTTGTTTTCAAGCTTGGTTTTCTTTAGTAATTGATTTAATATGTTCATTAACATATAAATAAGGCATAGGTATGACCATTAGGCCTTATACACATTTATCCCAAGCTTAGAGCACATTTTAGCCCATATTGACCTTAAGGTATTTATTTGTGTTTTGTTTGGTTTCATTGTCTACCAAAGTTTCCTAAGGACTTAATTAGCCTTATAAAGTCATAATTAAACATTATCAAGTCTTGGTAGGCTCTTTGGGTCCTAGCCAAGTTCACTCCAAGCTTAGAGCATGTTTTTGCTCAAACCGTGTCTTAGTGTTTTATTGTGTTTTACCATGGTTTAAATGGTTCATTTATGTTTCTAAGGCACTTTTTAGCCTTTAAATACCATAGTTTAACATTTACACAACATACCAAGGTTTGGGGTATTTCAATCTACCCCCCTTAAAAGAACTTCGTCCTCGCAGTTCACATTTCCTCGCATCATTGGATTAGAATCGGGAATTACTTATAGCCCATAAACTTCCTACCAACCCACGCCTTTACATCCAACCCTCGGACTTAATGTCCGGGCAACCTTCCACATTTACATAAAATATCATACTCACATGGTAACCTCGGACTTATGGTCCGGGTAACCTCACCACACACTTGCACCTATACAATATCCCTCAGACTCTAGGTCGGGTGACATAACAACATTTAGACACATAGGTCTATGTAACACAACACATTTAGACTCATGGTCTTGATAGCATACACGTTTAGGAGATCAAAGTCAAAATAACCTTTATCACACATACCAAACAACATGGCTTAGTAATGGTCAAACAGAAATACCTTTTCATATCTTCCATGGGTCGAATCCCACGTTGAGTACATATACCTTGAGGATCCCGCAGAACCCGGTCGCGATGGACAACCTTCGGTCCCCGTTCCTTTGGGAGATCAAAACAGTCACTTATTTTTTAACTATATACTTCTCATGGTCACCGTCCGAAGACAAAGGCTCATACTCCTCAGCTCGTGAGCAAGTACTACAAAAATATTCTTTACTAGGTTAAGTATAAGAAGATCTTTTATTCAAAAATATAATCGATTGTTGAAACAACCAATGAAAATCCTTTTGAAAACACCACAACAACACTCAATCCAATTTATGCTCCTTGTATTTTTCTTAACATGGTTGTTTGTGGACCTTACAGGGAGCTTCAAGAATCATCCAACCTGATGTGATCAACATCAGTGTTGAACTATCTTTCCACCCCAATTTGTGTTCGGCTTCCCTTGATCTCATGATAATCAAGTTTCACCTCCCACTTCTTTTTCAACCAACAAACTAATTCAAGCGTATCCCATTTTTATCTTTAAATCCTTCTAGTCATAATCTTAATAACATCTCCAAGGGATAGAAATCCGTCCATCAATCATCACCCAATCCAACTTAATTCAAGGTTACCTAAGGAATTTAATTCTCACTAGGTTCTATGTCGGTCGATACCCCTCATAAATCACAACACTGTATATATATACTTATTTTTTATCAAAAATACAATACATGGTTTACATGTTGCACCGTCGGGGTTTAGTTCCCCGGGAGTTTCTTTACTCCCTTCCACTTGTCCTCACACACATGTTAACAAAAATAAAACCACTTCCCACAATGGTATTCGCATCTTCTGTGCGCAATTACCACAATTTAACCACAAATATTCGCATCTTCAGTGCGCAATTACCATAATTTAACCACAAATAAATGCGTATGTTTATATAACACACGCGCCAACCATCATAACAAATCATTTTGTGCTATGCACACCCCGTTCACGTACACTTGTACGGTAAACACACTAAGTGGTTTTGCGCTCTACCCCCCTTAAAAGGGATACGCCCACGTAATCAATCACTAAACCTTGGCTAAAATATTCTGCCGTCGTGAAGTGTTTTGGCTTCCACGCGGTCTATTACACAATGGATTCTGATTAGAGGATCTTAACCATATTGGCGGTTGTCCCTAAACCAAGAATTCGCATTGGAGTTCTAACTCATAAACCGGTTTCGGTCCTGGCCTGTGAGGCTTCTAGGCATTGATGACTAGCCATCCGTTCATATTCACAATGTATATTCGGCATTTATGCATGGGCTCGCTGGCCTCTGCTGCGCCATGCGCATTCTGATTTATAGGGCTAGTTTGCCCCATTCGTTACTGTTACTGTATTGTACATCTCCAATGTATTACCCTTATCTTGGGAAGGATGGTTTCTCAACCGACGCATGGTATCTCTTACCCTGAGCGAATTCGGTGAGTTTCAAAACTTTCCATCCACTTCTCCAATAGCTTACAGCGTAAACCTATGTAATTCACAATGATTGACTGCTTCTACCGACTTACTGTCGGTTGAGATTGAGCTACTACCTAGTGGTAGTGCTCTCCAGCTATTTACAACATTTGGGGTATATTCCATACCGATATTTGGCAGTTAGTGCTACCGTAGTCACTTACTGTTATCATGTCTCCACATTTGGTTTTGTACAAGTACTCTTTATGGTGCGGCCTTGCATTTCCTATGCATCGGCCATATAACATTATTCCTCCATAATTACCATGCTTCTGATCCCTAGCTATCCCACTTGATCATTACTGCGCAAGTGCAATACCAAAACAATCAGTCATACAGAGTGCAGAGGCGTAAACTCTGACAGTAAATCTCTCATGCGATTGCGATATGGAATTTACACTGTGTTTCATTGGATTCTGATCTCGTAATACTGGCCACTGGCTTACTGCCTAGTTTGTTTAACATCGCTTATCTTGCATCTCCACTTAGTTTCACTCATAACTGGTCTTATCTCTACATTATCGTTTAACAATACTTATACAACGGTCGCTTACTGCGCACCGTCTCTTACTCCTTGTATAACAACATCCGCTTACATAGGATTTACTGTCACATTAACTTCCACATATTACTTGTATTATTCAATTATGGTTCATCCCTCCTTTGGTGATACTGAATGCTCCTTGAGCATCTATCATTCGATCACAAGCCGGCATTATTCAGCTCGGTGTTTTCATCACTTTATACACCCACCTACTGCTAATTGCTCTCTTCCAATACAACATCGTCCATCTCCCTCATATTCCTGAACTTGATTCACATCACTACCCGCTCCTGCGGTCTCACAATACAGAGGTATCCCCACTCTTAATGCATGGTTCGTTTTACCACTCTATTTATTGTATATATACACTTCTGTAACCGATCACGTTTACATAACAAGTCGTTGTGGCTTATAAGCCTTACTGTCACGATTCCTTCCAAGTTGTCTCCTTGGCAATTAGGGTCCTACGGTTAAGTGGGGCTTCCTTCATTGTGTAATCCGGTAATGTTTCAAATCTTATCTTCTGTTATATTGCTTCTCAACAATGTTTAATCCAAATACCCCTCAGGATTGCTCCTCGGTGTTCTTAAAATATGCCATTACTTTGGCTTACCACTTATGTACTTTCAGTTAACTAGGCTTCTCCAATTTCTTTATATGACAGTCAGTGCCTTCGCACCCTCTCCTCTTCACATCCCTTGAAAGGATTCATTAATTCCTTTAGTCTAGTTAACTTACTGAGTTCTTAACTTCACCATTCATGGTAGTCCTTAGTTCTTGTTTGACTATATACTGCTGACCGTAGTACGGAGTTGACTACTTCCCGTTTTCGGACTCTACTCATATACATATATGGGGGCATCATACTGATACTTACCACTTACCCCGCTAACCCATAAGTAGGTTCTGTCAGGCCCACAAGCTCCTAATCGGAGTGCGTCGTCCCACAACACAGTTGGTACACCTCGTAGTGTCCCGTCCACGCCTAGGTGAGTATTCTGTTGTCAACTCCCTTATATTGTCCCGTACATATTCATTCTTGCTTCCCCCGAACTTAATCGAGGGAAAGTTTATCCACTGTTGTATCCTTATCAACTGCCCCTGGTTTCACTGTTTGGTTTAAAGAAGGTTGGAAAGAATGTTGGTTTGAAAGAAAATCTGGTTTTGAAAAGAAAGGGTTTGAATAAATTTGGGTTTAAAGAAAATTTTCATGGTTTCACACATCTTCTTACCTTAGCCCAGTCTAGCTTCTTGCTGACTGGTGTGTTTCCAATTGCAGAGGTTAGGCTAACCCCTTCCACTGTTTGACAATCACATTTAACTTTATGGTACTTTTCCAAGTACTTTGTAGTGGTTATGAATTTCCCGACAGCCCTGTTATAGCAGCACTTGCTATGGCAAGTGCGCATGCTACTGGCTATCGGTTTGACCATACCGTTGTGGTATTGTTTTGACCCATATTGTCATCAGTGGCCTTGTTGGTCCTCACTGATCTTACTGTCTTGATAATACTCCTCTAGGGACTTCTCACTGTTTTCACATGATAATCATTAACTAGGGGTGTTTCCATTCTGGGAGACCCCTTTTTCTTAGTATTGTATCTCTTTGTAGCCCGTTCCACGTATTTGGCACTACGTTTTTTCCCCTTGTCGTTGATATACCGTTGGTGTATTATTTATACAACTGTGGTCCTAGACACTCGTCTCGGGTTTCATTAATCCATTTCTTGCCTGTAATACCCCAACCCGAAATCCAATAAACTGAACGGCGATCACTCCCAAATAAAACAACTGCAGCGGAAATAAATACAACAACCGGGCGGTATTACAATGCCGTTGGCCACCCTTGTGACCAACAAGGCTAAGTCCAAATACAATCCTCAAATGTCACGGTCTGGAATACAGATACAACCCGAGATACTAGGAATCAAACTCAAAGTAAATACTGAAATAAAATTAACTAATAGTAGACTCCCAAAGCTTGGTCTACCCCACCTACACTCAGTGTGGTGATCTTCTTAACTTCAGGTACCTGAAAAATGGGGGTGCCCCCAAAGGGGCTCAGCAAACAATGCTGGTATGGAAAACGTGCAGCCCATCGTCTACCGGGCCACACCAACTACTTTGTCGAACACATGCAGTTCATTTTTATAAAGCTGTAAACAAGCATAGTCTGATAATAACAAGTATCCATACAAGGACAATAATGTCACATAGAACAAGACACAGAAGGTCGAGTTAGCTGAACTGAAATTCTTTACTGATAGTCGGTCCACACAATGGGACTGACCGTTATAACTGAATATCTGAAATAGTGGAGGTATAGTGACCTCGTTATAAAGAAAGGTTGGGTATAAAAACCCCAGGAGATAACGTAGTTAAACCCTGAACTGAATGGCGTGGGAAATAAGAACCCACTAGAGGAATAAAGTCTTCCTCGAACTGAAGGGCATTTGAATCCCGGAAGGAATAAAGTCTTCCTCCCAACTGAATGTTCCGTCGCGACGTAGTAGGAGACGACCTGAGACAGGTACAACTCCCGTAGCATGCATGGCCAGATCCAACTGGGCTCCTCATCTCGAAGTATATATTGTTAAGTGTCATATAAAGACGTTAAACAAGAACACAATGTGTATTGTCAATTATCACGTTTAGGATAATGACGTTTGTTATAAAGTGAAGTTAGTGAGAGACTTGAGTACAAGTCCTCGGTATACTGAAACGCAGGTATTTAATCCACTGGTATAGTAGTGTTTGTATGCGTGGGACATACACGTTAGTCAGCAACATCACGCACATAAAATAATACACAGTGCAAGAGTAAAACAACATTTACATTAATTATCTTGGTCGTTATTTCAAACAACAGATAGCACACAAGCCGGTGTAATCCGTTAGAAAACAGGTTGCAAGAATCCCATACCGTTCACCGTAGACTGTACTTGTATTCCCGGTCAACGTCTGGTCAAACAAAGTCCTAGAATAGGATTAACTGAGAGGGTTAATTTATGTTACCCTTATATAATGATTCTATTGGATCTTTTAACAAATTTATATTGTTATTTCATGTGAGGTTTATTTCTTTTAATTACCTCATGATTTATGTATAACTTATTTGTTATTCCTTTTGATTTATTTATAAATCCTTTAATGCACATATATGTGTTATTGCATTTGTTGTTTATTTTAATTGTCTAGGTGACATAACAACTTATAATTCTTAACTATATTTATATGTCATACATAGACAAAATTCTTATAGTTTATTATTCTCCTTTTAACCATAAATAATATTATTGTTTACTTTAATTCCTTATAACCATGTAAGCCATAGTTTAATTCCATAATTCCTTTAATCAAAATTCTTTCTTCTAAATCCTCCAAATATCCATATAGGACCTATATTTATTTAAATCTAAATTCTTAAACTTATATTTCGGTTATTTACAAAACAACCACATTAATTCATAAACTTTACATTTAAATTCTAATCTTTTATAACATAATTTTAATTCCTTATTCAATTAAATTACAAAACCACCACTAATATTTTGGACATAACTTATAAATATTATAACTTTCGGAAATTACATCTTAGCCCCTCAAAATCTCGGCATTTATATATTTTTATTTGCAATTACCACAAAATCTTATAATCTTTACATAATGTCTTATAACTATAGTTTTAATTTTAATTCTCCATAAATGCAATATATATATATATAAATTCTTAAATTACCAAACTAACCCAACAATTCGGTTTGGTCAGAACTTTCCATTAATTACATTTTCACCCCAAAACTTTATAATAGACTTAATAACTTATAAACTATAGTTTAAATATTAATTCCTAAAATTCGAAAGTGAACTAATGATTCTCTTAATTATGAATTCGCCCCTATTAAATACCAAACTTTCATAACAACTTTTATAAATTACATAATAGCCCAAAACTTTATAAAAAGTTATTTTAAAGCTTGTTTAAATTATCTAAAATTCATAAACTTAATTCCTAACCTTATATATATTATAATTACACCAAACACCCTTAGCTCACGGTTTTTATATAAGCACACTAAACTTTGTAAAAATTACATTTAATCCACATAACTTAATTAATTAGTCATTTAACACTAATAGAATATTTTTAACTCACCAAACTTTATGATATAAATTTATATACCTAAGTAGCTCATTAAAACTTATTTATCAAGTAGAACATTCGGCCATAATTTAAATGAGACCTTATGTTATATAAAAGTGGATTTATATGTCTAATAATTATAAATAAATTCATAGGAGTCATATAACTCATGTATAAATTATTGTAATGTCTTATATAAATTCTTAGCTCAAAATGAAGTACTTTTGCTCTTGAACTTTCGGCCTAAATTATATGTAACATAAAAAACTTTGTGACACAAAAATGTGTCTTAAGGTAAATATTTTCTATATATGTTATAGGTTATATTTTTGGCATATAAACCATGTAGTTTCTTCATATAACCTAGGAGGTGTACATAATTTTTGTACAATTTTTAGAAGCTTAACAAAGCTTATAATATAAGGATTTATTAGTAAACTTACTTCTTAACAAAGGTGGTTAAGTGCTTGAACTTCTTCTTGAATCTCCAAGCTTTCTCCTAGGTAAACTTGATGCTCCTCTTCGGTTTTATGCAAGAGGTGAAGGTGTTTAGGAGTTAGATCTTGAATAAAGATCTTAAGTAGATTTGGAAGTAGTTTTACAAGACTTTACCTTAGACTTTCTCCTTATAATTTCGGCACTCCTAAGGTAGGTGAAGAACAAGTTTTCCTTCATCAAAATGAAGAAGAAAAGAGACTTAGAAGAGGTAGAACTTGGTTACACATAAAAATGTGCTTTAAGGATTTTCAAGCTTTAAAACCTACCTTGAGATGCTCCTTGGTTTAATGTTGGTTTGGACAATCTCCTTGGAGAACTAAATGAAGCCGAACACACCTTGTTATGCTAGGAAGAGTTTTGCTTCAAGACTTGCCAAGAAATGCTAGGAATTACCTTAAAGATGAAGATAGAAGTTAAAACTCCATTAATGGACTTAAGAGCTTCAAAGGAAGAAGATGAAGCTAGAAGAGAGAGAGGAGAAGCTTACCAACCGTGCAAGAATAGGGCAAGGAAGAAATGAGCTGGCTCACGTAAATGAAAGAGGCAATTGGAATTTGATTTTTTTTGTCAATTTTTAATGTCATTGACAATTCTTTTCCTTAGTTTATTCATGGTTGATTGGCTCAATAAATGACTCCTTTCCAGCAATAAAAACCGGCCATAGAGGCATGTGAGGTGTGACAAGGCAAGAGTTGGAAAGGAATAATTGTGAGCTAGAAGACAAGGAAATTTAGGTAAGTTTACTTTTGATTTTCTAAGTTAAAGCTTGTCTTCTTCCTCATTATGGTGCACGATTTCAAGGCAAAGGGGGTCTCAATTCGTTGATGAAGAGCCAAGGAAGAAGCTTGGAAGGTCTCTTGAATTTAAGAAATGAAAAGTGGAATCTAGATCCACTTTTGCCTTTTTACATTTTGTTCTTCCTAGCTCACATGGCCTTGTTTCTCTCATAATTTCGACAGCCACATGGTCAAATGAGACCTACATACTTTGACATTAAGTAATATAACACATGGGAGGTGAGTCATCATGTTTAAGCCTTTTATAAATTTTAAAGCAAATTTTATACTAGTTTTTGCCCTTAAAATCGGCCCCTATAGAGCCTTGTTGACTAGTCACACCAACTGATTTAGAAGGTAATTTTAACAAAAACCCTTTTTAATTTACCAATTCGTGGCATGTCAAAAACTACAAGGTAATTGCGTAAAACGCATTTTCGTGACACCCGAATGTGTTTTTGTGCTCTAAGGAAATTTTGGGAAACCAATTGTTCTTATGAGTTCCAAGTGTTTGTAAACACTTATTATAGTAAATAAACATATACTAGATGTTACATTGAGTTATATGGGGTTATATCAACCCGTGACATAATTTACGGGCCATCGGGACACTCCCGGGCCAAAAGGAGCGCTAAGAAATCCTCCTTTGGTTTTTGCTGAATTTTGAGAAACCACTTCGTGGGTTCTCTTTATGATTAATAATGATGTTAGGAACTCTAGGAATTAATTTTATAGGAGTTCGTGCCACCTCGGCACTCCTCCGGACTTTTCGTGCTTTAAGGAGCGGGTGTGAGCACTCCCGAGCGTTTTGCGTTTTGACTGAATTAGCTTAGGGAATATATTTGTATATTCATATAATAATTGTATGACCATTTGGTTTGAATATTAGAGGGTCATACAAGGTCATGTTTGACCATATTCTTCTAAGGCGTTTTAGCGTTTATGGAGAAACGACGTTTTTACGTAACGTTTTCATGCATGGGTTTGCATGCGTACGTGAAATGATTTATGTTTGGATTATATTCCAATAAATAATGATTTAATAATATTATTTAGATTTGGGGTATTTCAATCTACCCCCCTTAAAAAAGGACTTCGCCCCGAAGTCTCATATTTAAAGTATAAGGTTGTGGGGGAATCAAGTTCCACTAATATCCACAACTCAATCTAATTTTTAGGGATCAAGTCCCAAGTCTCTATATCCCTAAGTTCATAGTGTATATCAAGTACAACAGAAATACTTGGAATGTCATAACATATACTTGCAGTGTAAAGCAAGGTAGTGAACACAATCACTTTTCATTTCAAATGGTGCAACGTAGTGCATATAATATTTCCATTGTAGTGTAATGAAGTACACACAATCAAGTAGAAGTACAAGGTACATTCAAACACAGTGTTACACAAGAACACATACAAGACAAGGTGTCACTGAAATGCACAAAAGTGCAACAACTGAAATGCACAAAAGTGCAACAACTGAAATGCACAAAAGTGCAACAACTGAAATGCACAAAAGTGCAACAACTGAACACATGCACAAAATGCACAAAACAACAAATGCACAAAGGTGCAACAAAGTGCACACTAAACTCAAAATGAAAAAGGCTCTACCCCCCAAAAGAAGGGGTACGCCCCCGTACCCTAGACTAAAGTGCCTAGTCGGTAAATAATGAGGGAAACTTCGCTCGCATATCAGCTTCGAGTTCCCATGTGGCCTCTTCCACATCGTGGTTCGACCAAAGAACCTTCACGAGGCTCACAGACTTGTTTCGAGTCTCTCGTGTCTTCTATCTAAGATTCTTTGCGGTGTTTCCACATACCGCATTGTTGGTTCTAAAGAGAGTGTCTCTGGTTGTAGAACATGAGAAGGATGAGGCATGTATTTCTTAAGCTGAGACACGTGAAAAACATTGTGTACTTTGCCCAACTCGGCTGGCAAATCAAGTCGATATGCCACTAGGCCCACCCGCTCTATGATAGCGTAGGGTCCTACAAATTTCGGGCTTAGCTTGCCCTTCTGACCAAATCTGAATACACCCTTCATGGGTGAAACTCGTAGAAATACCTGGTCGCCAACTGCGAACTCAAGGTCTCGTCGCCTCTCATCAGCATATGATTTCTGTCTGTCCTGTGCTGCTTTCATATTGTTTCTGATCTGCTGAACTTCTGCCTGGACTTGCTCCAAGTACTCAGGCCCAATGATGACGGTCTCACTAGACTCGTCCCAGCACAAAGGTGTGCGGCATGGTCTGCCATATAAAGCCTGAAAAGGTGACATCTGTATAGAGGCGTGATAGCTGTTATTGTAAGCAAACTCGATGAGATGTAATCTATCTATCCAGCTGCCCTGGAAATCCAAGGCACATGCTCGTAGCATGTCCTCTAAGGTCTGAATAGTCCTCTCTGACTGACCATCTGTCTGAGGATGAAATGCTGTGCTAAGCTTCAACTCAGTGCCAAGTGCCTCGCGAGTAGCTCGCCAGTATCGTGAGAGAAATCTAGTGTCTCGATCTGAAACAATAGTCTTAGGTACTCCATGATGTCTGATAATCTCTCAAATAGCTCTGCTAACTTTGGCACTTTCCAAGTGTCTTCATCATCGGAATAAACCTAGCAACCTTAGTCAGTCGATCAACAACAACCCAAATCATATTAAGGCCTCCTCTCGTAGGTGGTAGTCCCACCACGAAGTCCATGAGATATCATAAAACTTCCACTCTGGAACTGGCATAGACTGTACCATACCTCCTGGTCGTCTATGTTCGAATTTCACTTTCTGACAAGTGAGACATCGAATCACATACTCTGTCACGTCGCCCTTCATACCACTCCACCAGAAATACCTCTTTAGATCTTTGTACATCTTAGAAGCTCCTGGATGGACAGATGTGGTAAAGTGTGGGACTCTCGAAGAATATGCTCCTTATATCTGTGCTGTCTCTGGGAATACACAATCTTCCCTTCAATCTGATGAGTCCATCATCATGTAACTGGAACTCATACTTCCACCTCAAATGTACCGTCAGTCAACTTCTGACTGATCTCCATCATTCGCTGATCACTCTGCTGTGCTCTGCGTATGTCGTCCATAAGACTCGAGCTAGCCACAATGGCATTAAGAGAATGTGCTCGTCGACTCAATGCGTCTGCTACAACATTAGCTTTCCCTTCCTTGTACTGCAAATCAATGTCATAATCCTTAAGAAATTCAACCCATCTTCTTTGTCTCATGTTTAACTCCTTCTGGGTGAATACATATTTCAAACTCTTATGATCCGAATATACGGTCATCTGGACACCATACAGGTAGTGGCGCCAGATCTTCAAGGCAAAAACAATAGCTCCAAGCTCCAAGTCATGTGTGGGATAGTTTTCCTCATGTTTCTTCAACTGTCGGGAAGCGTAGGCGACTACCTTCCCATTCTGCATGAGTACACACCCTAATCCCCCTGATGCATCACAGTAAACTTCATAACCCTCTGTGCCTTCAGGTATAGTCAAAACTGGTGCTGATGTCAAGCATTCTTCAGAAGCTCGAATGAGGTCTCACATTCAGTAGTCCATGTGAAAGGTGCATCCTTCTTCATTAAGCTGGTCATAGGTTTGGCTATTTTGGAGAAGTCTCTGACAAACCTTCTGTAGTATCCTGCTAAACCAAGGAAACTCCTGATGTCCGTAACTGTCTTTGGCCTAGGCCAAGTGCGAACTGCTTCTATCTTTGCTGGATCCACTGCGATCCCAGCATCAAGATAACATGTCCTAAAAGGAAACTCTGTCCAACCAAAACTCACATTTGGAGAACTTAGCATAAAGCTGGTTCTCCCTTAAGATCTGAAGTGTATGTCGAAGGTGACTCTCATGCTCTTCTTTAGACTTTGAGTAGATTAGGATGTCATCGATGAATACAACCACGGTCTTATCCAACTGCTCTCTGAATAATCTGTTCATCAAATCCATGAAGACTGCAGGTGCATTTGACAAGCCAAAAGGCATACTGTAAACTCATAGTGGCCATACCGTGTTCTGAATGCTGTCTTTTCTATGTCTTGCTCCCTGATGGGTATCTGATGGTAGCCTGATCTCAAATCGATCTTTGAAAACACTTTTGCTCCTCTCAACTGATCAAACAAATCATCAATCCGTGGTAGTGGATATTTGTTCTTCACCGACACTGCATTAAGCTCTCTGTAATCGATGCATAACCGAAGGCTTCCATCTTTCTTTTTCACAAAAAGCACTGGTGCTCCCCAAGGAGATACGCTAGGTCGTATGTATCCCTTGTCTAATAAATCTTTCAGCTGCTCTTTCAACTCAGCCATCTCTGCTGGTGCCATACGGTACGGTGCCTTAGCTATGGGACCGGTACCTGGTAGTAATTCATGGAGAATCTACCTCTCTGGATGGCGGTAAGCCTGGAAGTTCCTTTGGAAAAATATCTGGAAATTCCGACACCACTGGCATAGCTGGATCAAAATCAGGGTCATCCACATCCTGAACATAGCATATATACTCCTTCTGCTTCCTGACATGCTTGTACATGGACATAGCAGATATAACTTTTATCGATGGTGCCCTAGGGCTCTGACGGTAAGATACTGTCACTCCTGATGGGCTCTTAAGCAACAGTCTGCGCTCTGCACAAAGAATGCGGCCTCTGTGCCGCCCCAGCCAGTCCATCCCGGCTATAACATCGAATCCTAGACCTCTGAACTCAATAAGGTCAATAGGAAATTCCTCCTCCTTAATACTGATAGTGGCTCCTCTATAAAGACGAGTGCAACTGATCTTCTCCTTAGACGGGAGTGCCACCTTAAAATCAGGTAACTCTACTGCGTCTAGCCCCAACTTCCCCGCAAGCGTAGGCGAAACGAAAGTATGTGAGGCTCCGGAGTCGAACAGTACTAATGCATCCACTCCATTAACCGGAAAGGTACCAGTGAGATCGCGCCGCCCTTGCTGGCCTCCTCCTCAGTAAGTATACTTAAGGCACCTTCCGTCTCCTTAGCACAACCTAATAAAGAATCTGAGTAAGTACTTTGATATGATGGGGTCTAAAGACATTCACTTTTACAAACAATAATGCTTCATGATGAGATGATCTCCTTTCTGAATTCCAAAACAATTACAACACTAATACTTTCTAAAGGTCAAACTTAATCTTCCTGGTTCATGTGAGTGGTGTTTATCACTGTCGAAGGTGCTGTGTTTAATTAATCCTTTAATTCCATGGTATAGCAACCTTGACTTTCCACCCATTATTAAAACATCTCCTGAACTCAATATGATTTTCTTTGCAAGGTCCACACGCTTCTGCTCGCCATAAAGGAACTCTGCGTCATCTCCAATTGACAAAGATAATACTGGTATTCCCTGTTCAAGGGACCCTTTTGTTTCATCATTGTCCTGGTGTAGTCCTAAACGGCCTCCTTCTTCATAGAAGTTGATGATACATAGATCAGCCCTTAATGTGGGAACTGGATCTTCTTCTAGCTGTTGAGCTGTATTAACTGCTTGTTCCACAATTGGTAAAAATTCTTCTGGGATTTTTGGACTTGTGCTCCATCTCCATTTCTTGTATCTTGGTAGGTTTGGTATAAGGATTCCAATCCTTTCCTAAGCACATCATTTTCAGCTTCATTTTTGATCCCCCTGGAAATTCTGGAGTGTAGAACCCTCCTGGTCCTGCTCCCAATTCTTGACATTTTCTGATGATTGCAATTTGTGTCTCCGGTGTTAGGTATCCTTTGAGTAATATCAAACCTGGTTGGATAACCTTACATTGTTCGTTCCTGGTTCTTGTACTTTGATAATGTTTTCTTCCAGGGAGGGCGGTGAGGGGATAGGAAAGCATATCTTATAGCTTCCTACGTGGTTTAAGTTTTACTAGTGAGTCTTACTAATTCTCTCCTACTCAATTAGGCAATCAAGGCATGCAAGCACTCATTCACATCATCCATTGCTCAATAATAGGTTCACATGGTTTAGAATACCTGGGTTAGTAGAAGGACCAGCCTCATCTGAGCGGTCCATGACATGTAGGGCGGGTCCCGATGCTGGGCCTTGCCCTTATACCCCTGAGCCTGGTTTGGTTGGTGGAGGGCGAGTATCGCTAGCTCCATTCTTAGGGCCGGTGGTTTGGCTTTGCTCCCGGCGGTAGTTCCTGCTCTCCGGGTTTCGGATACACTCGAAGGCACGATGCCCGAGTATCTGACAGTAGCGGCACATGACTTTCTCCCCCTGGCAGTCCACGCCGGGGTGATCCTTCCCACTGTTTACAGTTGAAACGGCGGATATACTTCTGGCCCGTGTTTGAGCCAGATCCAGAACCTAATACAATCAAGGTCAATTATTCATTCTAACGGTGCTGAAGTAATCACAAAAGTCTCAAATTTAACTGTTTGATTAGAGTGCCTACCCTTAGGTGGGTAGGTTTTCTGTGAAGTTGCCACTCCGTAGGTTCCTGACTGGGGGTTCCCAGTAGTTTGGTTCCCTTTCCCTTGATAGGACCCCTGTCCTTTCTGATAGGGTTTGTTCTTTTGTTGGAGTTCCCCTGCTTGGCATCTTCGCCACCAGGTCCGTCCTTCCTCTTTTGGGAGCTCAAAGCATCCCTTCTCTTACAAGTGATCTCCACTACGGAAGCAGCATGGTAGCATTCCTGAAATCTCAAGATATTAATCTCCAAATCTCCCATGATGGGGTATAGTATGTAATAAGATTTCCAACTGATTTATGTCTTTCCTGTTTTACCTGCAAACTGGTGGGGATGATTGGTCCCATCCCAAACTGAAGTCGAGGGCTCAGTCCCCCGTAGAATCGGTCGACCAACACCTGGTCCGAGTATCCTATGCCGGGTAATAGTCTGAGTAGCGAAGTGAACTTCGCATAGTACTCATCCACTGACATCTTCCCCGTCTGCTCCAAGGCGTCAAACTCCCGAGTCTTCACCATCCTGGTGTGGGCCGGGTAGTATTTGCCCCTAAGTAATGCAGTGTAATGTCCCCAAGTAAAAGCTGGGTCATCCAGGTGGTCGGCTTTCACCATGTTCCACCAATCTCTAGCTGCATCCTTCAGATAAAAGGCAGCAAGTCTTACTTTTTCCCTAGCTGGGACTGCAAGCGTCTCGAACGCTGTCTCCATCTCCATGATGTAGGTCTCCAAGTGGGCAGGGTCAGTCTGCCCCTTGAATGCTTGGCCTCAGTCGTCCAAACTCTTCACCCAATCTCTCTCTCTGGTGGGTGGTGGAGGTAGCTGCTGCTGCTGTCCAACCCCCCGCCTGTGCGAATGCCTGAGCGATTAAGGTGGCAATGTCTGCCAGCCTGACGTTTGGCTCCTCATCATCTGTCCACGTGTCCTCCTCTCTCCTCCTCTTCCCGACATCTGCAGGATGTTGAGGTATATTAGGCACTGTGGTCAAATCTTGGTCTTGGATAGTGGTCTAAGTAAAACTAACTTAAAACTCTTTCAATACTATCTCTCAACCCTTACACCTAAGTCTTAGATATCCTAATCTCGGTGTATCCTTGTATCCAGAGCGTAACTACGCTCTGATACCATTTTTGTAAATACCCCAACCCGAAATCCAATAAACTGAACGGCGATCACTCCCAATAAAATACAACTGCAGCGGAAATAAATACAACACCGGCGGTATTACAATGCCGTTGGCCACCCTTGTGACCAACAAGGCTAAGTCCAAATACAATCCTCAAATGTCACGGTCTGGAATACAGATACAACCCGAGATACTAGGAATCAAACTCAAGTAGAATACTGAAAATAAATAATTAACTAATAGTAGCTCCCAAAGCTTGGTCTACCCCACCTACCTCAGTGTGGTGATCTTCTTAAACTTCAGGTACCTGAAAAATGGGGGTGCCCCCAAAGGGGCTCAGCAAACAATGCTGGTATGGAAAACGTGCAGCCCATCGTCTACCGGGCCACCCACTATTTTGTCGAACACATGCAGTTCATTTTTATAAAGCTGTAAACAAGCATAGTCTGATAATAACAAGTATCCATACAAGGACAATAATGTCACATAGAACAAGACACAGAAGGTCGAGTTAGCTGAACTGAAATTCCTTACTGATAGTCGGTCCACACAATGGGACTGACCGTTATAAACTGAATATCTGAAATAGTGGAGGTATAGTGACCTCGTTATAAGAAAGGTTGGGTATAAACCCCAGGAGATATGTAGTTAAACCCTGAACTGAATGGCGTGGGAAATAAGAACCCACTATAGGAATAAAGTCTTCCTCGAACTGAAGGCATTTGAATCCCGGAAGGAATAAAGTCTTCCTCCAACTGAATGTTCCGTCGCGACGTAGTAGGAGACGACCTGAGACAGGTACAACTCCCGTAGCATGCATGGCCAGATCCAACTGGGCTCCTCATTCTCGAAGTATATAATTGTTAGGTGTCATATAAGATGTTGACAAGAACCCAATGTATAATGTCAATTATCACGTTTAGGATAATGACTTTGTTATGAAGTGAAGTTAGTGAGAGACTTGAGTACAAGCCCTCGTATACTGAAACAGGTATTTAATCCACTGGTATAGTAGTGTTTGTATGCATGGGACATACCGTTGTAGTCAGCGACAATCACGCACATAAATACACAACAGTGCACAAGAGTAAAACAACATTTTACATTAATTATATTGGTCGTTATCACAAACAACAGATAGCACACAAGCCGGGTAATCCGTTAGAAACAGGTTGCAAGAATCCCATACCGTTCACCGTAGACTGTACTGTTTAGTTCCCGGTCAACGTCTGGTCAAACAAGGTCCTAGAATAGGATTAACTGAGAGGTTAATTTATGTTACCCTTATATAATGATTCCATTGAATCTTTTAACGAACCTGTGTTGTTATTTCATGTGAGGTTTATTTCTTTTAATTACCTCATGATTTTATGTATAACTTATTTGTTTTCCTTTTGATTTATTTATAAATCCTTTAATGCATATATATGTGTTTCATTGTGCATTTGTTGTTTATTTTAATTGTCTAAATGACATTAACAACTTATAATTTCTTAACTATATTTATATGACATACATAGACATAAAATTCTTATAGTTTATTATTCCTCCTCCCTTTAACCATAAATAATATTTATTGTTTATCTTTTAATTCCTAATAACCATGTAAGCCATAGCTTTAATCCCATAATTCCTTTAATCAAAATTCTTTCTTCTAAATCCTACAAATATCCATATAGGACCTATATTTATTTAAATCTAAATCCTTAAACTTATATTTCGGTTATTTACAAAACAACCACATTAATTCATAAACTTTACATTTAAAGTCTAATCTCTTTATAACATAATTTTAATTCCTTATTCAATTAAATTACAAAACCACCACTAATATTTTTGGACATAACTTATAAATATTATAACTTTCGGAAATTACATCTTAGCCCCTCAAAATCTCGGCATATTTATATATGCTTTCTATATTTGCAATTTAGCCACAAAATCTTATAATCTTTACATAATGTCTTATAAGCTATAGTTTTAATTTTAATTCTCCATAAATGCTGAATATATATATATAAATTCTTAAATTACCAAACTAACCCAACTAAATCGGTTTTGGTCTAGAACTTTCCATTAATTACATTTTTACCCCAAAACTTTATAATAGTCACTTAATAACTTATAAACTATAGTTTAAATATTAAATTCCTAAATTTCGAAAGTGAACTTAATGATTCTCTTAATTATGAATTCGCCACCTATTAAATACCAACTTTCATAACAACTTTTATAAATTACATAATAGCCCAAAACTTTATAAAAAGTTATTTTAAAGCTTGTTTAAATTATCTAAAATTCATAAACTTAATTCCTAACCTTATATTATATTATAATTACACCAAACAGCCCCTTAGCTCACGGTTTTTATAATAAGCACACTAAACTTTGTAAAAATTACATTTAATCCACATAACTTAATTAATTAGTCATTTAAACACTAATAGAATATTTTTCACTCACCAAACTTTATGATATAAATTTATATACCTAGGTAGCTCATTAAAACTTATTTATCAAGTAGAACATTCGGCCATAATTTAAATGAGACCTTATGTTATATAAAAGTGGATTTATATGTCTAAATAATTATAAATAAATTCATAGGAGTCTATAACTCATGTATAAATTATTGTAATGTCTTATATTTCTTAGCTCAAAATGAAGTACTTTTGCTCTTGAACTTTCGGCCTAAATTTATATGTAACATAAATAAACTTTGTGACACAAAATGTGTCTTAAGGTAATTATTTTCTATATATGTTATAGGTTATATTTTTGGCATATAATACCATGTAGTTTCGGTTTCATATAACCTAGGAGGTGTACATAATTTTTGTACAATTTTTTTTAGAAGCTTAACAAGGCTTATAATATAAGGATTTACTTAGTAAACTTACTTCTTAACAAAGGTGGTTAAGTGCTTGAACTTCTTCTTGAATCTCCAAGCTTCCTCCTAGGTAAACTTGGTGCTCCTCTTCGGTTTTATGCAAGAGGTGAAGGTGTTTAGGAGTTAGATCTTGAATATAGATCTTAAGTAGATTTGGAAGTAGTTTTACAAGACTTTACCTTAGACTTTGCTCCTTATAATTTCGGCACTCCTAAGGTAGGTGAGAACAAGTTTTCCTTCATCAAGATGAAGAAGAAAAGAGACTTAGAAGAGGTAGAACTTGGTTACACATAAAAATGTGCTTTAAGGATTTTCAAGCTTTAAAACCTACCTTGAGATGCTCCTTGGTTTAATGTTGGTTTGGACAATCTCCTTGGAGAACTAAATGAAGCCGAACACACCTTGTTATGCTAGGAAGAGTTTTGCTTCAAGACTTGCCAAGAAATGCTAGGAATTTACCTTAAAGATGAAGATAGAAGTTAAAACTCCATTAATGGACTTAAGAGCTTCAAAGGAAGAAGATGAAGCTAGAAGAGAGAGAGGAGAAGCTTACCAAGCCGTGCAAGAATAGGGCAAGGAAGCAAATGAGGCTTGGCTCACGTAAATGAAAGAGGCAATTGGAATTTGATTTTCTTTTGTCAAATTTTTAATGTCATTTGACAATTCTTTTCCTTAGTTTAATTCATGGTTGATTGGCTCAATAAATGACTCCTTTCCAGCAATAAAAACCGGCCATGTTATAGGGCATGTGAGGTGTGACAAGGCAAGGGTTGGAAAGGGAATAATTGTGAGCTAGAAGACAAGGAAATTTAGGTAAGTTGTACTTTTGATTTTTCTAAGTTAAAGCCTTGTCTTCTTCCTCATTATGGTGCACGATTTCAAGGCTAAAAGAGGGGTCTCAATTCGTTGATGAAGAGCCAAGGAAGAAGCTTGGAAGGTCTCTTGAATTTTAAGAAATGAAAAAGGTGGAATCTAGATCCACTTTTGCCTTTTTACATTTTGTCTTCTTCCTAGCTCACATGGCCTTGTTTCTCTTCATAATTTCGACAGCCACATGGTCAAATGAGACCTACTTACTTTGACATTAAGTAATATAACACATGGGAAGGTGAGTCACCATGTTTTAAGCCTTTTACAAACTTTTAAAGCAAATTTTATACTAGTTTTTGCCCTTAAAATCGGCCCCTATAGAGCACCTTGTTGACTAGTCACACCAACTGATTTAGAAGGTCATTTTAACCCTTTTTAAGATTACCAATTCGTGGCATGTCAAAAACTACAAGGTAATTGCGTAAAACGCATTTTCGTGACACCCGAAGGTGTGTTTTTGTGCTCTAAGGAAAATTTTGGGAAACCAATTGTTCTTATGAGTTCCAAGTGTTTTTAAACACTTATTATAGTAACTAAACATATACTAAGATGTTACATTGAGTTATATGGGGTTATATCAACCCGTGACATAATTTACGGGCCATCGGGACACTCCCGGGCCAAAAAGGAGCGCTAAGAAATCCTCCTTTGGTTTTTGCTGAATTTTGAGAAACCACTTCGTGGGTTCTCTTTATTATGGTTAATAATGATGTTAGGAACTCAAGGAATTAATTTTATAGGAGTTCGTGCCACCTCGGCACTCCTCCGGACTTTTCGTGCTTTAAGGAGCGGGCGTGAGCACTCCCGAGCGTTTTGCGTTTTTGACTGAATTTAGCTTAGGGAATATATTTGTATATTCATATAATAATTGTATGACCATTTGGTTTGAATATTAGAGGGTCATACAAGGTCATGTTTGACCATATTCTTCTAAGGCGTTTTAGCGTTTATGGAGAAACGACTATTTTTACGTAACGTTTTCATGCATGGGTTTGCATGCGTACGTGAACTGATTTATGTTTGGATTATATTCCAATAAATAATGATTTAATAATATTATTTAGATTTGGGGTATTTCATTGCCTGTTGCGCGGTTGGTGCGTTGCAAGCTGGTTGTTCTCGACTGCTCAGCATGTCGACCCAGGTTGCCAGAAATTCTATTCTTCTGTACACTGATTCTTTGCTCTTCGCTATGAAATGCAGTTAACACTGTTTAGATGGGAACCGTCTCCGGGATTCCCAGTTTTCGGGATCTACTGTATGACAGGTTCTCCGTACCTTTAGATGTGTTTAATAACAGCCAGATCGGGTATTCCCGAGTAAGAGTGGACTTCCATCTCTCTGGCGTTGTTTCCCAAGTTATATAACAGGGATTGTGGAGGGCGGGAAGGATATAGTAGGTTTCCAGTATTCACTGGTAGTTCCTTACTAGCGTATCTCTCACGCTATCACTCAACCCTTAACCCAAAGTACCTAAATCCTAACTCGGTACTTCCTAAGCTCGGTAATTCAGTCATCAGAGCGATACTTCGCTTTGATACCACTTTTTGTAACACCCCATCCAACAACAAACACATAACAACAATCTGCAGCGGAAACTCAACTCATCACATTACTTGTTTCAATGGTGTTACACGCCGTTAACCACCCACGTGGCTAACAAGGCTAATACATGTACTTTGTATCGGTCTGATGGACTAGACTCCCGAGCAACTACACGTAACATTTGCTTCCCTTAACAACAACCCATATACTTATTACATTCCAACCGTACCGAGTATTTACAAACTAATGCCGATAACAATTTCGGTCTTACTACGCCTACAATGCTTACGCCATTTAAATGGCTACCCATGTATAAACATCTACCCCGTCCTACTCTCGAACGGCTTCCAGCTCCTTGTACCTGAAATAGAAAAGGAGAGAAAGGGTGGCCCCCAAGGGGCTCAACACCTTTGCTGGTATGGTAATCCCGCAGCCCACATGCTACCGGGCCACGCACAACTAATTGTCGTCTTAGCATGCGGTTGATTATATTTAAATCATGCATACAAGCCATAAACATACAACACATAACATTTCGCCTCGATGGGCTCAACCTATAACCAACACATCCACACTTAACAAACCATCCAATGATTCCTTTAACCCTAGAGTGGCTCTCCTCTAAAACGGAGCTACTTCCTTAATGAACGACACGTACCCATTAATCGGGTTATCCTTAAACGCCTCTTGTCATAACTGGGATTCATTTCCATGATCCACACACTCCATATCCTACAACACATCTCATTCCTCACATAACAAACATAACCAAACCTTTCTTGTTTCGGCGCTCACCTGATAACATCGTATTCATTTTAGGCACCTAACATATACATATCATAGCATAGCAAGGGAAATTGCCTAGCACAATATCAACACAAACACCGTAAGATCGGTTCACACAAGGAACCTTCCACCATAGTTAGTATATATATAGTGAGCCTAGAGATTATTGTCAATCTCATGCTAAGCTCGTTACCAACCTCGTTACCGTCCAGTTATATCGAACGGTTAACTTAAACCCAAGGTGTGTCGGATATAGTAATCCCAAGCACACCGAAATAGCATACGTATGCCCCTGTGGCCCGACGTGAGTCAGTAACTAGCTTTGGATAAGCTAAGGGAAGGTAGAAACCAAATTGGAATACCACCTATACATACACCAAGAGAGCCGAACTGGATATGATATCGACTCCCGTCCATCACACGCGTGGCCGGAACAACCGGACTCCTCACCCCCCCCCCCCCATTAGTACATATACACTTAATAATAAGTAGTTAGAGATCCATTATGGAGCCTACCACATCCACACACCATACGGTATCATAACCGAGTTAAGCACACAAGGGAGGTTCACACACTTGCATACAACGACAATGTCCAACTAACTCACACATAGCCGTGGTTAGCACGTTCCCAAGGTTTGGGCCGCCAACTCCGAATACCGATCACTCATGTGTTCCTAGATTTGGTTAGCTAAGGTTTAACACATATTTGAGGTTAAATGGTATCGGAGGCCAAATTCGCCACATAAATGAATTACTATAAACTCATTACATGTTTTATCTTACAAGGTGGCAAACACTCAGTAAAACATATTGGCATACAAGCCGGTGTAATCCGGTAGGAACAGGTTGCAAGAAAACCATACCTGTCACCGGAGTCCACTTTACCACGTCCACTTATGTTCCTCGAGCAATTCTCGAACAACTGATAACATACATGTACTTTTATTAACATCGGGGTAGCATGATTATTTAATGTCTAATGCTTATAACTTTTTCCCCGTTAACTTAGTTACATAACTTCATCTTTAACTTGTTTTACTTTACATTTCAATACAACTTTTTACCCACTTAATTGTCATTATAACTCACCTAACATGTCCTTAACAACTTTATAACTTCATTACTAATCAATCCCCATCATTACATATCATTTCATAACCTTAACCCATGTTTTGGTCCGACCGGACTTACCGACCGGACTTGTCCATGTCCGGTCGATTCCAGAACACATTTCCGCCAAAATTTTCTACTCCGACCGACCTTGTAAGTCCGGTCCTATGTCCGGTCCATTCCAGAAACTAATTCTCGCAGGGTAAACTGGGCCCGACCGAACTTGCAAGTCCGGTCGCAAGTCCGGTCTGCCCCAGATCTTTGTTTTCCTTTTTACATTCAACTCCAAACTTCACCCCATATATCCTAGTATACCCTAACCTCATTTGGGCACTTCAAACACACCTTAAGATATCCTTAAACACTCACAAAACTCTTTTCTAATTCCTTAAACCTTTACTTATATCTTCACAAAATTTCTAA
Organism: Limonium bicolor; assembly: GCA_023374045.1. NCBI lineage: Eukaryota > Viridiplantae > Streptophyta > Magnoliopsida > Caryophyllales > Plumbaginaceae > Limonium > Limonium bicolor. The sequence continues at coordinate 350,083,208 of CM041777.1, forward strand.
CACTTACAATGTTTTCTCCTAGTTTTACAAGTGGTGTTTCATCCTTAATAACCTTTATACCAAAGTGTTTCCTCACCATCATAACATCATCTCCCAAGTATCTTCTCTTACTAACCAAATCTTCTCTTTCACAACTCCTTAAAGTTCCTTTCTCAAAACCTTATCTATACATTATTCCCACCTTGCACATCACATAACCTAAACCTTAAACATACTTCTTCAAGACTTTAATACATTCTCAAGACACACATTGAATTCCTAGAACTTCCAAGATAACACCTAAATCCTTGCATCACTCTAAATCACCTTAATACTTTTTTCTCAAGTAAACATTTATTCACCTTTAACACTTCCTAGTTCATCAAAACCATTAAAAACACTTAGATCTTCTTACACATTTTCCCAAATTTGGCCATAGCTTCTCTTGTATATACTCACATCCAACCACTTAGGTTTTTACCTTATTTCATTCAAGAACACCTAAAATCCATCAAACACATTTTATACACAAGACTTCACACATTTAGCACTACATCACAATATAGTGCATAACTTAAATTGCTTGGCACTTAGGCCCTTAAACAACATGGCTTTAGGCCCTTAAACTGCATAAACCTTAAACACTGAATCCACAATATATAAGCCTTTGACCTGCAATTACACACACCAAGACATATGTTCCTTTACTAGTCTCCTTGAGAAACACCTTACTAAGTCATTCACCCTTTGCTCTTTAGGTAGTTTTAGCAAGCATTATAAGCTCATTTCTCCTAAGGCATTAAACCACATTGAGATAGCATGTTTACCTCTTTTCCACACAAACTTCTTTCTTGTTTCCTCTTAAAACCGGTAAGGCATTTCTTTCCTTGTCAACCACTAAACAATATACCAACATTGAAATGAGTATATAAGCTTTATGCTTCATCTCATTGTAAACCCTAGGTTTACATTATTTCAAAACATTAATGTAGTTGTTTTACCTTGATCTTTGAAGGGTGTTTGAATATCTATGAAGAGAGGACTCCACCTAGTCCTTGAAAGATTCAAATGGAGCTAGAACAAAGCAACACAAGGAGCTCCATCAATGAATATTTTCGGTCAATGACAAAACATGGAGGAAACTTGATTTTTCTTTGAGATTCCTTACCTAGAAGCAAAGGAGATCAATAATATGTGGAAAGACAAGCTCAAGCTCCATCAATGGTGGAACTACATGGCACCGAAATGGTGATCTTGAAATTTTGAGAAGATAGGAATGAAGAGCTTGATGAGAGGAAGAGAATGGTGTGTTTGTTTTTGATTTGGTTAAGTGAGCTATGTTTTACAAGGGTTCAAAGGTGGACTTCCATGGTGGTGGTGCTGTATGAACGTGAGAACAGAGAGAAGAGAGGTAGAAGAGAGCTTGAATACGTGGGGAAATGAAGAAGGAAATGAAAGAATGAGATAAGTTTTGCTTTTTGGAAGATATTTGTACTTAAAAAGCAAATAGTACTTAAGTTAGTCATTCTTTATTTCCTTAGCATGTTAACAAGGGTGGTGAGTCACCACACCTTAAAACCGGCCCCCAATAGTACCTAGGGGTATTTTAGACTTTATTAATCAATTGTCTCACTTATAGTAACATATGTTACAAACTAGCTTATAAAAATCACTATTCACAAAAACAAGGCACATAGAAGTGAAATTTTTGATTTCCCATTGATATAGACTTCCAAATGTGATACTATATAGTAAACATGTTAATTAAAGAGTAATGATGGACATTTAGCCATTCAAAACTCATTTACAAGACAATTTTTCAAAAACGTGCTTTAAGACTCCTTAAAGCACATTTTGCGTTTTAACTTGTTTTCAAGCTTGGTTTTCTTTAGTAATTGATTTAATATGTTCATTAACATATAAATAAGGCATAGGTATGACCATTAGGTCTTATACACATTTATCCCAAGCTTAGAGCACATTTTAGCCCATATTGACCTTAAGGTATTTATTTGTGTTTTGTTTGGTTTCATTGTCTACCAAAGTTTCCTAAGGACTTAATTAGCCTTATAAAGTCATAATTAAACATTATCAAGTCTTGGTAGGCTCTTTGGGTCCTAGCCAAGTTCACTCCAAGCTTAGAGCATGTTTTTGCTCAAACCGTGTCTTAGTGTTTTATTGTGTTTTACCATGGTTTAAATGGTTCATTTATGTTTCTAAGGCACTTTTTAGCCTTTAAATACCATAGTTTAACATTTACACAACATACCAAGGTTTGGGGTATTTCATCGGAACCAAAAGCTACTGGAATGGTCCGACCCAGAGGCGTATGGGTCGGACGGAACAGTTCTGGGTCGGACGGGACATTTTCAGAAGACGGAAAACTTACTGGAAGGGTCCGACCCATAGGTTGGGTCGGACGGTGGGTCGGACGGCCCCAACTTATAAATAATAATAATAATAATAATAATAGTAACATAGTAATCATATGTATCTATATATATAGAGATGTACAAATATATGGGACTTTAGTAATACACCATTAATGTAACACTAATGGTAAAGAAATAAGTATGTAAATGGGAAACAAGTAAGAGGATTAGTTAAGGAAGTTGAAAGTATAAGAACATTAAGTAAACCCAAAGTAATGGGATAACGGGGTAAGCACGGGAGTAGTAGCTATGAATGTAATGTAATGCTTAGAATTGATTGAACCATTTGGCATGTAGTCATTGGTTCGAGACTAGGACTCGAGGAACAAACAAGGAACTATGGAGCAAGGGAACACCCGATAAAGTAAACCAACGGTGAAAGGTATGATTTCTTCATGCCCTGTATCCTAATCTGGTTACCCCGATTTGTGTGCTTATTTGATCACCTAATAAGATAAATGCATGAATCAGACTATATTGCACTTACCTGTGCTTGTTTACATTGTTCGGGATATTTGCCTTGAACAATAGTTTGTATAATTCATGAAACATATGAATGATGATGAAGTGTATTGTATTACGTAGTGTACTTGTATATTGTAATGTATTTGGTATGGATGCGTATATGAGCCTTGTATTTTATTATTGTGGCTTGAATGAATGACTTCTACTAATTCCTCACTACCTAACTCCTAACATAAGTAAGGAATAAATTGGAATGATTAGAAGTCCGATATAGCTTCGGCCACGCGTGAGGATGAGGAGACATAAGAGGTTGGATCTGATTCGTGGTTCTTAAACTAGTCCACGGCCCAAATCCCTTAAATGGGTAGCATCCTGGATTGGTGAACCAAGTAAATCCCGGTGGTGTGACGGAGTAGTCCCCGGGCCGGAGGTCCCGACGACTTGACATGAGTAAGAGTAAGAGTAAGTAAGTATGTATGAGTATGAGTATGAGTATGTATGCATATGTATGGAGTAACGAGTAAAAGAGTAATCTCCACCCGATTAACCCGGGTGGACCAATGAAGCTAACAAGTATTGTATATTGTGTATGTAATGAGTATGTGTAATTCGGAAGAAGGTAAGTATGTATTGGATGGTTCATATTGTATTCCTTGTATGTAATGGAATGTATGTATGTATGCCTTGCGTAAGTATTATAGTATTGTGTATGGAAGCATGTATGCATGATGTATGAATAAAAGAACTGCATGTATTCGACCAAGTGGTCGGCGTACCCTCACTAGTACGCGGGGTATGCGGTTATCATGCGCAGCGAAAGCTGACCCCCTAGGGGGAACGTTTTTAGTGTGCAGGTACCCGAAGCAAAGATGGTCAAGGTAAGAGACCGGTGGCACACCCTTGTATTTGGAAACAAGTAGCTTGTGAGGAATGGGTAGGGGATAGACTCTTAGTAAGTACATATGGAACTGAAAGAATCATTGTATTTGTAAAAGGAACTTAGTAAACTCGGTTATGTAAATTGTATTATGGATATGAAGGAGTAAGGTATTGATTGGAGCATTGTTGTATTGATTGACAAATGGAGTATGTACTTTAGATGTGTAGTACTCGGGATTCCGGTCCATCAGACCGATGCTGTATATAGAAGCAGTAGCCTTGTTAGTCACGTGGGTGACTAACGGCATTGTATCACCCATTGTAAGTACTTATGTATCCGCTGCATGATTCTGAAAGCACGAGGAGATTGGACGGTAATGATTGTATTAATAGTAGGGGTGTTACAAAAAGTGGTATCAGAGCGAAGTATCGCTCTGATGACTGGAAATACCGAGTTTAGGGAATACCGAGTTAGGATTTAGAAGCTTAGGGCTGAGTGTTAGCATTAGAGTTATGCTAGATAGGAACTCCCGGTGAGTACCGGATACCTACAATACCAGTCCCGCCCACCGCATCCCCATTGTATAACTTGGGAAAGGACGCCAGAGAGAGGAAAGGCCCTCTCATACTCGGGAAAACCCGATCTGGCAGTAATGAGACATTCCTACAAGAGGAAGGACCTGACATATAGTAGATTCCAAGAAATGGAAGACCCGGAGATGTATCCCGGTTGAACAACAATACCCGCACTTAATAGCGGTGGAATAAGCACTCCAACCACAAGGAGGCTACAACTTACAATAGCATGGGGCGACAGGCTTAGCAGTCGCAGAACCTAGCTAAACAACCAGCAGCAGGAAAAGAAGCACTAACCGTGCAACGAAATGGAAAAGGAGCAGTAATGGAACCTGAGACACAAGTCTGCGGGACAACAGTAATAGCCAAGCAGCACCATCAACGGCATGCTAGCGGGCTAAGGACATAGTCGGGAGTGATTGACTCCAAAACTACAACGCCAAAAAGGTTACAAACCCGGCCAACATAGCTCAGACAGCTACAAGAACGTTCATAAGATATAACCTGATGCAACTACAACCGTAGTGCCTAGACCAACTCAGGTTCAGTAACCACAACAAATGTGTGGGAACAAGCAACAAGAAAAGACACAGCCAAATCAAAAGGGGAACCTCCAAGGATTGGAGAGGTGCCCTGATCGACGACAGCCATGTCAAATTTACTGAGAAGTCACTCAGGAGACTAATTAACGTAAGTAAATGATCGATAAGATCAAAGGAAGAGTCAACAAGACTATCCAGTACCAGTGAAAACCATACCGTGACCGATATCGGTTTACCCAAAAACCACCAGTACCACGCACTTGCCACGGCAAGTGCAGTAAGGACAACAACATGTAGAGGAACACTAATACACCACAAACACATAGTAATGTACTGAGACCGCAAAGAAGCAACTACCGGATCACGTATCCTAAAAACAGGAAGAAAGGAGCCTTGGAAAGGCCTAACGGCCTGACCATTGTATTAAGGACATACCAGTCAGCAAGAAGCTGGACTTGGTAAAGACCTCAACATGGTTATGCCATGCGGAACATCTTTCAACACCAAACCATTATTTCAAACCAAGTTTTGTTTCAAAACCACAAACCTTCTTTTAAAACCTTGGATTTTAAAAACCGAACCAACATAATTACGGTGAGTATCATAGAATGATACAAGAGGAGTTGGCAACAAAATACTTCACCTAGGCGTGTGACAAACACTACGAGTGTACCCAATTACGGGATGTGGGACAACCGCACTCCGAAGGAGCTTACGGGCCTGACATATAGTTGGGTAAGTGGTAACGTATCAACAAGGTACCCCACGTATGTATACATGTAGTGTGTGACACACGGGAAGTAGTCAACTCCGTTATACGGACCATGAGTGAGTTCAAATCAGAGCAGCTGGACACCTCAGGCGATCAAGTATAAACGAACTCAGAGAATCCATCTGAAGATGAGGGATAAGAACTAGAAGTGCAAAGATCACAAACTAGTAAGTATAGACATTGGATATGTCTCGAGGACATCAAACAAATACGTGATAGCTGGAAGGTATACCCAGCCTGAATGCAGTAGGGCAGATGCCTAAGGTGAGCACCACGATGCTCAACAAACGGGACAGAGTCTCCCGAGAGCAATCACAAGATTACCATGAAGTATAATCCATCTTTGAGGAGAATTTTAAACCTGGTCTAAACGCTAGGAGAAGGTATAAACAGTCTACCCAAGGACGGGAGACGTCATAACCCAAAGGGAATAACTCAAGTACAATACCACAAGGCGGTATGGCAGCCACAACCTATGTTAAACGTTAGCCGGATGTAACGGCATAACTAACAGCACTCAGGAGCAATCCTTGAAGGGTGTCTGAGATAACAACAGTTGAACAAGCGTCATGATAAAAGCACATGAGCTAGAACGAATATTCGGTTAGGATACCGAAGGGATTTCACCTAACAGGAAACACCCTAAATTACCAGAGGGCCCGGATTTACACCAAAATGCCTTAAAGGGTCTCCTATGAACGGAAGCGTGATGTCACGACTTACTATGGAGCCCAGAAATACCTCCAACCTATGGGGTATACAGGGAGTGGAAACATGCATAAGCAGCTTGCAAGGGGCATAGCTCGCAGCAATAAGGCTTAAAAGCCACCAACCAACTGTGTTATGTAAACCTTAACGGTTGCATGACCCACACCATCTGATAACAAGACTTGCAAGGGATATTGTCTCATATGACAAGAAATCAACAACTGGACCATCAGTTCAAACCCAACATCCTGAGTGGCTTGGAGTAATGGCCATCTCAGTGTCACTGTCACTAGAGCATCAGTCTAGTATACAGTTGACGGAGTTCTTAATTACCATCATGCCTTCTGTAGCGATGGTACCACAGAGGCATAGGAATCATGATAATGCCAACGATGGCCTAGTCCACATTTGGACACTACAAAACCAGAGGAAGAACACCTCTTGTTGACCAAAGATCATCAATGCGGTAATGATGCGAACCCTCAGGAAAGGCTTCCATCTATCATAACAGTAAAGCATACGCTTGTAGATGTTGCCAAGAGACGATGGAATAAGGAAATGAGATTTCCAAACCATCACGACTTAAGGAGCAAGCATACTCCGTATGCACCCAAGCATGTGGTGAACCGTTGTATAAACACCAACATGATAAACCTCGTCATGAGACCTATGAGTGGAGACAACCCCTCAACAAGAACTTTCACCTATCAGTGATGAAATACTCTTCAATTAGAGAACGGGACCAGAAAACCCCTAGAGTTCTTGGGATGTCCCGGTGATATGCATACAAGTGGAACTACATAGCTAGAGCCTATAACTAATGCTCAGCTTTGAGAGGACAGTAATTGTCAAAACAATCAATGTGAATACTCGTTGAACACCACATATGACTAACGCTCGAGAGAGCTTATAACCTGATGAATTACCTCATCCCTGGTCAACCGAGTTATTTGGCAAGCTATATCATGAATGAGGAAGTAATGTGAGGTAAGCTAACCTACACATGAAACCTAAATTGAAATAAAACATCCCCACAATGGGAAGATAATATTATTGCGGTATACTACGACAACCGTCATATATACGAACTAGGAACCCCCTAGTGTATGTACACCAGAAGGAAATGGTGCCAATGATAAGAGTAATAAGTAAAGAGGAACTACCACAGTAACAAAAACAGTAAAAACAATGTTGTACAATGAGTAAGAATACGGTGCGCAACAAGCGACCGCTATGAGGGAGTAATAGATAATGACACGGAGTATAAGTATGAGAAGACAGACAAAAATATTCTTTCCTATCACATAAGTGACTTACTGCCAAGCGTTTACGCCTCTGCACTCTGTATGACTGGGTGTTTTGGCATTGCACTTGTGCAGCTAATGACCTAATGGGATGGCTAGGGATATGGAGAATGTAAACCGTAGTAAACCCTTCTTTTCACCACAAACATGGCATAAGCCAGTCAAGCATTCTTAGCAACAGACCGTGCGGCCTAAGGCCAAAGGAGCACGAAGAGTGTGAAACACACTAACAATCACAGATGTGAATTCCAGTGGAATAAAAGAGTGAAAAGGGACTTAAGAAAGTCACAAGGACCGACGCATAGAAAATGCAAGGTTATACAAGTAAAGGACACTTGTACTGAACCAGAAGAACTGGTATAATTCAGAAGCTATTGACAACAGAGGAAGCACTACAACTGAGTAGTGACTTAACCTCGCCCGACAATAAGCCGGAGGAACTTAATGAATAATCGTGGAAGCATAAATAGCATGTGTAGTAGAGTACCAGAGAGCTGGTTATAAATCTTAAACTCATTGAGTTCAAACACGGTAAAAGAATACCGTATTGGTTTAGTAAACCTCATTCCCATAATAGACGGATATAAAGTGATATAAAACACTTTAAGGATAACAAGAAGGGTGAATAACCCAAGTTATTAGGGTCGCGCAGCAGAAGCTAGTAGGCCCTAGCTAGGAGATTAATGTACCTAGTGAGTATAATACAATGGCTATTAATGCCTTGAAGCCGATTAGGCTAGAACCGAATTAAATATGAGTTAAATAAACTCATATAGGAACTCTTGGTGCAAAGACTAAACCATTGGTATGGTTAAGACCCTTTTGACCAGAGCATATTATATAGTATACCGTAGTGAAGCTAAACGCTTCAGTTTGCCCAAACTGATTAAACCAATGTTTAATAATAATAACATATTGTAGATTACGTGGGCGTAATCCCTTTTAAGGGGGGTAGAGCGAAAACTTCATAATGTGAATTTTATAAATAAAACACATAAACCATAATGTGCATGGCACAAATGAGAATCGAATTGATGATTGATACTATGTTAAATGAACATAAGTATTCATTCATATTGTAATTATGGTAATTAGGCATGAGAGATGCAAATACCATGGGATGGATATACCTACCCTGTAACACCATGTAAGAGTATTAATAGAAGAAAAGTAATGAGTAGTGGACGGAGCTCCACAATTATTGTAGTCGTTGAAGAAGTGGTACGAAACGATTGAGAGTTGTAGAGGAATGTAGCCCATGAGTAGTGTAAGTTATGGGAAGTAAATTGAGGATGACTAAATTTTATAAGTATGGCAATCCCTAGTTAGAATAATTGAAATGATGGAGAGTAATGGAGGGAAGTAGTGAAGGTTGATGAAATGAGCATTTAGGTATTGAACCATAGAGTAAAGCATTCAGGAAGTAGAGTGAGGATGATTGATGGATTGATTCCATCCTTTGGAGATGTATGAATTCGTATCACAACTAGAAAGGGTAAAAAGATAGAAAATGAAAACAATTAAATTAATTGTTTGTTTGAAACTGATGTGGGAAGTCGAATTTGATCCTGATCAGATCGGGGGAAACCGAACACAAATTGGGGTGGAAAGATAATTCAACACTGATGCTGATCACATCAGGGTCGAATGATTCTTGAAGCTCCCCTCAAGTGGTCACAAGAATCACACATAGGATAGAAGTAATGAATATAAATTGAAATTTGGAGTTGTATGCTTTAGAAAGATTTCTAATTAGTTGTAGGAAGGGTCGAATGTATGTATGCCTTGCGTAAGTATTGTAGTATTGTGTATGGAAGCATGTATGCATGATGTATGAATAAAAGAACTGCATGTATTCGACCAAGTGGTCGGCGTACCCTCACTAGTACGTGGGGTATGCGGTTATCATGCGCAGCGAAAGCTGACCCCCTAGGGGGAACGTTTTTAGTGTGCAGGTACCCGAAGCAAAGATGGTCAAGGTAAGAGACCGGTGGCACACCCTTGTATTTGGAAAGCAAGTAGCTTGTGAGGAATGGGTAGGGGATAGACTCTTAGTAAGTACATATGGACCTGAAAGAATCATTGTATTTGTAAAAGGAACTTAGTAAACCCGGTTATGTAAATTGTATTATGGATATGAAGGAGTAAGGTATTGATTGGAGCATTGTGTGTATTGATTGACAAATGGAGTATGTACTTTAGATGTGTAGTACTCGGGATTCCGGTCCATCAGACCGATGCTGTATATAGAAGCAGTAGCCTTGTTAGTCACGTGGGTGACTAACGACATTGTATCACCCATTGTAAGTACTTATGTATCCGCTGCATGATTCTGAAAGCACGAGGAGATTGGACGGTAATGATTGTATTAATAGTAGGGGTGTTACAGCTACTTGCAAGTTGTGCTTGGTTGTTTGTTTATAGTGTTATGCTATCGTTAAGTGTGTATGTTATAATGAGGAAGTGTGGTGTGCTTTACTGCTTTATTATAGCATGTAACCGGACCTAATAATATTCGACCAAGTAGTCGTGTAGCCCGACAACATACGGGCTACACATATTCATACTCAGCGTAGTTTGCTGAGTCCTTTATTACTCAATGTTTACAGGTAATGAACCGGATGATACGGAGCGTAGGGGGATGGCTACCGTGGGGGTAGTCCATCAGGGCGAGACATATGGGTCTTGGGTAGCACAATGATGTATAGGCTGTTACTTTGGCGGGCATTGACCTGGGATGTATTTCCACAGTAGTGTTGTAAGGTGATAGCAATTATTTATACCCTCGGTATTTGGGAATGTGTTTTATGAGATTTGGTTAAGATAAGTTCCAGTCATGCAGATCGTAACTTGGTGTAGGTAGAATGCTCGTGTCAACCACGTGGGTGGTTGGCATCTGTAGCACCCGAATAGAGTTAGAAACCGCTGCGTAGACATCTCGTGTTACCGTTAGGCGCGTCGTTTAATTGTTGATTGTTATTCGGGGGTGTTACAGTGGTACTGCTAATCCCTCAAATGCTTCTGCTCTTAAATCCATCCTTGAAGATTTCCTTAGATCTTCAGGCCATGAGATCAACTATAACAAATCTGAGATCATCTTCAATAAAAAAACTCAATCATGTTATCAAAAGTCAAATCAGTACAATCCTAAACGTCCCAGAAAGCCCAACCTTCACTAAATATCTTGCCCTTCCAGTTTACATTGGGAGGAATAAAACCCAAATCTTCAACTACATTCTTGAAGCTGCTAGAAAAAAAGTCCATGCGTGGACTAAGCCAATGTCCCATGCTGCTAGCTAGAAGTGTTCTTGTTTCCAGTGTCCTGCAATCTCTTCCTATTTATCCAATGTCCCGTTTCCTGTTGCCTAACTAGATTATCTCTAAGCTTAATTCTATTATCTCTTCCTTCTAAATAGGTGGTAATGAAGAGAAAAAGAAAATGCACTGGTTGAGTTGGTCAAAAATATGTAATTCCAAAGAAAAGGGAGGTACTGGTTTTAAAGATATTTCTCTCTTTAATAGAGCTCTTTTGTCTAAGCAAGTTTGGAATATCCTTCAAAACAAAGAGTCCCTTGTTACTAAGATCCTCAAAGACTTATATTTTCCTGCTTCGGATATCCTCCATGCTAACTTGGGATCTCATCCTAGTGTGATTTGGAGATCAATTCATGTGTTATTCCCTTAATCAGAAAAGGAGCTAGAATTCAGATAGGGAATGGTTTAACTACAGAATTCTGGGATTCTCCCTGGATTCCTAGACCAACCTCTTTCAATCTGATAACCCCGTAACCAAATCCCTTGATCTCTGTTACAGTTAGTTCCTTTCTGGACAGAAATCGAAACTCTTGGAATGAGTAGTTGATTAGTTCTACAGTCTGGAATATTGATGCAGAGTTGATTAAGACCATTTAGGTGAATTTAGATGATGAAGATAGATGGATTTGGCACCATTCATCAGATGGTACCTTTTCTGTCAAGTCTCTCTATGATGTGATTAAAGATGAAGAAAGCCCTACAAATTCTTCTATGAAATCAGATTATTACAAATCAGTTGACAAACTAAAGCCTCTGCTTTGCAGTCCGAAAGTTAAACTATTCTACTGGAAAGTCCTTAACAACATTGTTCCTAGTATGGCAAATTTAGCGAGGAGAATAGGGGGCAGAGAAAACTGCCATCTATGTGGGAAAACTGATACCATTTATCATCTCCTCTTCGACTGTAGTATGATTTCCCACTTGTGGAATAATATTATTGATGTAAATCTCCTTCCCTCTTCGGGTGAGAATAGCATTCAAGACTGGATATAAGAGTTCTATCAAGTGGGAAATAGATAAGCTCATTTCAGTTGCTAACCTTATGTGGTCCATTTACGATGCAAAAAATTCAGTCAGACATAATCAAGATATGTCTCTTCTCATGACAGTGGAAGCAAATCTGTATGCAACCAGAGCTTACAGAAGTGCCATGAAAACAAATTTCAATCTGATTTCTAATGATAATGAGTGGTCTCCTCCTTTGCATGGATCTTATAAAATTAACTGCTCTTGGAAGATTAGAAGAGGTTGTCCTACTATTTTGGCTGGAACAATCAGAGACTACCTGGGGTTTCCGATTCTGATTTTCAACAAGATGGTCATAGGGCACTGTAACATTCAACAAGAAGAAATCAAAGGGATATGTTATGCACTGACCTGGGCTTTACAGGAAGGAATCAATGATGTCATTATCGATGTTAGATCTGAAGATATGTTTGAGGAATTGTCAAGTCGAAATATTTTGCTCCATAACTCACTACTAGTTCAATGTAGGAGATTTTCTACTTTATTCAGTAATGTAACTTGGTGTCTAGATAAAACCTCTATCTATTATCCTGCTGTCCTAATAGCTGATATGTATAATAATTTGGGTGAGTTTAAGTGCTGGAGGGAGGAGAACATTCCCCTTAAAATCTCTACTATGTGTAATATGTCTGCTACTTAATCAGTTTCTATAAAGTGCATCAATGTTTATCAAAAAAAAATGTGTTGGTGGGTCAGAACATGTTAATGCAAAGGGTACTCTGACTATAGTTGAAGGTCAATACGTAGTGGTAAATAATCATTTTTCCTGTTATAAAATTACTTATAATCAATTGGTTTCTATTTGATTTGAATATTATAATCTTTTACTAACAATGTAGTAACAACTCTAGGCTAGGTTTAGTATGAAAATTTAATTTGAACATAATAATTATGTATCCTAAAGAATAAAAATGACAATATTAGAAAAAAGGAGAGCATTTGCTTGGCCAATTATTTCAAGCCAAGCTTTGACGAAGATTGTCCCCATATTGATGGCAATCACTACACAACCTCAATGTCAGAGAAGTAGAGAACATACGCATATATTTATAGTCAAGGCTCAGATCATCAAGCAAATCAGCATGGCCAGCAAGCAACTCGCATTTGGAGGTTAAAAGCCTGAGGTTCAACTCAAGTAGTTTTTCTCAAACACCTCTTCGTAGATCATGGCCGTATCCATTACTCAGATTCATGGCTACCATAACCAATCCAATCGAGTTCGATCAGGCATTTACCCGTGGGTGATTCGTGTGGATCAGATGATAATCGGATATAGTTTTTCTTCATATAAGATTTTCTAGTTCATGAAGCAAGCACAAAATCATACTAAATATGTGATTTCACCACTAATGTATGAATTAGATGAAAAAAGAACAGGTGCATATTAAAATATGGTCTCTTTATATGAATGATGAACCGGGTGATACACAAATAATGAGTTAGATTATTGATGAAAATGATATCATTTAAATTTGACCCAAATTCATCATCAGGTTATCCTTTATCCGTTTATCATGAATTTATTTTAGATTCTGGATGATAGATTAGGAGGTATTAATTCCAAATGCACCATCCTTTCCTGTATACAATATATCATCAATTTCAATGTTCAAAATTTCACTATCAATCCCACCATTTCTCCACATCTATTTTTGTGAAGAAAATGCAAGATTCTGATTGCTGATAAAATGGGATACGATTCCCTCAGTGGTGTGATTAATAACCCACTTGCACATGTGACTGAGACAGATTACTAAAAACCCCACCCATCCTTATTGTAACTAAAAAAAAAACATAATGCACTTACACAATTATATTTTACAATAATCTCAAGTTGTACAGAGGACAGATAACCACGGTAGAAAACATACTGAGTTGACCATGTTACAGAATCATCATACTACACACTATTTACCCAATTGTTGAGCTAGTTAATGCTCTAAGGTGGCATCAGCTCCCTGAGGTATAGATCAGAGCCAAATGATTAGCTACTTAAATCTCATCCTTTCCACCGTAGAAGTAGCGGAAGACGCATGAAAAATCATCCATCTCGTGGCCTTCTCTGCACAGTTCAAGAAATCTGCAAACATAAAAAGAGAATTACAAACTGAAATGACGTACAACAGCCTATGCACCTTTCTGACAAGATTCTTTTTATTAGTAGACTATAAGAGAACATATATATATATGAACCCTGATCCACATGAATATTCACCAGAGTATTTATATGACGATGAAATCTCCTAGGTTAATAAGGATCAGAGTATATAAAAAGGAAAATTGCTTACATTTCTCGAGCTTGAGATGTCAGTGGGGACCTTATGCCTACTTCTTTTGCAGATTCAGCAGCAAGGTCCAAGTCCTTAGCCTACATTAATATGAAAGGTAAATTGGCAATTCAGACCTTGCTAAGCTAATATACAAACAATTGTGACAGGCTTCCAACCATTCTACTCAAAATATGATGCGCGGGCTTCCATCAGATATTATTTACCATTAACTTGGATGCAAATCCACCTTGATAGTTCCTTGATGAGGGAACCCCATCCATCACCCCTGGAACTGGATTATAACTATCGCTGCCATACAGAATGAGCATTATTAAGTAAAAGATACTGAAACATTTTATAAAACCGGCAAAATTGAATTATACTCCCTCCGTTCAACAATATCTGTCATTTTAGAAATTTGCACACTTATTAAGGAGAGTAGAACAATGATGCATGTACCCCTACTTTTTACTTTTCCATTTAGATAATAATTATTTTTGTGTTGAATAGTAGGGTTAAAAGTGGAAAAAAGTGTCAAAAAGCTAGAATGACACATGTTTTTGAACAAGAGCCACAACCTAAAACGACAGATATTAATTAACGGAGGGAGTACTCTCCGGGACAATTAAAACACACAAAAAAACCAATTTACCTACTCCAACAGCGAGCGCTTGAGGTATTGAAAACTTTGGTGAGGGTTTTTGAAGCTAGTCCTAATGATTGACCAAGAGCAAGTGCCTCTGACATCCCAATCATGCTGACGGCCAGCGCCAGATTGTTGCATATTTTTGCAGCCTACAACACAATACAAGGTTCATGCATAATGAACTTCTGTTGAGATCCTAGAGAAAATGTCATGTGTCACGAAAGATTTATCTAACTAAATAAGCCATATGGCAGACAATCTCACCGAGCCACTTCCTGAACCACCACAATAAATTGAGCCTTTGCCCATTGACATAAATATAGGATTTGCAGCTAAACAAGCTTCTTCTGCTCCACCAACCTGAGCAACATAACAAATAACATAAGAAGACATATAGTACAGAGTGCACCCCTTCTGATAAATCTATACAACATGTCTAAAGCTTGCTACACCCCTAATTATGCCACAGCACTCACGGCCATCGGAAAAGATCTTAAGGCTCAAGGAAAAAAGCAAAAAAAAAAAGGAAGGCGGCAAAAGGATGAAGATAACCGCTCAGTAGTTATCAGATTTTCAGTCTTTGTTTTAAATCTCAGTAGTTTTTCGAGCTTTTGAAGTTCTCCACAATGCTATTATCTTCCGTAAATAATCAAAAAGTAGATCATCCAAAAGGAGATAGCGGTTAAGAAGAATTGGGTCGAACCAGGCTACAACCATTGCTCCAACTGGCATTCTTGGATGCTAGCACATAAGGACCATTGTACCAGAGGATCACAGAAATCAAGATGAAAGCAAATTATGAAGCTTACCATGAAGGTCAATGTTCCAGCCTCTGCAGCCAGAATTCCACCAGACACAGGAGCATCTAACATAACAGGGTGCTCCCACTCACCTGCATGAACAATAATTTCAAGAAACGGCAATGTGTCGACTCACAAGACAAGTCATGTTTGTCTATAGCAGGACATACTAAATGTTTTGGATGATAAAACATTTTGAGGATGTATTTGACATAATATCACCAATTATCTACATAAGAAGTAGCACCTGTGTTTTCTTTCAAGTCTTTCTCAGAGACAATATGAGAAACCTTCCTTGATGTTTGTACATCAATTGTGGACGAATCAATGAATAACCATGGCCGTGAAGGCCTCCCTCTTTGGAGCAACCCACTACTCCCTGTATACACATTCAATACCTACATTAAACAAAAACATGAGAAAGAGGTAACAATACATAAGCAGGAACAAAAATTACACGGATTGACAGCAAAATTTTTGCTGTCAGTTCTTCATAACACTACAACATAAATTATTAAACAGAAAATATGGCATCCCATTCACCTTGAATATAATGAAATGAATACTGCTTGAAAAGGTATGGTTCCTGAACAATGGCAACTTTCCTTAACAGTGAATGACTTGGGAACTATGAAATTGCCATCTGCTCCATGCAGATATATAAATAAATAATGATCAGCCTGGAAAACAATGTTCAGTGGTATGATGTAACCTCCTTAATACTAAGTTTGTGCACCCTCTTCCAACAACCTCAGAATCTTAAGGAAAGAAGGAATATGGAGTGACTGTGGAATTGCCACAAAAACCCAGTTTAAAAGGTGATCTCAGGAAGTGGAAGGTATTCCTGGAAATACCAGGAAATCAAAGCACAAAATGGTTGCATACCAGCGTGATGTAATAGTATCTGCCATCATAAATAATTTGTGCACGCGCAAAGTATTTAAGTTGAAACAGCATTATCTAAAGGATGTGCCAGAAAAGGTGAAAAAGTAGTTAGTTTTTTTTATCTATTTGGATAAGTTGCACTGTTTTGTTAAAATGAAAAGCTAGTTATTGTAGCTGATGTGTGTGACATACATAGTGGATAAGCTAGCTAATTAATGAGAACACGGCCTTTAGAATAGAAAGAAAGTGAAGTACTGCTCACATGATTAGCTGAAGGCAACATTGTAACAACAACATCGCTAGCTTCTGCAACTTCCGCTGGTGTTTTCTTCACCGGAATTCCAATTTGTGAGAACTTCTTAGTTGCATCTGAATTGCTGAACCAAAGTTTCCCAACTTCATCGACAGAATAATATTTAATAAGGAATAAATAATCAAAGCCCAGCTGCGCTGAGAGAGAACAGAATGGAAAGTTTGAAATATAAAATTCAACTTTACATGTCATGAACGGTGACTTTAAATCCAGAATTGAACAGGTTCATCGCCATGCGTGATCCCATATTCCCTAATCCTATAAAGCCAACCTTCTGTAACACAAAGAATCATTCTTCCATAAACTCTGCAGACGAAACTGATAAAGATATACATTATATGACATAAGGCTGGTCCCGATTCCGGACGCTGTTAATATATTGCAGAAATTCACTTGTTAGAAGAGTTTGCACCTTCTAGAAGAAAGTAGTAAAAGCAACTTACAAGCACCTCTTTTGCAAAAAAATAACTAATATAAGAAGTCAAAATCCCCCACCAGCCTACTGCCTGCAAACTCAATTTATCAACCGGGATGAGGATGTACTAACTATCTACTATCTTGGTCCTCGATCAAGCACACACGGGAAGAATGACCCGCATAAAGACTGTGAATTACAACTCCTCCGACAACCCAGAAAGAAGAAGTATCTAGAGCATGCAGGAGTTTGTAAGTTCATAAACCTACAATATTCCATCCAAAGGATTCGATCACCAATTAAGGTAATTACCACATACCTCCATCCGAGAGGAGATATTCGAAGAAGAAAAGCCCCGGGATGAAATTGAATTGGAGAAAGAGATAGGTATGAACTTAATCCTGAAGCGAGAAAACAGAGATTTCACATTACTTATCGCCATTGAGAGTGATGAAACCTCTCTTTCCTCCTAACGAGCTCAAAGACCTGAACTCAATAATGCCGTTTTTAAGTTTCGCTGGTAATACCGGTAAACCTGATACCGGAAATCACTGGTAGCCAGTTTTAATGAGGCTATGTTTGGATGGTTTTTTGCGTTGTTTTGTAGTTGTTTTTGACCGGTTGTTTTGCAGCTTTTTGTTGATTGTTTTGTGTTGGCATATCTGTGGCGGTTTTGAAACTGCTGTTTGGTAGTGTGGTTGTTTCGTCTGGCGTTTTTGAATAAGTTAGTTACGTGTTGTGTGTTTATCGATTTCTATGATACGATTACAAATTTTATATTACATTTTAAAACAATTTATTGTTAAGTTGTAAATAAGGAAACTACTAACAAATATACAAATAAAAATATACATAATTTATTAACTAGGAAGACAACAAATTTTTATTACAATCAATTTTTGTTAACATTTATATTAAGGCCTATACTAATAACTTCACTATTATGAACCATAATTCTATCAATGAATAACAATAATTGTAACTATAGATGGTTTTAACACACCAGACTACTTGTTCACATTTGAATAAAAGGAAAATATAATAATTAATTAGTGAACTTTATTAATGTTTACATCATACAAAAAAATTAAATAATTTAGTTGTTAAAAAATATGGCCTATATATTACTATATGCACATATAATTAAATATTCAGATTTTATACCTTATTTTAATAAAATGAAATACTACCATTATAATGTGGTGTTGGTAAATAATTTGAAAAAACTACTACTCAATGACATTTTTATAAAAACAAATAATGAGTGATTTTTTAAATTAGTTAATTTATTCACATTAATCGCTACAATTTCGCAACCCTAACTTGTAAACAATAATATACACGGTATTCATTCTCTTCATTACAGAAATTTTACAAATTTACGATATTCATTCTCTTTGCAGGATAAATTACTGGCTCTTTTGTGATTGTTTTGAACTGGTATATTTGTGGCTGTTTTGAAAACTATTGTTTGGCAGTGTGACGGTTTGACATTTTTGCCAAAGTACCACCCTCAAAAATACCACATATATACCACACAAAAAATAACTCCGAACAAAGCCTTAAAGTATGTCTCCAGTTATCAAACCAATTGAGATAGTGCCTAGTTTGAATCTCTATATTCTAATGTAATTAATAAACTATGAAATCAAATAACAAGAAAATTGGAAGTTTGTTGCAGAAAGTAAATAAATTAACTTAAAATAATTAAAGATGATCTTCTTGACAATTTTAACAAGGAATCATGGTTTACTACTTACCCTAGTTCTAAAGTTTCCCTTCTTGAGTGTTTTTTTTCCTAATTTTAGATTGAGGTTATCTAAAATAATCTATTCCTGGTCTCCCACAAAATATTCTTTCTTCCTAAATCCTAACTCTTGTTACGAATTTATTAATAAACTAGTAGCTTTCACAATTCATCTGGTTTTTAGTTATCTAATCCCGATGAATTACCGTCTCAAGTTTCACAGTAGTATTCCTATGGTATAATGAATGCTGCAGTTCGCACTTATAAGCAATTCAAACCAGATAAACTCAAGTAATAATAAATCACAAGAGAATTCAATAATAAACAATGAATAAAAGTATAGAATTAATATTTAACAACTCAGGAAAGTGAAACCATAAACTAGGGTTCCATAATAAACCAGAATTTAATCCGACTACTCAGACATAGTAGAAACAAAAACAAAAAGAGGGAAGGAAAACTCCATCAAATTTGTATTGAAGAACTGATGTAGAATCCCGTCTTGCTTGCTATCTCTGGTCTACCACGAAATGATGTCTTGTAACACCCCGGATTTTCTAACCTTTTAATTGGTCAATTTTTTTTTGTAGTTCAAGTTTAATATTAGTAAGCAGCGGAATCGAAACCTAAACCCGGGGCATTATTGCCACACTCGCAACTAAACGAGTGTTAAGGCCTAAATAATTAACTCACTAACAACCTATTATTATTAAAAAGTAAATACAACGGCCTATTGAAATAATTCTTACAAATGTAGAATTATCAAGCCAAATAAAATCCAACTATAAATAATCAGACTATGTGGAGTCGCCTTCCCAAACCCCAAGGACTTCATCAGTACCTGTGGCAGAAATCCAAACAAACATAGAAAGGGCCACGATAAAGTCAGAAAAACTGAGTAAGCTACCACTTCACCATGTAAAAATCATTTTCTCTTTAGAAATCATTTTTAACAATAACCACACAACATACAACACATTTCAACAATATTAACACACAACGACAAAATTATCATAACTGTAAATACTTCACATTGGATTTCTTTAGTAACCCAAAAATATATAGTTAGATTATTTTAATTATCTTCCTTGTCCCAACGCATAGCCAGGACAAAACAACTTTACTTTCTCTTTGGGTACAACACGCAGCTGTAACCCGGACCCCAACACGCAGCCGGGAATCCAACCAAGCCACTAAATCCTTAAGTGTGCACACCCCCAATAGTTCAAAGGACTAAGGAGTAGATCTAGGCTAACTGTGTCCTAGTGCGGCCCACAGTATCTCAAACTTATGCGTCCTAATGTGGCCCGCATTTATCATCTCATTCATGTGTCCTAATGCGGCCCACATGCACCATGGTTTTCTCCTCTTAAAAATTCTTTTATTCGTTATTATTCTTACCATATAATCTCATCAAAATCCACATATTTCACCATAAATAAATTATGATATCATCCTTATTGAATAAATAATTCAATTTTCACAAAATCATTTAGTTAACGATTTCACAACAATATCAGTTAATCTCATAAATAAACTCATAACAATTTTCCATCAATCTCTTTTAGAAAATATATTTAAATAACCACTGATATCCATTACAAAATAAATCACTCACATAAGAAAATGAAATTATCACTAACACTTAACACTTCAATCTCAAACAATGATCACACACAAATTCACATCCACGTGAAAATTCATTATTAAAATAATAAAAATTAGTGAACGTAGTAACTTACCTCAAAAAGAATATTATCATTTGCACCCACCAAACATATAATTAGCCACTACTCTCCGTTTACACATTTTGGCACCGATTTGTTGACATCATCAATGAAAAAAACAACTCTAGCTGCTGCTACATGCTCCCGTTACTTCATATTGTGGCCGCCCAAGATAGAAAAAGAAAACTAATTGATTCCTTTTTTCCATCTTTTTCCTTTTCTGTGTGTGAGAAGAGAGATTTTTTTCTTTTTGAATCTATGATATAGAGAAAGGAGGCGCGACATAGAAGACATTTATTTTCTAGTCTAGATGAGAAGAGAGGTATTTGAGTATAGAGGATGGGCGGATAAAATGGAACATCAAATGAGCGTATATATAGGAGGCCGAGGGTAACTGAAGAGGGAGGAATATAAACTATTTAATTAATACAGAAAGTAATTATTCAATCAATAAAGAATATTAAACCTTTTAATGAATAGAAAATTAGAAGTTAGGAAATGTGAAGAGGTAAAGATGATTTAATAAATGGAGTTGGAAATATGGAAAGTTTGAAGTGATTAACTAAATAAAATCAGAAAATACCAAAAGGTGTAACCGACATATACTAAAACTTATTTATTTAGTGTGTGTAATCAAATCAAAGCTATCATTATTATAATACGTTATAAACAAATAAATACGCTAAAATAATACGAAATACATTTGATCGTATTATTACATCAAAAATCATAACCGAAGTATTTTGAATCGGGTTATTTATTAAAATGAATCACTTTTATTAATACTATATAATATGCTCGTAAATTATAGTATAATCTTCATAAACTACTTATTATATTTGTGAACTAATATACTACTAAACTATATAATAGATTTATTTTGAATCAAAAGTATTATTTGAATCATATCATTATTATTATAGATCCATTTTTAATAAATAAATATAGCAAGTTATCTAGAGAAATACAAGGATCATTAATACGAACATAAAATCACGACTACCATAGTTTTAAAATAGATTATTTTATTAAACGTGTTGTCATTATTAAATACTGTATAATATACTCGCAAACTATATAATATATTTGTAAACTAGAAAATAAATGTATTTAAAATTTAGGAGTATTTCATGTCTCCTCCTCTCCCTCTGTTCTGCGCGGCTAGGGCTTGGAGATTTGCCAATTGAAGATGATCTCTCGTTTCTGAATTTTTCAATTTATATACTCCATTCCTCATCTAGTAAAACGTCGTGCTGCTGCTCTGATGCTTTAGTCCGGGTGTGCGTCCGGGTATATACCCGGACCACTCCCGAGAATTCATTCGCATGAGAGCAATTGCCTGGTTCGGGTATGATCCCAAGATGCAAACCCGGACCATGTGCAAAACTAGGCAGAAGGTTTTGTCTTTGTGTGGTTTGGGTTTGTATACCGGGCCAACCCAAATCTTGGTAGAATGTTTTCTTTGTGGTTGGTGCGGGTATATAGGTCCGAAAAAAGGCCCGGACCATACCCAAAATGCTCCAGAATCTTTGTTTTGACTCCCGTTCAGCCTTCTCTTGATCGTTAAGCTCTTGGCACACGTTCCTAGCACTAGTGGAAAAAAGACTTAAAATTACACCGATTATTTACGGTCAAAACCCAATCGTTACTTAATTGATTGACCAGAGGTAATTAATTACGTTTTTTAGCTAACCGTTATTAATAGTTGGCCGGAGGATTGCGCGCCTTTTCTTAAAGGACCTTAAATTACAGTTAAATGGTCAACCGTAACTTAAAGTCCGTTGACGCGCACGCGCGCAGCTATACTTGATGACGTCGTTTTACCCGTCCGTACCCTGGGTGTGTGCCTGTACAGAACAACAACGCCATTTTCAAATGGCATGGGACTTTAGATTACAGTTGTGTTGTAAACCGTAATTTAAAGTCCGTATAGTTCTTCGCGCCCAGGACGTTTACATGTTATATCAAAAATGTTTTTGTAAGTACATGTTATGAGCCTAACAAATTACAACATATTTATAATTAAAACTAAACAATTGGTTAAACAAATTTATAAAGAGTAAATTACTAGGAACCCCCTTGGCGTTTTGGGATAATACCGGTAACCACCTTGTGTTTATCATAATTATTGATAACCACCTTGAGGTTACGGTATCTCTGACTACGAGCCCCCCAAACTATAGCTCCGTTAATAAATTGTTAACCCCTTGTTGACCTGTCAGCTTATTCACTAAATGATGTCTAGCTAGACAAAAACCACTGCTTAATCAGCATCATCTAAGTCTCTCTCATCATACTGCTATTTTCCTAAAAATGTCAACCCTAACCCAGGAATGGTCTACAGCCAAGAACAATCCATCCTTAAGTGTTGTGTAGCAGATAAACAACCTCCTATAAACGCGTGGAAGATTTGGAGCATGATCATATTGGATGAGTTAGGGTTGACGTTTTTAGGAAAATAGCGGAAGACTCTCATCTTTTGTAAACTTATACTGAATACGTAAATTCTCGTTTACTAAGATAGAGCATGTTTTTGAATAATCAATTAGATGATTGTATAGCATTAGCACTTACATTCAGTAAGTGTGGGTGGTAATACCCAGAATAGATTTAATTTGATTTCCATTGTGAGGTTTAAGAAGATATTTCAGTATAAATTGGTAGGGAAATCGGGGTGTTACACTTACTCCTCAATTTTAAGGATGTAAACATCCTCATCATCTTTGTAAGTCTTAAAGGCGGATCCTTGATGACAATCAACTTTAGAGGGAGGTAAAGGTTCCTTAAAGTTGATGAGGAAACTTTCCTCTGCTGGCTAATCTTTTGGCTCAGGCAGGAGGTAGAGAGGTGTTGGACTTATTGGCTCAAAAAAGGTGAAGTAGGATGGTAACTCAAGTCTTCAGCTGGTTCCTCCACTCATAAACCGTTTCACTCTCAAGTTGTTGCACTATTTGAGCTAGCTGAGCTTGAATTTTTGCAATAAGCATAAGCTGGTTCATGTTGAAGGTGTCTTGTTCATAAAATTTTGACTTCCACCCCAATATAAATTCTTCCATGAGACCCTTCAATCTAGGGAATTCAACCGGACAATGATAACTCTCATGGTCTCCTCCACATCCATGGCACACAATCCATTTATTGTAGTTTTCATACCGTAAGAATGTCCAGACCCACCTCCCGTTTGATTGTAGTATCCAACCATAACATTAAAGTACCTTAAAAGAAAAAATCAAACACAAAAGAAACAAATAAGAGAGTTAAAAAATATGAATAAAAAAATACTCTGATAATGGACTAAATAGGTATGCTCTAGTCCCAGATGTCGGCGCCTTTTAATAGAAAGAGTTAGAACATAATTCATAGGTGAGCGGTCACGTGGGTAAGTGGATTTTATGTCGTTCCACAAGGACTTGGAGTCTATTTAGCGTACTACTAGTTTAGCAACGTATATATATAAGCAAATAATATAAATTTTGGGTTTTTGTTTGTTTAGGAAGATAAAAGGAAACAAAATAAAGTAGTAAATTAAGATAACTAGATAAAATGAGGTGTACCAACTTTGCCCCTTTCACCCTTTACCACCATATGCTGATTCTTGAACTCTACGCTAAACAACAAAAACACTTAACTAATATTCAAATCATGATCTTATTAATTCTAACCAAGTGAGTTGAAACCCGACGGATCATTCAAGTACCTGGTCAATTGATAGCTTTAACTCAAGTTCCCACTAAGTTGCAATGAAATTTAACTTAGAATCACATGTTGATAAACTCCATTGATTTAGTTCCCTTGGTCTAGGTTTCTATCTCATAATCTCATGTTGATAGAAACCCACATTAGTGCTGACTAATTGGAACCCTATAATCACTCTAAATCACATGTTGACAAATTTAGAGTAAAACCAACCAAATCCAATATATAAATATGAAATCAAGCAAAGCCCTCAAGCATATCTCAAAACCATTGTTGATAAGCTAAAGAGTTATAAATGCTCAATATCAATATTCATTAAGGCTCTGTTCGGTATGGTTTTTTTGTGGCTGTTTTGTAGCTGTTTTGGTCTGGTTGTTTTGGTTGGTTGTTTTGTGGTGTTTTGTACTAGATTTTTTGTGGTTGTTTTGAAATCTGGTGTTCGGCAGTGTGGCAGTTTCGTCTGGCGTATTTGAATAAGTTAATTACGTGTAGTGCGTTTATCATTTTCTGTGTTACAATTAAAAATTTTGTATTACATTTTTGAAATACCCCTGACTTAAAAGTGGTGATTAATTATTCTAATATGATATTTTGAGGCCTAATGGTGCCTAAAGAACTTTGGTGAAGAGAGTAAAACCAAAAGAAAGAGGAAAACTCGTAAAGGCATAAAACACAAAAACGTGCGTTACGCAACCATAGGAGGCATGTGACCTCTATTAGGGTCCTATATGGATTCATAGGTCTTACTTATGCCTAAATAGTATGTGGGAACAATTCCCGAAGAAAACGAATCCATAGAGTGGGTTAAAAACGCAAACGAAGCCTTAAAGCATGTTTTTCGAGAAAACCCAAAAATGTGACTTTAAGTGGTCAAATGGACTCGTAAAAATTGTAGTCAATCATATAACTATAATTAAACATCAATGAAGGTGTAAGAACCATTAAAATTAAATAAACGAAAAATCTGGAAAACGGGCTGGGTGATGAATAGTGCCAAATGGGGACTTATGGGGTGTTAATTGCTAAAAGACCAAAATAACCCCACCCAAGTAACTATGCCAGCCAATTTTTAAGTGCTGGAGCCTTTCTCCCCTTTTCCTTACTTTGTCTATGAGAGAGTACAAAAGTAACAAAAGTTACTTTATTCTTTATTCTCACTTTACAACAAAAGAGACTCTCTCTCTCCTACCTCTCTTCTCCCCAGCCGGCCAGCTCCCTCCTCCCTTCTTCCTTGCGATTTCAAGCTCCCTTCCATGGCAGCCCATCTTTCTCCTCTTGCCCAAGCCAACTCCAAGCTCCAAATCCAGAACTAAATACATATTCTTCTTAGTTGGAGCAAGGGCTTTCTTTCCCTCTTTTCAAAATCACCAATGGTTGAAGTTGACCACCATGGGTATAGCCCCATTTGAGAAGAAAAAGACATTTTCTAGAGCTAGGGTGTCTCCTCTTTGGTTTAAGGTAAGAAAGCTCAAAGAAAAATTCATGTTCCCTCCATTCTTGACTTGGCCGATTTTAGCTTCTCAAGTGAGTTATTTTCTTTCCTTGTATGAGCATTGAATCAAGCTACAAAATCTCAGTGGAAGCTCTCCTTTGATTCGTGACCAAAACCCCATTTTAGGGTTCCAAAGGTAATTCTCCATTTTTGTGCTTTAAGCACCTTCTCTTGTATCCTAGCTCAATTAATAAGTCTAGGTGTATTGTTTAGTGCCTAATTCCCCAATTTGGGTATTGGTTTAGAAGTTGGCAATTACATTGCCCCCTTGGCCGATTTTCATTCAAGAAAGGGAAGAGGAGAAGAGAAGGAGAACATTTGGGAGATTAAGGTAAATAATCTACCTTGAAGCCATCCTTAATGCTTTAAAAAATTTGGGATGGGAATTTAAAAGAATGAACCAAATTTGAGTTAAGAATGTGTATGGTAGTTAGAGGAGATAATTATGAATTGATGTGTGATTAAGGGCCTTGGAGCCATGCAATTTGAGATTAGTGCATTATATTGTGTTTAATGAGTTTTGGATGAATTTTTGTGTGCTGGTAGAATCCCCTATGGATATGGTTAGTTGAATTGAGTTAGGAAGTAAACATGGAGCATTTGGGCATGCTAGAATAGTAACGAAGTTATGGCGGAATTTCTGTAGAAAATAAGTGGTTTAGATGTTGTTATGGGATTGAAGAACCTAAAGTTAACTAGGGAGTTAATAGGGATTGAATTGAATTTATTAATCACCCTAAACTGATAGTGGAAGGATTGAAAAGAGAAGAGCAAAAATCTATAGCAAAAGGCAATGTAGAATGCCTTGGGAAGTTTTAGATATGAGTTAGAAGGTATGACCTTGAGAATGGTCGATACTGCATTAGTGTGCAAGATGGGCAAGAATGAGTGAGTATAAGCAATTGCAAGTGAAACAATTGGGTTAATAAGGTGGTGAACAAAAATGCATTTTAGAACCTAGAACTGAAATTGCAAGTGCAGAAATGAGAATGGAAATTGTTGGAGACTTAGTTTTGCAGATGATTGCCTCCTCAATCAAATTAGCTCTGCAGAAAGACTTGGCGTCGTAATTCACCAGCTCGAGTACCTCTACAGCAAGACCTGTTCACCTGTCTTTGATTAGCCAAGGCGCGACACTATCAACTGTCGACGAAAATCTCGGAGACGTGGAAGTGTGCACAACGTGTGATCGTGAAGTAACAAGTAACTCCGATACTTGCGCATCCGATGTAACACCCAGCCGCTAATCCCTCTATTAACCTCTAATCATCCTCGTAATTACTTTACTCGCAGCGGAATACATACTTACTTACTTACTCCCGGCGGGTGATACAACGCCGTTAGTCATCCAAGACCAACAAGGCTACTACTACTTACAGTAACGGTCTGACGATTAGAATAACCAAATACATACTACTTACTCACAATACCGAATACTTACTTACAAATGATTACCGAGTATCCAAATATACGAATTACATTCCAAGGCTACTTCCCAAAAATTAAGAGTTTGTACATTTACTCATTTCTATCCAATCATAGTTCATTACCCAAAAAGATGTACCACATGGTACACCGGCTACTCAAAAAGGCCTTAGCCGTGTACAACTCGGTACACCACCATTTCAATCCTACTAACTACTCAAAAAGAATTCAGCAAGATCCTTACTCGACCATCACGCCTCCAGGGTACCTGTAGAATAAAAACATTCCCCCTAGGGGGTCAGCTTACGCTGAATATATAACCGCATACCCCGCGTACTAGCGAGGGTACGCCAACTATTTGGTCGAGTACATGCGGTTCGTTTCATTCATACATACGTACATACATGCTTATACAATACAAATTCAATACATTCGATTCACAAGCATATATCATCCAATACATACAAGGGAGATATTACGAGTCACCCATTCATACTTACCGTTCACTCACCGCATTACGGAGATACAATCCTCCAATACATACAGAAGTCATGTTAGCTTCATTACAACCCGGGTTAATCGGGTGTTCAATACTTCTTACTCATGGTCAATGACTTACAATAGTCAAGACCGATACACATACAATACTTACTTCTTACTTACTTTACTCCAGTTAAGTCGGTATGACCTCCGGGCAGGGATTACTACATCCCACCACCGGGCTTTAAGGTGGCCCACTAATCCAGGATGCTACCCACTCAAGGGATTGGTCCATGGAAAAGATTACAGCCAGGATTCGGATCCAACCTCTTGTGTTTCCTTATCCTCACGCGTGGCCGAAACTATATCGGACTTCTACTCATTCCTTTACTCATTACTCAAGTTAGGAGTTAGAATGTTAGGAATTAGTAGAAGTCATTACTACTTTTTCCATACATCAGTACAATACACAATACTCATCGTATACACATACACATCATTTACATTCATTCATTTCATGAATTATACAAACTAAATGTTCAAGAGAATACAACAAGAACAAAATAGTTCAAACACAGTTAAGTGCAATATAAGTCCGATTCATGCGTTTATCTTATTGGTGATCACATAAGCACACAAATCGGGGTAACCAAGTTAGGATACAGGGCATGAAGAAATCATACCGTACACCCGTTGTTTTTGTACTACCGGGTCCTTTGACGATCAACTATTCGATTCCTATACATACATGAAGTAGTATGATCAATGACCTATTATTGATCTAACTACTCCTTCATTGTTACTTTCCATTGTATACTACTACTACTTACTTACTTCCTTATTTGGTTTTGAAACCATTCTTTTCTTTACTACTTCTTAAACTTGTTTCCTTACTCATTCACTTACTTTCTTACCCTTATTACCTTCATTAATGTTATATTACTTCATACATATGCTTACATGTGTAGAGGCATACTATATATACATACTTATGATTACTATTGTCATATAATAAAAACATTCTTTTTTTTTGTAAGTTATGGGTCGTCTCCGACCCACCGTCCGACCCAAGCCCTGGGTCGGACCGTTCCAGTAGCTTTTCGTCTTCTGAAATCCTTCCCGTCCGACCCAGACTGTTCCGTCCGACCCATACACCTCTGGGTCGGACCATTCCAGAAAGTTTCGGTTCTGTCGTCCAAGCTCCGTCCGACCCATGTCCGACTCAACTTCTGGGTCGGACGAAGTCAGAAACTTCGACAACAGAATTTTCTTGCCCGTCCGACCCACGTCCGACTCACGACTCCTGGGTCGGACCGTTCCAGAATGTTTTATTCTCGTTACTTAAGCCTTGTCCGACCCACGGTCCGATCCAGGCTCTGGGTCGGACGGTAGCAGAACACTGCTACAGGCTTTGTTTTTCAATCCCTTTCTTACCCATCTCTTCCCCAATCTTCCTACATGTAGTCCCACATGATATTATGCCATTTAGGCCTCCTAAAATACCTTAATTTTCACCAAACTTATTACTCAATCCTAGGTACACTTGTACAATTTTTCCTCATTCCATTCCAACACTTACACTAATTTTCCTCCACACCAAATGCTACAGATTTTTGCTCTTACCCAAATGCTACAGATTTTCATCTTAACTTCTTTCTTTCCTCATTACTCCCTCTACTAATGCTATTCCTAGCATCCAAAACACATTACTTACATCTTATTCCTTTACATCACCTAAACCTTATCCACATCTGTTTTAAACTACACAACAGTCCCATTACACTCCCCAAATACCCCTAGTTATCACCTAGGTTACTTCCTCTTCTTAAACAACTTAAGTCCTCTCATTCCTAAGTAAATTGGACATAGTCTCCCCTATATTTTAACATTCTCCACACATTATTTCAGCCCACATATTCTCATTCTCACAACCTGTTTATACAACACATTATACTCACATTCCAACACTACTACAACAACATAAAATTCCTGCACATACACATTCAATACCCCATGTTTTCCCAAGCTTTTAAACTCATTTAAAACTTCAAAACTGTTTCAATACCATTACTCATTATGCTACAACATACTTACCACTCATTACTCAATACTCCATTCATTTTACTACTACCTCCAAAAACTGTTACAATACTACATACAAAACTAGCTCAAGGTAAAGGTAATTACCTTGTGTTTCTAGTTTTCTTTCTTCCTTTTTCCTCCTCTTCCTTTCTCCTCCTTTGTTCTCGGTCCCAATGAGGTTCACACACACCAAGTGCTACAACCCATATCAATACACAATACCATTTAACATTCATTTTTGCACTAACCCTAGAATTTAATGTTTTAGGTTTAGAAGAGGGTATACCTTTCAACCACTGAATAAGATTCTTGACTAGCAAGAGAACAAGATTCCTAGCCCAAAGAAGGAGCCAAAATCGGCTGGAGCAACAAGGACAAGACATTCAAAACTGGAAATTCTTATAATGCTAATGAGGGCTAGACATGAAGGATTTTCGAAATTCTTTTTACCTCAAGATGATAAGGAGGTGAAGGTGCTTCTAATGGTGGACTTGAATCTTCAAATGGAGAATACCCACCGAAATGAAAGTGGTCGTTTTCGATTTTTGGAAGGATGAAAATGTTCTCCTTTGCAAGGGGGTTCCAATGGTATAATTTTTGTTGAGTTTGGAGAAGGTTTGAGTGCTCAAAGAGAGGAGAGAAGGTGAGAGCTGTAGGGGGCTCATAAAATCGCCATTTGCAAGCTTGAGGAAGAAGAGAGATGCAGGCTGGGGGGAAAAACGTGAGAGAGGGAGTGTGTGGTAGGAGAGAGAGTTTCTTTTTTTTTCTTTCTTTATTCTTTTGTCTTCTTGTGAGTTACAAGTAATAAAGAGAGTGAGTGAGAGGAGGGAAATCGGTTCCCCCTACACACACACACATTTTTACTTTTTATTTACAAAGTGGACACACCAAGTTTATTTATTTGCATTCTCACCCCACAACTTCCCGGTTGTTACAGTTTTTACTAACCGGAACCCGTTTTCTGGAATTTTCTCGTTTAATTAATTTTATTGGTTCTAGAGCTTCACTAATATTTATTAGTGACTATTAGTTGACCAAAACTGTTACGAGTCTATTTGACCCGCTTAAAGTCGCGTTTCCCGGTTTCCTCGAAAAACGCGCTTTAAGGTTCATTTATGCTTTTAACCCATTTTAAAGGTCCGTTTTCTTCGGGATTTGTTCCCTCATATTTATTTAAGTGTAATTAAGCCTTTAAAATTATAATTAGCCTAATTAATCACTGTTTTTAATTACAGGGTATTTCAATCTACCCCCCTTAAGGAACTTTGCCCTCAAAATTGCTCAAGGTTTACGGTTTACGGTTTACTGTTTTACTCACTTGGCAAGCCAATTGCCACAATGCATTCTACTACCACCTTACAAGGTGTTCACAATTCTTACACTAAAAGCATACACAATTCAGATACCATACATCATACTCAATTCAAATACCATACACAATACTCAATTCATACACAACACTCAGTTCAAATACCATACACAATACACCATCCAATTCACACATTCCACGATACATTCACCATACACTTCACATTGTCATTCGTGTCATATACCGTACAACACAAATGCATTACTCATTACACATATACCATACACATACCATACACGTACCATACTCATTGTGCTACATTCCGGATACTACTAGCACTACCTTGTGCCCATAAATACAATTAGCACTACATGTGCCAACAAAATACAATTACAATACATAGGTACTGCACAATGCTAACCCGAAGCAATGCAAAAGCAAAAAGGCTCTACCCCCCTTAAAAGGGGTACGCCCCGTACCCTCCGTGCTATACGGATACTAGACATCTAGTCTACAAATAGATTCGGGTACTTCGCCTTCATGGCGTCCTCTAATTCCCAAGTCGCTTCCTCGACATCGTGGTTAGACCACAAGACCTTCACCATTCGTACAGATTTATGGCGAGTGTCTCTTGTCTTTGTATCAAGGATTCGCAGTGGAGTCTCGACATATCTCATCGTCGGCTCTAGGGATAGATGTTCGGGTTCTAATACATGAGAGGGATTGGCTATATATTTCTTGAGTTGTGATACATGAAAGACATCATGAACACGCCCCAATTCTTCAGGCAATGCTAGCCTATAAGCTACGGCTCCAATCCTCTCGGTAATGGCATACGGGCCTACAAATTTTGGGCTCAGTTTGCCCTTCTGGCCAAATCGAAAGACTCCCTTCATAGGTGAGACACGCAAGAACACTTGGTCGCCCACGGCGAACTCAAGGTCGCGTCGTCGCACATCCGCATAGGATTTCTGTCTATCTTGGGCTGCTTTCATATTTGCTCGGATTTGTTGTACCTCAGCTTGTACTTGCTCTAAATACTCCGGTCCTATAATGACCGCTTCGCTTGACTCATCCCAACACAACGGGGTACGACAAGGTCTACCATACAAAGCTTGGAACGGCGACATCTTAATCGAAGCATGGTAGCTATTGTTATACGAAAACTCGATAAGATGAAGCTTATCAATCCAGCTCCCCTGGAAGTCTAAGGCACACGCCCTAAGCATATCCTCTAGTGTTTGGTTGGTCTTTTCTGTCTGACCGTCGGTATGTGGATGGAAGGCGGTGCTAAGTTTCAATTCAGTTCCCAGCGCTTCCCGTGTTGCTCTCCAGTATCTCGAAAGAAATCTGGTGTCGCGGTCGGATACAATGGTTTTCGGGACTCCGTGGTGTCGGATGATCTCCTTGTCGAATAGCTCCGCGAGCTTCGCCACCTTCCAGGTGTCCTTCATCGGTATGAATCGGGCAACCTTGGTGAGACGATCGACTACTACCCAGATCATGTTGAGTCCTCCCCTGGCAGGTGGGAGTCTAACAACAAAATCCATAGAGATATCGTGGAATTTCCACTCCGGAATGGGCATGGATTGCACCATTCCTCCCGGTCTTCGGTGCTCGAACTTCACCTTCTGGCATGTGAGACACCTCAGAATACTCAGTCACGTCAGATTTCATTCCTAACCACCAGAATACCTCTTCATGTCTTTGTACATTTTAGAGGCTCCCGGATGGACATGCAATGTCGAACAATGTGACTCTCGCAGAATGCGATCCCTTAGCTAAGCATTGCTTTGGGGGACGCATAATCTGCCATTCAAACGGATCAAACCATCTTCATGCAATTTGAAGTCGTACTTTCAGTTCTCGAAGGTACCCTCTGTGATTTTCTGTCCGATCTCTGTGAAGTAAGGGTCGCTCAACTGAGCGTCTCGCACCTCGTCAACCAAGCTAGAAGAAGCGTGTAGCGAATGGGCGAGTGTGCTCGACGACTCAGGGCGTCGGCTACAATGTTTGCCTTCCCTTCTTTATACTGGAGGTTGATGTCATAATCTGAGAGGAACTCCATCCACCTCCTCTGTCTTAAGTTCAATTCCTTCTGTGTGAATACATACTGTAAACTTTTGTGGTCGGAGTAGATGGTGATGCTTACCCCATAGAGATAGTGTCGCCATATCTTCAAGGCGAAGACAATGGCTCCTAACTCTAGATCGTGTGTCGGGTAATTCTCCTCATGCTTTTTCAGCTGGCGGGAGGCATAGGCTACTACCTTGCCATGCTGCATGAGTACGCATCCCATTCCCTTGCCCGATGCATCACAATACACCTCAAATCCCTCTGTGCCCTCTGGAAGTGTGAGAACTGGCGCTGAGGTCAATGAGTCCTTTAGTCTCTGGAAGGATACCTCGCACTCGCTTGTCCATACAAACGGTGCATCTTTCTTCATCAATGACGTCATGGGCTTAGCGACTTTTGAGAAGTCCTTTACAAACCTCCGGTAATAACCGGCTAAACCAAGAAAGCTCCGGATGTCGGTAACAGTCTTAGGTCTAGGCCATGATCGCACTGCTTCGATTTTGGACGGATCTACAGAAATACCTGCCGCTCGAGATAACATGACCAAGGAAAGATACCTGATCTAGCCAAAACTCGCATTTGGAGAATTTCGCATACAACTGATTCTCGCGCAGTGTCTCAAGTACTCTTCTCAAGTGGTTTTCATGCTCTTCTGCTGACTTCGAATACACAAGGATGTCGATGAATACTACTACTGAAGTGTCCAGCTGATCACTGAATAACCGATTCATTAGGTCCATGAACTTGGCTGGTGCGTTAGACAAACCGAATGGCATCACCGTGAATTCGTAGTGGCCATATCTTGTTCAGAATGTTGTTTTCTCAACATCTTGCTCTTTGATAGCAATTTGGTGATATCCGGATCGGAGATCAATCTTAGAAAAGACCGAAGCTCCCTTCAACTGATCGAACAGGTCGTCGATGGTGGCAATGGATATTTGTTCTTTACTGTGACCGCATTCAATTCATGGTAGTCGATGCAGAGGCGGAGACTACCGTCCTTCTTCTTCACGAAGAGGACCGGTGCTCCCCAGGGTGATACGCTCGGGCGTATAAACCCTTTGTCGAGTAGATCATGTAGTTG
Organism: Limonium bicolor; assembly: GCA_023374045.1. NCBI lineage: Eukaryota > Viridiplantae > Streptophyta > Magnoliopsida > Caryophyllales > Plumbaginaceae > Limonium > Limonium bicolor. The sequence continues at coordinate 350,117,653 of CM041777.1, forward strand.
CTCTTTGAGTTTGTCATTTCTCTGCTGGTGCCATGCGGTATGGTGCCCTAGCAATGGGACCAGTACTCGGTACAAGGTCGATTTCAAACTCTACTGTTCTCTGTGGTGGCATACCAGGTAGCTCTTTTGGAAATACATCAGGGAATTCTGAGACTACTGCTACATCATCGCTGAACTCTGGATCTCTCTCCAGGTCTTGCACGTGGCATAAATACACTTCATGTCCTTTTCTGAGCTCCCGGTACATTGCCATAGCGGAGATGACTGTAGTTGAAGGCTCTCTCGGTCTGGCGGTATGATACAGTGACCCCAGATGGACTCTTGAGCAGCACGATGCTCGGCGCATAGGATTCTCCCCTTGTGCCGCTCCAACCAGTTCATTCCAATTATCAAGTCGAATCCCAACCCGTTGAATTCAATGAATGAGATGGGAAACGCTTCACCCTTGATTTGAATTGTGGCGGTGTGGTAATACTTAGTACATTTTACCCGCTCCTTCGACGGGAGAGTAACCAAGAAATTTGGTAGCTCATCTGCGTCTAGCCCCAACCTTGTAGCGAAAGATGGCGATACAAAGGTGTGAGAGCCGCCGGAGTCGAATAGTACTGAGACTTCGATGCCGTTTACTGGGAATGTTCCCGTTAGAATGGTGCCGCTCTTGTCGGCTTGTTCTTCGGTGAGGATACTCAGGTTACCTTCGGTACCGAGTCCATAACCTATTGATTCATAAGATGATAAGTAACGATGGTGGAACGCAAGTGGAATTTAATAACCAACACTGCTTTTATTGAATAACCAACCATCATACATACTGTGTCTCTAATACACGTTACTACTGGATTACATGCTACTACAAGATTAATACTTTCTAAAGGTAAGGTTCAGGTGTCCTGGTTTCATGTGTGTGGCATTGATTATTGCCGGTGGTGTCGTGTTCAACTTGATCTTCTGGATCCCGTGATACAGCAACCTTGATTTTCCACCCATGATTAGGACATCTCCTGATCTCAATACCAATTTCTCCGCGAGGTCCACACGCTTCTGCTCGCTATACAAAAATACGGCGTCATCACCAATGGACCAAGACACTACGGGCACTCCTAATTCAAGAGATTCCGCTGTCTCGTCCTTATCTTGGTGTAAGCCAAGTCGTCATTCTTTCTCATAGAAGTTGACGATACATAGATCTGCTTCAAGTGCAGGGATTGGTTCATCTTCACATTGTTGTGCAATTTCTACAGCTTGTGTGACAAGCATTTGGAATTCAGGGGGTATTGCTGGAGATGTGGCTCCGTCTCCTGCTCGCGTCGTTTGGTATGTCTTGGTATAAGGGTTCCAATCCTTTCCCAAGCACATCATTCTCAGCTTCATTGTAGCTCCACCGGGGAATTCGGGTGTATAAAATCCTCCTGGACCCATTCCTAACTCGTTGCATCGTCGGATGATGGAAACTTGTGCTTCGGGTGTCAGGTATCCTTTTAGTAAGATCATACCTGGGTGGATGACCTGACACTGATTGTTGTCGAAGTGGTGAGTGGCGATGTCGGTCTCTTCATGAGGTGAGTTCGAAGGTATTGGGTAACAGATAAGGAATTTCCCTAAGGTGGTAAATTATATCTAGTGTGAGTTCTAGGCTTACTAATTCATTTCATGCTCAATACGTATTTCCATGTTACTTACTCATACTCATTTTCATACTTCAAGTACTTACGCATTCATGCTTCCATTCATACAATTGCTTTGATACATAGACATGCTCTTCAAGGATTAAAGGTTACGGTAGTTACCTGGGCCGGACTTAGTCCCGGTCCCGTCACGGTCAATGATGTGTAAGGTCGGCTGCCTCTGCGGTGCGCCCTTCTGCGGACCTTGGGACCCCTGTCCCTGCGAGGTGTGCTGGGCATGAGCATCGCCAGATGCAACCTCCTTGCCCTCACGCTGCTTGTAGCCCTGGTAGTTGCCCTTGGGCTTAGAGCTCTCTGGGCATGCATTAGCACGGTGGCCCGGTTTCTGGCAGGTGAAGCAGCGGATCTCCTTTCCTTGGCAATCTGTGCCGGGATGATCCTTGTTGCAGTTACGGCATATGTAGCTGCGGCCATCAGATTGGTTCTTGCCTTGGCCAAATCCAGAACCTATAGCTTCCAAGTTAGCAAGGTTCGGTATACTTACAATACTCCTTATACATACGAATTCACCAGTGTACTAATTCAGTTTCGGGTTTTACCCTTGTAGGGCTGAGACCTCAGTGGCTTCGCTGCCACTAGTGCGGTGTAGGCAATCTGTAACGGCTCAGCTGCCTTGCCCTTCTCCGTATGGGCTCCGCCGTCTCCTGAGGTGTTCTTATGGTGGGAATGCTTCCCCTTCTTCTTCTTCCAAGGTCTGGCTTGGTTTTGGTCATCGGAGGTGTTACCCTTGCCGTTCACCTTGCGCTTCAGCGCTTGCTCCTCATCTCTTAGCTGGCAGGTGATCTCAACTCGAGATGCAGCGTGGTAACACTCCTGAATTACTTAGGCATTAGGTTACACTTACATACGGGAATACTAATTCACATTACTCATGGCTTTTTAAGGGTTCAACGTTGTTTACCTGAAGGGAGGTAAACCGTGTGAAGCCCATGCCATACCGGAGTCGATGGCTCAATCCGCCGTAGAAGCGGTCGACCAAGACTTGGCCGGTATACCCAAGGTCGGGTAGGAGTCTGAGAAGAGAGGTGAAGGTGCGGTAATATTCATCTACCGTCATCTTCTCGGTCATTTTCAGGGCATCGAGCTCAAGTCGTTTCTTGGTCTTGACATGCTCGGGATAGTACTTAGATCGGAGGAGAGAGGTGAATGCTTCCCAACCAAATGCAGGCCGGCTACGTGCTCGGCCTTAACGAGCTTCCACCAGTCCATAGCCGCGTCCTTGAGGTAGTATGCAGCTATCCTCACTCGAACTCCAGCGGGAGTCTCAAGTGTCTCGAATGCCGTCTCCATCTCGGAGAGGTAGGCCTCGAGCTTGGCGGGGTCGCTCTCGCCTCTAAAGCATGGAGGTCGAAGGTCGGCGACGGCCTTTACCCAATTCGTTTCTCGGGGTTGAGGCGGGTCGGGCTGTTGCTGCTGCTGCTGTTGGTTTTGTTGGGTTGCTTGAACAGCGGTGATTACTTACGGTAGCATCTGTGCTACCGTGGCGGCGACGATCTCAGCTATCGTCTGCGCGCCTGGTCCTTCGTTGCCCCCTCCTCTAGGTCGACCTGGACCTCGTCCTGACATCTGAACAAGTGTGGATTACATTAGATACGGTGAATCTATGACCACATGGTCTTGATTCAAGCAATGGTATCGTCTTTGCAGACGTTAAGGGTATCCGTTGTTAACAACGGTAGTTCCTAGTTAGGTTTCTAAGTATCCGTTTTAAAACGGTTGAAATCCTAACTCGGTAATCACTACACTTAGGATTCTAATCATCAGAGCGAGACTTCGCTATGATACCACTTTTTGTAACACCCCAGCCGCTAATCCCTCCATTAACCTCTAATCATCCTCGTAATTACTTTACTCGCAGCGGAATACTTACTTACTTACTTACTCCCGGCGGGTGATACAACGCCATTAGTCATCCAAGACCAACAAGGCTACTACTACTACTACAGTAACGGTCTGATTAGAATAACCAAATACATACTACTTACTCACAATACCGAATACTTACTTCAATGATTACCGAGTATCCAAATATACGAATTACATTCCAAGGCTACTTCCCAAAAATTAAGAGTTTGTACATTTACTCATTTCTATCCAATCACAGTTCATTACCCAAAAAGATGTACCACATGGTACACCGGCTACTCAAAAAGGCCTTAGCCGTGTACAACTCGGTACACCATTTCAATCCTACTAACTACCCAAAAAGAATTCAGCAAGATCCTTACTCGACCATCACGCCTCGCGGTACCTGTAGAATAAAAACATTCCCCCTAGGGGTCAGCTTACGCTGAATATGATAACCGCATACCCCGCGTACTAGCGAGGGTACGCCAACTATTTGGTCGAGTACATGCGGTTCGTTTCATTCATACATACGTACATACATGCTTATACAATACAAATTCAATACATTCGATTCACAAGCATATATACATCCAATACATACAAGGGAGATATTACGAGTCACCCATTCATACTTACCGTTCACTCACCGCATTACGGAGATACAATCCTCCAATACATACAGAAGTCATGTTAGCTTCATTACACACCCGGGTTAATCGGGTGTTCAATACTTCTTACTCATGGTCAATGACTTACAATAGTCAAGACCGATACACATACAATACTTACTTCTTACTACTTACTTTACTCCAGTTAAGTCGGTATGACCTCCGGGCAGGGATTACTACATCCCACCACCGGGTTTTAAGGTGGCCCACTAATCCAGGATGCTACCCACTCAAGGGATTTGGTCCATGGAAAGATTACAGCCAGGATTCGGATCCAACCTCTTGTGTTTCCTTATCCTCACGCGTGGCCGAAACTATATCGGACTTCTACTCATTCCATTTTACTCATTACTCAAGTTAGGAGTTAGAATGTTAGGAATTAGTAGAAGTCATTACTACCTTTCCATACATCAGTACAATACACAAATACTCATCGTATACACATACACATCATTTACATTCATTCATTTCGAATTATACAAACTAAATGTTCAAGAGAATACAACAAGAACAAAATAGTTCAAACACAGTTAAGTGCAATATAAGTCTGATTCATGCGTTTATCTTATTGGTGATCACATAAGCACATAAATCGGGGTAACCAAGTTAGGATACAGGGCATGAAGAAATCATACCGTACACCGTCGTTTTTGTACTACCGGGTCCTTTGACGATCAACTATTCGATTCCTATACATACATGAAGTAGTATGATCAATGACCTATTATTGATCTAACTTACTCCTTCATTGTTACTTCCATTGTATACTTACTACTTATTACTTCCTTATTTGGTTTTGAAACCATTCTTTTCTTTACTACTTCTTAAACTTGTTTCCTTACTCATTCACTTACTTTCTTACCCTTATTACCTTCATTATTTATTACTTCATACATATGCTTACATGTGTAGAGGCATACATATATATACATACTTATGATTACTATTGTCATATAATAAAACATTATTTTTTTTTGTAAGTTATGGGTCGTTCGACCCACCGTCCGACCCAAGCCCAGGGTCGGACCGTTCCAGTAGCTTTTCGTCTTCTGAAATCCTTCCCGTCCGACCCAGACTGTTCCGTCCGACCCATACACCTCTGGGTCGGACCATTCCAGAAAGTTTCGGTTCTGTCATCCAAGCTCCGTCCGACCCATGTCCGACTCAACTTCTGGGTCGGACGAAGTCAGAAACTTCGACAACAGAATTTTCTTGCCCGTCCGACCCACGTCCGACTCACGGCTCCTGGGTCGGACCGTTCCAGAATGTTTTATTCTCGTTACTTAAGCCTTGTCCGACCCACGGTCCGATCCAGGCTCTGGGTCGGACGGTAGCAGAACACTGCTACAGGCTTTGTTTTTCAATCCCTTTCTTACCCATCTCTTCCCCAATCTTCCTACATGTAGTCCCACATGATATTATGCCATTTAGGCCTCCTAAAATACCTTAATTTATTCACCAAACTTATTACTCAATCCTAGGTACACTTGTACAATTTTTCCTCATTCCATTCCAACACTTACACTAATTTTCCTCACACCAAATGCTACAGATTTTGCTCTTACCCCAAATGCTACAGATTTTCATCTTAACTTTTTTCCTCCATTACTCCCTCTACTAATGCTATTCCTAGCATCCAAACACATTACTTACATCTTATTCCTTTACATCACCTAAACCTTATCCACATCTGTTTTAAACTACACAACAGTCCCATTACACTCCCCAAATACCCCTAGTTATCACCTAGGTTACTTCCTCTTCCTTAAACAACTTAAGTCCTCTCATTCCTAAGTAAATTTGGACATAGTCTCCCCTATATTTTTAACATTCTCCACACATTATTTCAGCCCACATATTCTCATTCTCACAACCTGTTTATACAACACATTATACTCACATTCCAACACTACTACAACAACATAGAATTCCTGCACATACACATTCAATACCCCATGTTTTCCCAAGCTTTTAAAACTCATTTAAAAACTTCAAAACTGTTTCAATACCATTACTCATTATGCTACAACATACTTACTACTCATTACTCAATACTCCATTCATTTTACTACTCCAAAACTGTTACAATACTACATACAAAACTAGCTCAAGGTAAAGGTAATTACCTTGTGTTTCTAGTTTTCTTTCTTCCTTTTTCCTTCTCTTCCTTTCTTCTCCTTTGTTCTCGGTCCCAATGAGGTTCACACACACCAAGTGCTACAACCCATATCAATACACAATACCATTTAACATTCATTTTTGCACTAACCCTAGAATTTAAATGTTTTAGGGTTTAGAAGAGGGTTACCTTTCAACCACTGAATAAGATTCTTGACTAGCAAGAGAACAAGATTCCTAGCCCAAAGAAGGAGCCAAAATCGGCTGGAGCAACAAGGACAAGACATTCAAAAACTGGAAATTCTTATAATGCTAATGAGGGCTAGACATGAAGGATTTTCGAAATTCTTTTTACCTCAAGATGATAAGGAGGTGAAGGTGCTTCTAATGGTGGACTTGAATCTTCAAATGGAGAATACCCACCGAAATGAAAGTGGTCGTTTTCGATTTTTGGAAGGATGAAAATGTTCTCCTTTGCAAGGGGGTTCCAATGGTATAATTTTTGTTGAGTTTGGAGAAGGTTTGAGTGCTCAAAGAGAGGAGAGAAGGTGAGAGTTGTAGGGGGCTCATAAAATCGCCATTTGCAAGCTTGAGGAAGAAGGAGAGTGCAGGCTGGGGGGAAAAACGTGAGAGAGGGAGTGTGTGTGTAGGAGAGAGAGTTTCTTTTTTTCTTTTCTTTATTCTTTTGTCTTCTTGTGAGTTACAAGTAATAAAAGAGTGAGTGAGAGGAGGGGAAATCGGTTCCCCCTACACACACACACATTTTTACTTTTTATTTACAAAGTGGACACACCAAGTTTGTTTATTTGCATTCTCACCCCACAACTTCCCGGTTGTTACAGTTTTTACTAACCGGAACCCGTTTTCTGGAATTTTCTCGTTTAATTAATTTTATTGGTTCTAGAGCTTCACTAATATTTATTAGTGACTATTTAGTTGACCAAAACTGTTACGAGTCTATTTGACCCGCTTAAAGTCGCGTTTTCCCGGTTTTCTCGAAAAACGCGCTTTAAGGTTCATTTATGCTTTTAACCCATTTTAAAGGTCCGTTTTCTTCGGGATTTGTTCCCTCATTTATTTAAGTGTAATTAAGCCTTTAAAATTATAATTAGCCTAATTAATCACTGTTTTTAATTACAGGGTATTTCAATCTACCCCCCTTAAGGAACTTTGCCCTCAAAATTGCTCAAGGTTTACGGTTTACTGTTTTACTCACTTGGCAAGCCAATTGCCACAATTTCTACTACCACCTTACAAGGTGTTCACAATTCTTACACTACAAGCATACACAATTCAGATACCATACATCATACTCAATTCACATACCATACACAATACTCAATTCATACACAACACTCAGTTCAAATACCATACACAACACCATCCAATTCACACATTCCATACATTCACCATACACTTCACATTGTCATTCGTGTCATATACCGTACAACACAAATGCATTACTCATTACACATATACCATACACATACCATACACGTACCATACTCATTGTGCTACATTCCGGATACTACTAGCACTACCTTGTGCCCATAAATACAATTAGCACTACATGTGCCAACAAAATACAATTACAATACATAGGTACTGCACAATGCTAACCCGAAGCAATGCAAAAGTAAAAAGGCTCTACCCCCCTTAAAAGGAGTACGCCCCGTACCCTCCGTGATATACGGATACTAGACATCTAGTCTACAAATAGATTCGGGTACTTCGCCTTCATGGCGTCCTCTAATTCCCAAGTCGCTTCCTCGACATCGTGGTTAGACCACAAGACCTTCACCATTCGTACAGATTTATGGCGAGTGTCTCTTATCTTTGTATCAAGGATTCGCAGTGGAGTCTCGACATATCTCATCGTCGGCTCTAGGGATAGATGTTCGGGTTCTAATACATGAGAGGGATCGGCTATATATTCTTGAGTTGTGATACATGAAAGACATCATGAACACACCCCAATTCTTCAGGCAATGCTAGCCTATAAGCTACGGCTCCAATCCTCTCGGTAATGGCATACGGGCCTACAAATTTTGGGCTCAGTTTGCCCTTCTGGCCAAATCGAAAGACGCCCTTCATAGGTGAGACACGCAAGAACACTTGGTCGCCCACGGAACTCAAGGTCGCGTCGTCGCACATCCGCATAGGATTTCTGTCTATCTTGGGCTGCTTTCATATTTGCTCGGATTTGTTGTACCTCAGCTTGTACTTGCTCTAAATACTCCGGTCCTATAATGACCGCTTCGCTTGACTCATCCCAACACAACGGGGTACGACAAGGTCTACCATACAAAGCTTGGAACGGCGACATCTTAATCGAAGCATGGTAGCTATTGTTATACGAAAACTCGATAAGATGAAGCTTATCAATCCAGCTCCCCTGGAAGTCTAAGGCACACGCCCTAAGCATATCCTCTAGTGTTTGGTTGGTCTTTTCTGTGACCGTCGGTCTGTGGATGGAAGGCGGTGCTAAGTTTCAATTCAGTTCCCAGCGCTTCCCGTGTTGCTCTCCAGTATCTCGAAAGAAATCTGGTGTCGCGGTCGGATACAATGGTTTTCGGGACTCCGTGGTATCGGATGATCTCCTTGTCGAATAGCTCCGCGAGCTTCGCCACCTTCCAGGTGTCCTTCATCGGTATGAATCGGGCAACCTTGGTGAGACGATCGACTACTACCCAGATCATGTTGAGTCCTCCCCTGGAAGGTGGGAGTCTAACAACAAAATCCATAGAGATATCGTGGAATTTCCACTCAGGAATGGGCATGGATTGCACCATTCCTCCCGGTCTTCGGTGCTCGAACTTCACCTTCTGGCATGTGAGACACCTCAGAACATACTCAGTCACGTCAGATTTCATTCCTAACCACCAGAAGTACCTCTTCATGTCTTTGTACATTTTAGAGGCTCCCGGATGGACATGCAATGTCGAACAATGTGACTCTCGCAGAATGCGATCCCTTAGCTCAGCATTGCTTCGGGGGACGCATAATCTGCCATTCAAACGGATCAAACCATCTTCATGCAATTTGAAGTCGTACTTTCAGTTCTCAAAGGTACCCTCTGTGATTTTCTGTCTGATCTCTGTGAAGTAAGGGTCGCTCAACTGAGCGTCTCGCACCTCGTCAACCAAGCTAGAAGAAGCGTGTAGCGAATGAGGCGAGTGTGCTCGATGACTCAGGGCGTCGGCTACAATGTTTACCTTCCTTTCTTTATATTGGAGGTTGATGTCATAATCTGAGAGGAACTCCATCCACCTCCTCTGTCTTAAGTTCAATTCCTTCTGTGTGAATACATACTGTAAACTTTTGTGGTCGGAGTAGATGGTGATGCTTACCCCATAGAGATAGTGTCGCCATATCTTCAAGGCGAAGACAATGGCTCCTAACTCTAAATCGTGTGTCGGGTAATTCTCCTCATGCTTTTTCAGCTGGCGGGAGGCATAGGCTACTACCTTGCCATGCTGCATGAGTACGCATCCCATTCCCTTGCCCGATGCATCACAATACACCTCAAATCCCTCTATGCCCTCTGGAAGTGTGAGAACTGGCGCTGAGGTCAATGAGTCCTTTAGTCTCTGGAAGGATACCTCGCACTCACTTGTCCATACAAACGGTGCATCTTTCTTCATCAATGACGTCATGGGCTTAGCGACTTTTGAGAAGTCCTTTACAAACCTCCGGTAATAACCGGCTAAACCAAGAAAGCTCCGGATGTCGGTAACAGTCTTAGGTCTAGGCCATGATAGCACTGCTTCAATTTTGGACGGATCTACAGAAATACCTGCGCTCGAGATAACATGACCAAGGAAAGATACCTGATCTAGCCAAAACTCGCATTTGGAGAATTTCGCATACAGCTGATTCTCGCGCAGTGTCTCAAGTACTCTTCTCAAGTGGTTTTCATGCTCTTCTGCTGACTTCGAATACACAAGGATGTTGTCGATGAATACTACTACTGAAGTGTCCAGCTGATCACTGAATAACCGATTCATTAGGTCCATGAACTTGGCTGGTGCGTTAGACAAACCGAATGGCATCACCGTGAATTCGTAGTGGCCATATCTTGTTCAGAATGTTGTTTTCTCAACATCTTGCTCTTTGATAGCAATTTGGTGATATCCGGATCGGAGATCAATCTTAGAAAAGACCGAAGCTCCCTTCAACTGATCGAACAGGTCGTCGATGCGTGGCAATGGATATTTGTTCTTTACTGTGACCGCATTCAATTCATGGTAGTCGATGCAGAGGCGGAGACTACCGTCCTTCTTCTTCACGAAGAGGACCGGTGCTCCCCAGGGTGATACGCTCGGGCGTATAAACCCTTTGTCGAGTAGATCATGTAGTTGCTCTTTGAGTTCTGTCATTTCTGCTGGTGCCATGCGGTATGGTGCCCTAGCAATGGGACCAGTACTCGGTACAAGGTCGATTTCAAACTCTACTGTTCTCTGTGGTGGCATACCAGGTAGCTCTTTTGGAAATACATCAGGGAATTCTGAGACTACTGCTACATCATCGCTGAACTCTGGATCTCTCTCCAGGTCTTGCATGTGGCATAAATACACTTCATGTCCTTTTCTGAGCTCCCGGTACATTGCCATAGCGGAGATGACTGTAGTTGAAGGCTCTCTCGGTCTCTGGCGGTATGATACAGTGACCCCAGATGGACTCTTGAGCAGCAAGCGATGCTCGGCGCATAGGATTCTCCCCTTGTGCCGCTCCAACCAGTTCATTCCAATTATCAAGTCGAATCCCAACCCGTTGAATTCAATGAATGAGATGGGAAACGCTTCACCCTTGATTTGAATTGTGGCGGTGTGGTAATACTTAGTACATTTTACCCGCTCCTTCGACGGGAGAGTAACCAAGAAATTTGGTAGCTCATCTGCGTCTAGCCCTAACCTTGTAGCGAAAGATGGCGATACAAAGGTGTGAGAGGCGCCGGAGTCGAATAGTACTGAGACTTCGATGCCGTTTACTGGGAATGTTCCCGTTAGAATGGTGCCGCTCTTGTCGGCTTGTTCTTCGGTGAGGATACTCAGGTTACCTTCGGTACCGAGTCCATAACCTATTGATTCATAAGATGATAAGTAACGATGGTGGAACGCAAGTGGAATTTAATAACCAACACTGCTTTTATTGAATAACCAACCATCATACATACTGTGTCTCTAATACACGTTACTACTGGATTACATGCTACTACAAGATTAATACTTTCTAAAGGTAAGGTTCAGGTGTCCTGGTTTCATGTGTGTGGCATTGATTATTGTCGGTGGTGTCGTGTTCAACTTGATCTTCTGGATCCCGTGATACAGCAACCTTGATTTTCCACCCATGATTAGGACATCTCCTGATCTCAATACCAATTTCTCCGCGAGGTCCACACGCTTCTGCTCGCTATACAAAAATACGGCGTCATCACCAATGGACCAAGACACTACGGGCACTCCTAATTCAAGATTCCGCTGTCTCGTCCTTATCTTGGTGTAAGCCAAGTCGTCCTTCTTTCTCATAGAAGTTGACGATACATAGATCTGCTTCAAGTGCAGGGATTGGTTCATCTTCACATTATTGTGCAATTTCTACAGCTTGTGTGACAAGCATTTGGAATTCAGGGGGTATTGCTGGAGATGTGGCTCCGTCTCCTGCTCGCGTCGTTTGGTACGTCTTGGTATAAGGGTTCCAATCCTTTCCCAAGCACATCATTCTCAGCTTCATTGTAGCTCCACCGGGGAATTCGGGTGTATAAAATCCTCCTGGACCCATTCCTAACTCGTTGCATCGTCGGATGATGGAAACTTGTGCTTCGGGTGTCAGGTATCCTTTTAGTAAGATCATACCTAGGTGGATGACCTGACACTGATTGTTGTCGAAGTGGTGAGTGGCAATGTCGGTCTCTTCATGAGGTGAGTTCGAAGGTATTGGGTAACAGATAAGGATTTCCCTAAGGTGGTAAATTATATCTAGTGTGAGTTCTAGGCTTACTAATTCATTTCATGCTCAATACGTATTTCCATGTTACTTACTCATACTCATTTTCATACTTCAAGTACTTACGCATTCATGCTTCCATTCATACAATTGCTTTGATACATAGACATGCTCTTCAAGGATTAAAGGTTACGGTAGTTAC